>CM056051.1:270815901-271303860 GCA_029574335.1 Rana kukunoris | reverse complement strand
TTTGGGGGGAAGAAAGGAGAGAAAAAAAGAGGAGGCGGTAAAAAAGAAAAGGGGAGGGTGGTGGGGGAATAATAGAGGACAGAGGGAAATACACCATCTCCCCCTATCCCCCCAAAAAATGGGGGGGGGGTAATAAAAGGGATAAAACAAAAACAAAAAATAAAGAAATAAGGCAAGGGTGGTAGAGGATTAAGAGAGAACAGAGGGGAAAAAACAGCCTTGCGTTGCGTTGCAGGTAGCCCCAGAATTAACTGAAACAGACTGATAACCTTTGGAAGCAATTCAAAATGTTGTTTTATTTCAGGCAGGCCCCTTATACATATATTTTGCCTACGATCTCTATTTTCTTGATTACCCATTTGATCTAACAGAGAGTTTAACACTTCCTCATGATGTTTTGTCATATCTTGGATATCAGCCACTTCTTGTCTTATATCATCCTGGCCCATCTCCATTTCCTCTACTATGTGCCCCAGTGGGTCTATATCCTCCCTTAACCCCTCCATAGCCTGTTTGCAGGATGATTCAACAGCAGTTATAAGCAACTGAATATCTTTCTTTGTAGGAAGTGCTCTCAAATGTTCTCTTAAGTCCCAATCCACTATTAACTCTGATTGAGGTGCACTTTGTTCATTATTAAGATCACCATACAAAGGGTTAACATACAACACCTGCCCTGTAGAGGCTGTCTCTGGATTCATCACAGGTCCTTTGCTGATTTTTGCTGATTCACTGCTGGGTTTCGTAGTACCATGACTTTCAACTTCCAGGGATTCAACAGTCCCTCCTGGTATTCTCTCCACCTCCTGAATACTCGGGTCCCCTCCAATACACTCACCCACTGTTCCACCAGCATAAACCAAGGTGTCCCTCCCTTCTCCTGAGAGATCCCTTTCTAGGTTTGTACATCTCTGCTTTGGGCTCAGAGGTATTTGACCATTGCTATGTGCTGCAACACCACTTCCAAAGGCTGTCACTACTCAGTCCTGTACGGGGGGATCGCATCTGACTCTCCCCGGTCCACCTCTCAGATAGGGGAGACAAACTTCCTTCCCTCCTGGACCGGGGTTTTTTTACTTGCGCTCCCAGGATCCGCACTCTGAGGTAAGCTCTAAGCCCGTTAGCCTGGCTCTTTCCACCACCACTGGGTGAAAGTGCAGCTTTTCGGTGGCGTGTGGACATGCTTTAGCTGATCTGGAGCCTGCTGTACACCACAGCCTATCTTTCTGGAGCCCGGTAATAACTGAGCAGCACGTTCAGTCAGCGTGTCTGTTCATGGTACGCCCTTCCTCCAATAATTTTTTTTTAATTTGCATAAGTACAGAATGCAAAAATATAAACAACAAGAATACTGTACTGTATAGGATAAAATGATGTACAGTGCCCAAAAAGTAAATGTTTATGCTGCGTACACAAGATCGGAATTTCCAACAACAACAGTTCGATGTGAGCTTTTGGTCTGATATTACAACCGTGTGTATTCTCCATCGGACATTTGCTGTCGGAATTTCCGATAACAAATGTTTGAGAGCTGGTTCTCAATTTTTCCGACAACAAAAGTTCTTGTCGGAATTTCCGATCATCTGTATGCAATTCCGATGCACAAAAATCTTATGCATGGTTGGAATCAATTTGATGCATGCTTAGAATCATTGAACTTAATTTTTCTCAGTTTGTCGTAGTGTTTTACTTTACCGCGTTCTTGATGTTCGGAATTTCCTACAACATTTGTGTGACCGTGTGTATGCAATACAAGTTTGAGCCAACATTCCGTCGGAAAAAAATCCAAAGTTTTGTTGTCGAAATGTCCGATCATGTGTACGTGGCATTACAGTAGAGATTTAGAGTACCATTTTAGTCATAAAATTCTTCAAAGGGTAATAGTGCTTCAGTGTTATTGAAATAACCAGCAGGGTCATCATTGGAATTACCAGCAGAGTCACCAGTGTCATCATTGGAGTTGCCAACAGGGTCGACAGTGTCATCATTGGAGTTACCAGCAGGATCATCAGGAGTTGTAGATGAGGGAGAAGACGACAAGGAAATTATAGAACTGGTAGGGGTAGCTTGCAATAAGAATTCTGTTATCCGTTTGCCGCCTGCCACACGCAGATGTACGTCTACAGCAAACATGACAATGGTCCCAAAAATGTGTCAAAAGTGTCCAATGTGTCCGCCACAATGTCACAGTCACGATAAAAATCGCAGATCGTCGCCATTACTAGTAAAAAAAAAAAAATATATAAAAAAAATGCCATAATTCTATCCCCTATTTTGTAGATGATTTTGCGCAAACCAATCAATATACGCTTATTGCAAAAAAATAAATCATATACGCTTATTGCAAAAAAATTGCAAAAATATGTAAAATATGTAGAAGAATACGTATTGGCCTAAACTGAGGAATTTTTATATATATATATTTTTTTAGGGGGTATTCATTATAGCAAAAAGTAAAAAATATTGTTTTTCTTTTTCAAAATTGTCGCTCTATTTTTGTTTATAGCGTGAAAAATAAAAACTGCAGAGGTGATCAAATAACACCAAAGAAAGCTCTATTTGTGGGGAAAAAAAGTGCTTCAATTTTGTTTGGAAACCACGTCGCACGCAATTGTCAGTTAACCACTTAAGACCCGGACCAAAATGCTGCCAAAGGACCAGGCCCCTTTTTGCGATTTGGCACTGCATTGTTTTAACTGACAATTGCGCGGTCGTGCAAAATGGCTCCCAAACAAAATTGGCGTCCTTTTTTCCCCACAAATAGAGCTTTCTTTTGGTGGTATTTGATCACCTCTGCGGTTTTTATTTTTTGCGCTATAAACAAAAATAAAGTTTTTTGCTATAATAAATATCCCCCAAAAATATATAAAAAACCATTTTTTTTCCTCAGTTTAGGCCGATACGTATTCTTCTACCTATTTTTGGTAAAAAAAATCGCAATAAACGTTTATCGGTTGGTTTTTGCAAAATTTATAGCGTTTACAAAATAAGAGATAGTTTTATTGCATTTTCATAATTTTTTTTTTTTTACTACTAATATCGGCGATCAGTGATTTTTTTCATGACTGCGACATTATGGCGGACACTTCAGACAATTTTGACACATTTTTGGGACAATTGTCATTTTCACAGCAAAAAATGCATTTCAATTGCATTGTTTACTGTGAAAATGACAGTTGCAGTTTGGGAGTTAACCACAAGGGGGCGCTGTAGGGGATGTGTGACCTATGTGTGTGTTTACAACTGTAGGAGGGTGTGGCTGTAGGTGTGACTTCATCAATCACATCCCCCTATAACAGGGATGACGTGATCAATGCTGCGGCCACAGTGAAGCATGGGGAAGCCGTGTGTACACACGGCTCTCCCTGTTCTTCAGCTCCGGGGACCGATCACCACACTCCAGCAGTGATCGGGTCCGCGAGTCCCGCGGTCCCGGTCCCGGAGCTTCGGACCGGGTCACGGCTCGCGCCGCGGGCGCGCGCCCGCGACCCACGGCTGGGTGCAAAAATCAACGTATATATACGTTGATGTGCTCAGCCGTGCCATTCTGCCGACGTAAATGTGCGGAAGGCGGTCCTTAAGTGGTTAAAGCGACGCAGTCCTGAATCCTAAAAAGTGGCCTGGTCTTTGGCCAGCAAAATTCTCCGGGGCTTAAGTGGTTAAGGTGCTCTGCTTTGTAATTGAATTTTTTTCATCATACATTTCACGATAACATCACATAAGTTTCTTCATCTGCCGTTCCACTTTAGGGAACCTTTCAACATTTGGGTCCATGCTCTCTAATTGTAATGAAGCTGCATTCACATTTGTGAACGCGCCAGCTAACCCTTTGACTGTGAACGTCTTTTGCACTTCTTCCACTGTTTCCTCCTTTTCTTCCTGTTTTAAGTGCTGCTGTGCTTCCAGCTCTGTTAAATCTTCATTACTTAGCCCTCCCTCAACAAATTCCACTAATTCTTTAAAATCTGTCACTTCAACATCTAAGTCAAGCATGTTAGCAAGTTGCACGCTTTTTTGATTTATAACTTATAACATATGTTTCATCAAACCCTTTGCTATTGTTCACAAAATGCTTTAAGCATTTTTTCCATATATCTTGTGTAGCACTATCCCCCCCCGAGGAGCTGCTGTATTGTTTTGGGTGGCATTTACGTTGTGGCTCTTCTGAATTCCTAGGGGTGAATGGTGCATATACTGTAGCAGTAGTAAAGCAATGTCCGCAACAAGTGTCTTTTCTATGCTCTTTATTACCCAGCCAGGTAAAAACAATGAACTGGTGATGAAAGGGATAGAGTATGAAAGAAGAAGGAGAACAGCAAATTCAGGTGCAGTATTTGGAACAGTCCTGCTCCCATACGTAACACTCTCTGTACCACTCCTGACTGAGTGGGCTTAGTCTACCCAGACAGGCCTCACTCACTGACCTGGTATCCGGAGTATCACTCAAACCTTTTTAGGAAAAAGTCTCTGCCACAGACCCTCCTTAGAATAGACTTAAATTTGAGGAAGAGTCTCTGCCCTCCTGGAATCAACTTCAGGGAGACACCTCTGCCACCGGCCCTCTCTGATTGTAAATACGAAGACAATCCTCCTTAAAGAATTACGACTGGATCTCCTTCTTAACGTCGCCCAGGTACCCACTGACAGGTGTTCAATCCCTCAGTGTCCGACTACCTTGATCCCCGGTGGTTTGTCTAAATCCTTTTGGACTGCCAGCCTCTCATTGGCGCTCCTCAGACGGACTCCCCACCGAACAGCTATACCGCTTGGGATCTCCAAAAGTGGGAACTCAGTCGATCACTGAGTCCTCACCGTTGCTTAAGGCTGGGTTCACACTTGTGCTGTGCATATTTCAGCTCTTTTATCTCTGCAGAAAGATAAGGGAAGTGTTCAGCAGATTAGCTCCGTTTTTGCTGCGAATTTGGAGACCTGGGAGAAGTTCCGAGTGAGAGGAGAGTGGGGGAGAAGTGTATTGACCTGAATGAGAGTAATTCCTGAAGAGAACTGAACACATCTGCGAATCAGCTGCGTACCCATAGAAGATAATGGGACTGAATTCGCACCTGAGCCGCACCGCAAGGCATAAAATCCGCACACGTTTTTTCTGCAATGCGCAGTGCGAATGCATCGCACATATGTGAACCAGCCTCATTGAAAACAATGTATTTAGAAATGTTCTGCGTATTAAATGCGGTTTAAGACGCACTCAATTCGCATAGGTGTGAACCCAGCCTAAACGTTCCGGACCAACATGGTCCCGGAAACCAGGAACACCGCGTGGAACGCACGCCCAGGTAGGCCATAACGCTGGGGCGCCGTGATGTGGTCACCCTAAAGGTGGGTGCCACACTGGAAGAAGAACCCAGACTTAATAGCGTCTGTCCCATAAGTTCCCAGCATGCCCAATGAGGAAACTCCCTCCTGATTGCCTGCTGGAAAAGAACACCCAAGTCTCATCCCTGCTGCTGCCATGGATGGATAGCACCCCAGGAACAACAGAATGAGCCCGCAGCACAGCCAAGCTGAAACAGAGGCCCTTTTTGAACATTGTAATTTGGATCAGAGTCATTAGCACTCTGATCACCCTCTAAATGTCAATAGCACCGATACTTGGAAGTAACCAGGCGCATACACCTTTCTGTTACTCCCTCCCAAGCTGATGCAATAATTTTAATTCAGTGTAAAATGTAATCATGAAAGGTAACTTCATCATTTTCAGTTGCAGCTACACCTTTGGAAAAGGTGGTGTGTAAATAGTAGGCCATGAATGTTGCTATTGCACCCTGATCCTTGAGTTGTAGGATAGCAGTTGTGTTTTTAGGCAGATACATGGGACTAATATAAGGAGTAGTTGTTGAGTGGGGGGTGTTGGACTACATTGTTCATATATTTTGTGCAACAATTACATCAGGCAGTGTTTATAAGTTTCTAGCAGCATTTATGACTAAACTCTTCTTCCTGTTTTCTGTCTGCAGTTAAAGCGAAGTTCCACCCAAAAATGGAACTTCCACTTTTCGGATCCCCCCCCCCCCTCCAGTGTCACATTTGGCACCTTTTAGAGATAACTGTGTAATCCAGGTATTTACTCTTACTTCTTGGCATAGGTCACCGCCGCGACCTACACCACGTCTGACGCCTCCTCCATCCCCCCGCTGTCTTCTGGGAGACACACAGAGACTAGTGATATCGCACAGCACGACTTGCGCATGTGCAGTACGGAACCAGGAAGTGAAGCCGCCAAGCTTCAGCTCCTGATTTCTATACCGAACATGGCGGCGCCTCCACCAGAAAGCCGAGGGACAGATCGGCTTTGTGTGCTGGGATCGCGGGCGCACAGGACAGGTAAGTGTCCATATGTTAAAAGTCAGCAGCTGTTGTATTTGTGGCTGCTGACTTTAATTTTTTTTATTTTCGGCGGAACTCCGCTTTAAGCAGCTAAGCCCAGGTGGACTGTACACTGTGCACTGTCTGTCTGTTCTGTAGGGCTATATACGGAATTTCTAACAGGTGTTTAGGTGATCCACTGGGGGAAAACAGAAGCAGAGGACTTGAGCATGGAGTTGAGTTTCTAGGTACAACAGAAAGCCATAGCTCATAGCTAGGCCCCCGTTTTTGCTGCAGCTGTGAGTATTGTGAATGGCCAAGCGTAGACTGAAACAGAGGGACAGCACTGGTGCCTAATAGTGATTAAACAGTCTCCTTAAATTATTGATTTTGAATATGAGCCTAATGCCTTGTACGCACAATCGGATTTTCCGTTGGGATAAACCCAGGCAGATTTTTCTGACGGAAATCTGTTCAAGCTGTCTTGCATACACACTGTCATACCAAATTCCGACCATCAAGAACACGGTGACATACAACACTACAACGGGCCGAGAAAAATTAAGTTCAATGCTCCCGAGCATGCGCCGACTTGATTCTGAACATGCATGTTTTTTTCTCCGTCAGAGTTCCCTACAGAAGACCGGAATTTCCGTCTGAAAAAAAGAGAATATGTTCTCTTTCTAAATTCCGACGGAAAAAAGTCAGATGGGGCATACACACGGTGGAATATTAGATGAAAAAAAAAAGTCTGACTTTTTCCATTGAAAATTCCGATCGTGTGTACAAGGCATAACTCATTGACAAGTGTTTCAATTTTAACAGCAATTACATAACTGCTGTTATTTGGATTGAGAGGATCATATTTAATATTGCTATTGCTGCTTTCAACAACTATGCTAAATGCTGTAGTTTTTCCTACTGGTCATGCTTTTTATGTAGTTGTGTTTATCATTATTTTTACAGCTGAACTAAGTGACATAATCTTTTTTTTTAAAACAAACAAGCTTTTCAACTAATGTAATTGTTTCTGATCTTATGTTTGCACACATATACATAAGTGGATGCACATCTGAAATTGTTAGGGTTTTGAAACATATACTGTATATGGGTACCTGTATCAACAGCAAGCAAATGCAAGTTGATTTTTTATTAGTTGCTATAGGCTTCTGAACATATATGTGCCATGTACAATACTATTAAAATGATCCAAACTTTCCTAATATGGTCATTCCTCAGTCTTTGTGAATTTTTTTTTTTTTAAGAACTGCCTTAGGCTTCAGTATTCTGAGCTGTGAAGATAAGAACTTTAACTGGGTGGCCTGTAACTTTGTAATAAAGGATCTGAGGGCACTGACTGAATGTTTGCTTTGAATTTAGATATAAGAATCTACATGCTGACCAAGCAGCCTTAGGTTAACTGTAAAAGGTTGGCCCTGCACATATAGGCCAGTATCCAAAAAATATGTTTCTGACTATGGGAACTGCTAATTGAAACATAATCTAATAATAAAAGGTCTGCCAGCAGAGCAAGACAAAAATAGTACACTGTATATTATATTAAGTATATTTTTAAATCATACACACCTTTGACATATTTTCAAGTGTTTTTACATCTTAAAGCTTCTTTCACATGCACACATAGATGGGGCGTGTGGCATGTATGCCTGCCAAGTCTTCCTCCTGATGTCAGATCAGATAATGTACACATTAGTGTAATTTTCAAGCTTTTTTTAATGCAGTTTTCCGAATGGTATATTCAATGTTCAGTTCACAATTCACTTCAGCAATCTAGCCCCCTTTTTTAAGCCTTGTCTAATAGGCCAGAAATGCTAACATACTTTTTACATGACATGACACAAATTATTTTATTAGTTATATGTAGGGTTGCTCCAATACTGGTATTGGTACCAGTGCAATTGCTCTGATACCCAAAACCAATACCTTCTGGCTCGGTTCTTTCAGTTGTCAGCGGGATTTTCTCGATAACAGCTGAAATGTAAAGAAAACAATTATGCCAATTATTGGTTGTTAAAGTGGCTGTAAACCCTTGTTTACAACTTTATGCTACAGGTAAGCCTATATTGAGGCCGCGTACACATGATCGAATTTATCTACTGAAACTGGTCCGCCGACCAGTTTCAGCGGACATATCCGATCGTGTGTACGACTTAGCGGACAGGTTTTTCCAGCGGACAGATTTTTCCAGCGGACAAATATCAAAGCATGCTTTGGTCCGATGGTATGTACACACCATCAGACGAAAAGCCCCTCGGACTGAGGACGCGGTGACGTGGCGGCGTCAACGTCACCGCCATGTCACCACATCCTCAGTCCGTACACACCATCGGACCAAAATCCGAGGAGACATGTCCGCTGGAAACGGTCCGTAGGACATGTTTGAGCGGACATGTTTCCCCGTGTGTACGCGGCCTTAGGCTTACCTGTAGATAACAAGGATATCTCCTAAACCTGCACGGTTTAGGAGATATCCCTGTATTTGCATGTGCTGATGTAGTGCGGCACATTCGCACTTAAGCCAACTGAAGCAATGTCACTATGTTGTACTTTAACGTTCCTGCGCACATGCACGGGAGTGACGTCATCGCGGCTCCGGCCAATCACAGCCCCAGAGCCGCGATACACGGAAGTCACTGCAGGACAACATGTCGGCGTCCGGAGTGGGAGACGTAGATGGCAGCAGGGGCTTCGATCGGAGGTAAGTACTACAAAATGAGCTAGTATGATACGCATATTATCTCATTATACCTTTGTCTTGCAGGGTCTTTTATTAAAACCAAAGGCCACTACTCCATACTCCTACTACTTGACCTCTCCAGCCTTTGATACTGTTGACTACTCGCTCCTTCTCAATAAACTCCATTCCCTTTGCCTCCATTCTGCTTTATCCTGATTATCTGTCTACCTATCACAGCACTTGTTCAGTGTTACCTACAACTCTGTCTCCTCCTCTCCATTGCCCCTTTCTGTGGGAGGTCCCTCGAGGCTCTGTTCTTCTTCTTCTCTTCTACACCTCCTCCCTTGGTCACTTGATAACCGTTTGCGGCTTCCAATATCACTTATATGCTGATGACACCCAAATCTATCTGTCTACTCCTCACCTCACTCCTTCAGTCTCCTCTCTCATTACTAACTTACTAACTGACATATCCACATGGATGTCGCACCACTTCCTTAAACAAAATCTCTCTAAAACCGAGCTATTAATATCCCCCCCCCCCTGCGCTGTCCCCTCATCCATGACTTTTCCATCAAAATCAACAATGCAACCTTCAGTTCTTTTCCTCACACCAGGGAACTGGGTGTAATCCTAGACTCTGACTTGTCCTTTCAAATCAATCATTGTCAAGAGTTTGTAGAATTCACCTCCGTAACATCTCTAAAATGTGCCCCTTTTTAACAAATAAAACCTTGTTATCCCTCGCCTTCACTATTAGTTAGTAAATCGTTAGTGAGTGTTATATACTGAACGTACCTTGTAGTAGAGCCTGACTTTGTAGGAGGAGACCTCTCTTACAGCCCTGGCTCAGGAGTCACTGGAGTGGGGACAGTGAGCTTGAGAGCGCAGTGAGGTAGGAATGCCTGGATAGTTGTGTGGTAGCTGGCACAGAAGAAGGATTATGACCCTCCAGGGATAGCTTGGAACTTCAGGTGACAGCAGAGGTGGCTGGAGGTCAGCGGCTTGAAGAGTTGGTGGCTGCAGGATTAGCAACGAGCTGGAGCAGGATGAGACAAGCTGAAGCAGTTCAGAGCAAGGCAGCAGGCAGTAGCAGGGTCAGACAAGCCAGGTCGGAGCAGGGAATCAGTTAGTTAAACACAGCAGGCTGGAATGTGGTCAGATAAACAGGCAGGGTCTGGCAGCAGGTAAACAACAGAAGATTAAGCAGGGTCAAAGGCAAGCCGAAGGTCAGAATTGGACATAACGGGTGGTCAAGCAGAGCTGGGTCGGCACAGGTAGTGTGCAACAGGTTCACGGGTTACTGGGTACAGGGCTGCAGATCAAACAGCAATGTACCAGTGCAGCTGCTGTCCTTTTAAAGGCCCATTGGTGCCAAGTAGCACTAACATGCGCGCGTGCACCCATTGTGCGTGCGCCGGCTCGCATAGGTGTCATTGTCCAGTCTGTATAGGAATGCGTGTGCGCGCACACAAAAGCCCTTGTTCTGTTCCAGCAGGTACCTGACAGTGAGTTTTAGTAAGGCAGTTTCTGTGGAGTGCTGCGAGTAAAAGCCAGACAGTAAGGGGTCAAAAAGGTTATTTTCACTGAGGTGGGAGCTAAGACGGTTGTAGACTAAGCGTTCTAGAAGTTTAGAGTTTAGAGGTGAATTGGAGCAATGAGATGGGTCTTAAATTGTTCAGGTTGGTGGGGTGCAGTGAGGGATTTTTAAGTATGGGAGTGATCTGCGCATGTTTTAGAGGGGAGGGGAAGGTGCCACTAGAGAGGGAGAGATTGAAGATGTGAGCATAGAATAGAAGAGGGTGACCGCAGTAGTTGTGAGGGAACTGTTGGGTGGAGAAGATGCACGCACAGTGGAGGTGTCCACACGAATTGCATACATTTTGTCTTTGAAGTGATTGGAAATCTCTTGGGCAGCGAGTGAGTTAGTGGGTAGAGGAGGTGGGGGACGAAGCAGAGAGTTAAAGGTTGAGAAGAGCCAAAGGGGACTGCATGACAAGGTAATAATAAGAGAACAAAGTAGGCTCGTTTGGCAGCATGGAGGCAGGAAATGTATTTTAGAAGGGCAGAGTTATGTAGCATAAATATGCGCCTGGCGTATGTGTGTGCGCCAGAGTCACAAACCAAGATACGCCTAAAACGTCCAGCGTAAAGTTATTCCCCATAGATGAGGCGCAACGCATGCAAAGGTATGGACCAGGGAACACAAGCCTACGTATTGTACGTTGGACGTCTGTGAATATGGGCCGACGTGGGTCTGGCTGGGCGTAGGTTACGTTAACAGCGTACACAGTGATCCGGCGTATCTTAGGCAGTTTTTCCGACGTGGTTGTGTGCATGCGCACGGGGATACGTCCACGTTTCGACGCATGCGCAGTTCGCTTTAAGTACTTGTCTGGCGCCCGGCCCATCATTTGCATGGGGTCACGCTTCATTAGCATGGATCACGCTCACTTCCAGACCACTTCCACCTACTTCCACTTACGCCAGCCTGCGCTTTCGAAATTTACGCTACGCTGGCGCAGAGTTGGGAGCAATTGTAATACAGCTTGCTGAATTCAGTGTGCGCTACGTCGGCGTAAATATGCGCCCATCTCTGTGAATCCGGGCCATAAAGTATATTTCACAAATCCATTTAGCAGAGTACTATTTGTTTGCATCACTTATAGACTGTTTTTTTCTGAAGAGTTAAGCTGCTTTTTCCTCAAGACAAGAGCTGTGTACGGCTCGCTTTATGAAAAATACAAGCGTGCACTGCTACCCAAAGACTAAGTAATGCATGTGAAACACTTCGGACATCTCCTGATTAGTTGACTTGCAATAAAAGATACACTAAACAGCAGGACCAGATGTGTCTGTAACATGTTGTACTTCTGCTGGTGTACAATAGGCTGTACCAACTATTCAGTGCTGTGAGATGCTTTAGGACTAAGTGCTTGGAGCAGTATGTTCTCTTTGTATGAATAATAGTCTTAAATATTTAAAGCGTATGAAAACCCTATAAATTAACTTTTCTTATCTGATTGCTTTTGGTCTGTTAACTAAACAGTTGAAAGTATTTTATGATATCTGTTTAATAAGCGCAAAAAGAAAAAAGATACGTTTAGTCTTGTTAAAAATTTGAGTTGTCCTGTGTCCTCTGCACACTTCCTGAGTGAACAAAAGGAAAACTTCTAGTTCCTAGCTAAGGCTACAGAATGATTATATGTTGCAGAGATCTGAGTGATAGAGTGGGCCACAAAACTGCTCTGTGTTGACAGCTCACAATATAACTTAAAGTGGAGTTCCACCCATATGAAAGTCAGCAGCTACGAAAAGTGTAGCTGCTGACTTTTAATAATCAGACTCTCACCGGTCCCACAGTCCAGCGATGCAGGTAAAAACAAAGCCCTGCTCCTCTCCCCCTCACTACTGCGCCAACATTCTGACTGTCGGCCCCTGGCTGTGGCTTCAAAATTGGCACGCACTGCGTGAGCCTTATGCCGCGTACACACGATCGGTTTGTCTGATGAAAATGGTCTGATGGACCGTTTTCATCAGACTAAACCGATCGTGTGTGGGCCCCATCGGTTATTTATCCATCGGTTAAAAAATTAGGAACTTGTTTTAAAATTATCTGATGGATAAAAAAACCTATAGAAAAAAACGATCGTCTGTAGGCACGTCCATCGGTTAAAAATCCACGCATGCTCAGAATCAAGTCGACGAATGGTTGGAAGCATTGAACTTCATTTTTTTCAGCACGTCGTAGTGTTTTACGTCACCGCGTTCTGACACAATCGTTTTTTTTAACTGATGGTATTGTAGGCACAACTGATCAGCAGTCAGCTTTATCGGATAACTGATGGAAAAATCCATCAGACTGTTTTCATCAGATGGACCGATCGTGTGTACAGGGCATAAATGTACGCTGTGATTGGCTGGGCAATTTTCTGGGAATTGTGACGTGAACTTTCTTCCAGTGCCGAGGAGTCCCGGGAGGAAGCAGGAGCTGGGTGCATCTAAAAAGAGGGTATCCGCTCCCGCCCAAAAAACTGACATGCCAAATGTGGCACGTCAGGGGGTCATATTTACTTAAAGCAGAAGATCCATTTTTGGGTGAAACTCCGCTTTAAGCACAGAGTGCATTTTTGGTAGATTGAACTGCATGCCTTTTTTCACTTTCCTCGACCCTAGGCCAGATTCTCAGAGGTGCTACGCCCGCGTAAATGGATATGCGCGGCGTAATTGTAAATGTGCGCATGCGTATCGATGCGCCGCAAACACAGAACCACATACGCCAGAAAATCTTTTTCGTCTGAGCGGCGAAAATGCTTTAAGCTAGCGCGGCATAGGCGCATGGTTACGCATCGCGCATATTCAGCTCCCATTGAATTAGCATGCAAATATGCAAATGAGGGAGATGCGCGGATTCCCGAAACTACACGCGTTCGGCGTAGGCTACGCGTCGTGCGCGTAACACGAAAGCCTTGAGTAAACATACCCCTCATAAAAGCACGGGTAACTTTGCTCAAGACCGTGTGAAAGTCAGCTGGAGAGCAACTACAGCAGCACCATAACGGACGAGCTGAGCAATCACACTTACTGGACAACACATTCGTATGCCAACATGCCAGGGGCAGCCATGGTCTTATCACCACTAATGTATGCAGAGGAAGAGGAGCATAGAAGGAGGAGGAGGAGGAGGGGGGCACATGAGAGGATCTACCGAGCGCGCATGAGCCTCTTTGGTATGGGTGATGAGGAGGTGTATCGCATCTTCAGAATCCACCCCTGCTGCCACCCTGGAAATAACCACAACCCTGCAGGATGACATCAACAGCCCAACACACCGCTCACATGCACTGCAGCCACTGGTGAAGGTATTGGCAACACTCCATTTCCTGGCCAGTGGATCATTCCAGCGTACAAGTGGAGTTGTGGCTGGGATGTCACAAACCAGCATAAGCAGATGTCTGCACCAGGTTATCTCCGCAATCCTCAGACACATGTCCCACCACATCATCAGACCCACCACCGAGCAACTTCGGCAGAAGGCACATGTGGCACTACAGCCCCCCCGTGCCACAGAGCACATTTACCGCAATCGGAAGCATTGACATTCCATCAACGAACAGGTGATAGCTGATGCCAAATACCTCATATGGCACGTCCGTGCCAAAGACCCCAGGTCCAGCCATGACAGCTACATATACCGTCAAAGCACCATCCCAGCAGATTTTGAGCAGAACATGTATGGAGACAGCTGGCTGGTTGGTGAGTGACATGGGTGGCAGGCATGACTGTCCCCCCCATGATGCACACATCACGAGGAGCACATGCACTACTAACATCCTCCTGTCTTTTCACTTCCAGGTGATGCGGCATATGTACTTGGACCTCATCTCATGACTCCTTTCCAGAATCCCCAAACCAGAGGAGAGAGAAGATACAATGAAGCACACATCAAAACCCGTGCAGTGGTTGAGCGCACATTTGGCCTCCTGAAGTCCCGTATCCAATGCCTGGATAAGTCCGGGGGGGCCCTGTTGTATTCCCCAAACGTTATGGGTCAGATCATCGGTGCATGTTGCATTCTGCACAACTTTACCATGAGAAAGGGCCTGCAGATTGCCCTACGTGATGACCTGACCCCCCAACCAGACACCCCCCCCTGCCAGAGGAGACCCTGTCTGCTGATGGAAGAGCAGTCAGGAGGGTCCTCGTGTTACGAATCTTTGACTGTTAAACACACACATACAGCATGGCACACAGACAATGCACGCATGTACACCACTGTGGTCCCTAGATCACACACACACCACATCCACATCACATTGGATTAGCCCAAGTCCAGCATGCAGGACTTGGGAGCAGCAACGCCGCGTCAAGGCCCCAATGATGTTGCTGTCCATTCATACACCATTCACACAGCCGTGGGGATAACTTCTCCCCAACGGCCGAGGGTGACATCCTTTACTGGCAGGAGTGCCACCCCCACATTCACACACCATTCACACTGCACCGTGTGCAGTATCAAAAAAAAAAATCAAAAGCTCTTCACCAGAGCATTAAAAAAAATCAAAAGAGATTATGCCATATGTCATTGTAACTCATGTATTACCGGGGCCCCTTGGTCTCTATATCTTATGGTTACCCCTGTTGATGTTTTTAAGATGTCTGTTAATATATACTTTTTCTCAATAAAATCTTCATGAAAAAAAAAAAAATCAAAAGCTCTTCACCAGAGCATTAAAAAAAAATCAAAAGCTCTTCACCACAGCATTAAAAATAAATCAAAAGCTCTTCACCAGAGCATTACAAATAAATCAAAAGCTCTTCACCAGAGCAAAATATCCAAATAAAATAATTACTGGGCCTGGCGTGGGCTCCGCCTGGTGCCACGGCTCCTGCCCCTCACTTGCCTGGGGGCAGCCACAGGTGGGGGGGGTGGGGTATCATGTTGAGGAGAAGCATCCCCATGTCCCTCCCTGGCTGCCTGAATGCCCTCCAAGGCAACCGCTATGCGGGTCAGCACAGCCGTCTGGTCCTGGACAGCAACCCGCAGACCTTTAAACCTCCCCCACAAGGTCGAAAGTGGTCTCCTGCAGCTCCCCCAGGCTGGTGACTGTCGCTGCACTGTTGCCAGTGACATCGAGGATGGCATCCGTAGTGGCATCCGAGGAGGCCAGGCTGTCGGCCAGGCGCCTCATCTCCCCAACGACCTCTGAAAGGTGACAATTTTGCTGGTCCTGCTACCTGGCCAGCTGTTCAGGCAGGCCCTTGGGAACACCCCTCGTCTTGCAAGTCGCCTTCCGGGGAGGATGTTGAGGGGCCGGAGATGAGGGGGGTGGAAACAGAGGGACTAGAGAGGTTGGGGGTGGACACTGAGGGGCTGGAAAAAGATGGGGGAATGGCTTGGGCTGGTCCGGGCAACCCATGGTCCTCCTCCAAAATCAGGTAGAGCTCCTGGTCCTGGTCAACAACCTCCTCCTCAACCGCCTCCTCCGTAGAGGTGTGCCCAGATTCCTCCAACAAGTCCTCTTCCAGGGGGGCAGCCAGAGGGACTGGATGTTCGGGGGATGTATCCGGACGGGCCGAGGCAGCCACAGATGGCCCCACTCCCTCCTGCACATCTGTGGATGACACAAAAGATGCACATGTTGGTGGACCCACACACTTGGCACATGTTTCCTTCCACCCCCACACATGCTTCACAACAGAGAGTATATGAAACACACTTACCTGTCCTCAGGGCTGGCACAACAGACTCATAGCCCCCAACTCCCTCAACCTGCTCCCTCTGCAGGCAGCGGGCGACCACCTTCTCCTCCTCAGTCAGGCGGATGGTACAGGGTGGGCCCCCTCCAGTGCCCCTGGCATGCCGACTCATTCCAGCCAGCTTGCCCTTCCTCTTTTTTTGAATATCCTGCGGTGTCCGGATCTCATGTGAGAGGGCATTAACCTGGCAAGCTACCTTCATGAGGATTTCATCCCTCCGGGACTTGCTGGTCCGGGCACTGTCAGCACCATGGAGCCTGGAATCGTACTTCTCCATGGCCGCGATGACAATGGCCCTCTCCTCTGGGGAGAAATTTTTCTTTCTTCTCTCCTTCCCAATAGAAGCCATGGTACAGCACAAAGTTTTCCCGTGACAATACAAAAAATGGGAGACATTATATACCCAGCGCCGGCGAATCGTAGGGAGGCTTTGCGCATGCGCAGAAGGCATCCACGTCACGGCGCGGGTCAACCACGTCACGGCGCGGGTCATCCACGTCACGGCATGCTCCGTTCGTCCCAGCCTTCATTTGCATGGGGTCACGCTTCATTAGAATGCAACACGCCCACTTCCCTCCTACTTTGGAGTTGCGCCGGATTACGCCGATGAATTTCCGCTACACAGGCGCATCTTGGAGCGCATTTGCTTAGGGAATACGGTACTTGCCACTCCGCATTACGTCGGCGTAGTGCATCTGAGATGCGCTACGCCTGCATAATTATGCGCGCATCTACGAGAATCTGGCCCATAGTCTTTAACCACTTAACCCCGGACCATATTGCTGGTCAAAGACCAGAGCACAGAGCGCAGTCGTGCGATGTGGCTCCCAAACAAAATTGGCGTCCTTTTTTTCCCACAAATAGAGCTTTCTTTTGGTGGTATTTAATCATCTCTGCGGTTTTTATTTTTTGCGCTATAAACAAAAATAGAGCGACTATTTTGAAAAAAATTCAATATTGTTTACATTTTGCTATAATAAATATCCCCAAAAAAGATATAAAAAAACATTTTTTTTCCTCAGTTTAGGCCGATACGTATTCTTCTACATACTGTATTTTTCGTTAAAAAAAATCTCAATTAGCGTTTATTGATTGGTTTGCGCAAAATTTATAGCGTTTACAAAAAAGGGGGTAGTTTTATGGCATTTTTATTAATATTTTTTTTTTCTAGTAATGACGGCGATCAGCGTTTTTTTCGGTACTGCGATATTATGGCAGACACATCGGATACTTTTGACACATTTTTGGGACCATTGACATTTTTATAGCGATCAATGCTATAAAAATGCATTGGATTACTATAAAAATGCCATTGGCAGTAAAGGGGTTAACACTAGGGGGCAGGGAAGGGGTTAAGTGTGTTCCTGGGTGTGTTCTAACTGTATGGGGGGAGGGGTGGCCTCACTAGGGGAAATCACTGATCTTCTGTTCATACATTGTATGAACAGAAGATCAGCGTTTCCCCCGCTGACAGGAACGAGAGCTATGTGTTTACACACATACCTCCTGTTCCCCGCTCTGTAACGAACGAGCGTGCGCCCCCTAGTGGCCGCTAAAGGTAGGACGTAGAGCTACGTGCTCTCGCCCAGCAGTGCCACCATCCCGCCGTATAACTGTGGTGGGCGGTCGGCAAGTAGTTAAAGAATGAGGGGCTGAGTGTGTAAAGTCGTTTGTTTTGTTTGAGTTACAAAAGCCCCCTAGATATTATACATTCATGTTTATTTTTTGTATGAAAGTGAACTTTCACTTTATCGGCAATTGCAATTAAAAGTTAAATATTACATTCAGGTTAATTTGTAGAGAACACAGTGGTTTTATAAGAAGTGAACAAGAAATTGAAGTTGGGATCGACCAAATCATTTCCGTCATCACACTAAATAAAGGGAATTTATAGGTTACATTAAGGCGATACCATATTGTGAACTGCAGGAGGTAAATGGCACCAGTTACTTTATCCGTACAGCTATATCTTTAAATAGCATCCTTAGCAAAGAAAATAACTCAGCTGCATGATCCCTATACAAATGAGCTAATGTAAGCTAGAAGTCATAAATCACAATTTTCACGAAATCTGAGTTAATTCCCCTGCTCAAAGAACTGTGCAGAGCATCAAATGCATCTACACAAGTGTGTACATGTTTGAATTGACTTTGGCACCCAGTGGGTATTTAAACCAAGACTTAAGATCATTGCAGATTGAACGTCAGCTCCTGTGACCCATGACAAAACCCTTGATCCAGGGCTGTCTTAATGAGAGGGCACACCTGAGCATTGCCCAGGGGCCCCAGCTGCATGGGGGGCCCCTGCCCTTTCCCCAAAGCACCTGGTCCTTGAGCCCGGGCTGCCCCTTTACATCCCAGATTTCTCCCCAGCACTCTGACCCCTCTACACCCTAGATACCCCTTACCTCCTACCTACTTGATTTATGTTTACTTGCACTGTCTCCATTGTAGTAACCCCCAGAGCATTACTTTGCCCAGGGACCCATGATGCCATTAAGACGGCCCTGATGACAGCCATGCAGACCAATTTGATGCAGAGTGCGGTGTATGGTCTGAGCACTGACCGGCTGACCCCCCACCCCTTCAACCTCTGCAGCAAAGCTGACAACACTCATATGTCTATTTCCCACAGACAACCTCTGGATATGACGCTGAGCACGTTGCACTCAACTTCTTTGGTCAATCATGGCGAGGCCTGTTCTGAGTGGAACCTGTCCTGTTAAACCTCTGTATGGTCTTGGCCACTGTGCTGCAGATCAGTTTCAGGGTCTTGGCAATCTTCTTATAGCCTAGGCCATCTTTGTGTAGAGCAATAATAATAATCTTTTTCAAATCCTCAGAGAGTTTTTTGCCATGAGGTGCCATGTTTATCTTCCAGTGACTAGTGAGAGAGTGAGAGCGATAACACCAAATGTAACACACCTGTTCCCCATTCACCTGAGACATTGTAACACTTATGAGTCACATGACACCGGGGAGGGAAAATGGTTATTGGGGCCAATTTGGACATTTTCACTTAGGGGTGTACTCACTTTTGTTGCCAGCGGTTTAGACATTAATGGCTGTGTATTGAGTTATTTTGAGGGAACAGCAAATTTACACTATTATACAAGCTGTACACTCACTACTTTACATTGTAGCAAAGTGTAATTTCTTCAGTGTTGTCACATGATAAGAGATAATAAAATATTTACAAAAATGTGAGGGGTGTACTCACTTTTGTGAGATACTGTACATTTATTTTGATTGGCAACCCTATTACAGTAACAGGCAAGGTGGCGCCTTGAAGATGCATTACAAAGGGGTCATCTACCTCAAAACATAATTCATACATTCACCAAGACCATATTACCTATATCACCTTAATCCGCCAAAGACCCTCAGGAACTTCCACCGCTCCTACTGCACCCCCCACCTTCCTTAGGCCCCTTTCGCACCTGAGCAGCGTATGTGCGCTTTTTCATCCATCCGTTTACGGATGAAAAAGGGACATGCATTAATCCCTATGAGATTGCGGGTGTCAGCGGATGAACATTTTGGTCTAATCTGTATAGATGTATATAAAATGCACTTTTTATCTTTCAAAAAGTGTTTCCCAGTACTAAATCTTTCATCCTAATAGAAATAAACTATACCTGTGCTGAAATCTAAATATCTTATACATATACTGTATATACCCAGATACTGTGGGATGTGACCACATGTTAAGACTAAAACATCGGAATAAACCCTCTGCAGACTGCTATATACTCTTCTAACTCTGCGTACTTTGCTTATTAATAGGGATTTTTAGTTCACATGCAATGCAATGCATGTTTAAGCTGGCCAACTGCGTCAAAGTAATCCCTCTCTGGCCAGACCCTAACTACACTATACTAATCTACACTACACTACATTACACTATCTAATCTAATATACTCTGCCCTAATCCCCCCACCCTGCCCTAACCCCCTCCACCCTCCCCAAATCCGCTCCACCCTGCCCTAACCCCCTCCACCCTTCCCTAATCCACTCCACCCTCCCCTAATCCACTCCACCATCCCCTAACCCCCTCCACCATCCCCTAACCCCCTCCACCATCCCCTAATCCACTCCACCCTGCCCTAACCCCCTCCACCCTCCCCTAATCCCCTCCAATCTGCCCTAATCTACAGTACTGCATCATATTTAATAAAATATACATTATATACATATAAACAAATATAATATTTTTTCTATTTTTACATTTGTCCCAGTCTATGCCCCAACGGCCTTAATTCAGCCTGTGCCCCACCATGCTTCAATTCAGTGTGTACCCCAATGGGCACCGCTTCAGTCTGTATCCAAATGATGGTCCCCACTCCAGCCTGTCCCCCAACGGACCTCACTCCAGCCTATGCCACCACCGACCTTGCTCCAGCTTTTGCCCCAACGGATCTCGTTCCAGTCTTTGCCTTAACGGGCCTCTCTCCAGTCTGTGCCCCAACGGGCCTCTCTCCAGTCCGTGCCCCCAGCGGGACTCACTCCAGTCTGTGACCCAACGGGACTCGCTCCAATCTGTGCCCCAATAAGCCTTGCTTCATCCTGTGCCCCAACGGTCCTTGCTCCATCCATTCCACCCTGCCCTTAACTGCAGCACCCTACCCTAATCTACATTACTGTATCATATATAAAGAGATATATACATTTTATACATAACAATAAAACATTTTTTTTTTTGTTTTGTTTTTTTGTTTTGTTTTTTGTTTTTAACAACACTCTTCACTCTCCTGCTTTACACCTGAAACAACAATAAAAAGATGTTACACATAGAGGGCAGCATGGTAATGACCAAATTCATCCATTTCATATACAACCTGAAGGTTGATGAAATCTTCTAGAGAAATGTTGGGCACCTCCCACAACTCAATCCTCCGGGGCACCCTTCTGTTTCCAATCTGCAAGGGAACATAATCAATCAAAGCTCTACAAATAGGGCATGTATTGCTTTGAGCCCTCCATGTTCCGATGCAGGTCGAGTGAAATAGGTGGGAGCAGAGTAGAGTTGTATTGTTCTCTCCCACATCCATTTCACTCAAACAGATGGAACAGGTGGGCACCTCCTGATACTCCCTGGCCGGTGGTCTGGCTGGTGCAGGCTGGTCCTCAGCAGCAATGCGGTCCCTTGGAGATCGACTGCGATGGGCCCTGGCATTCCCTCGCTGCTGCCGAAGAGCTGCTCGTGTCCGGTGAGCAATGGGTGAATCAATGCCTGTAATGACAATGGCAGAGATTTCAGCATTTCTGCCATGTAACCCTTTCTATCACAATAAAAAACTTGAATGACAAAGGTAAGTGTCTAATTTTTAACAGATTTCAAGTGTGACAGGTGGCTGTCTCATAGGTAAACCTGAGAATAGGAGATAATTCAATGACATCAGCCTCCGCCATGTACCCATACATCGCCAGATTGAAGTGGTTATACCGGAATGATGCCTACAGCTACAGGCATCATCCCAGTATCTATTTTTTTAGCCAGCAACGCTCTTAAGGCTCCATGTACACTGAAGCTGATAAAAGCTATAAAAAAATGCCAGTAGCTTTGCAGGGAGCCTTGCAACGTTTTTTAGTGTTTTTGCAATAGCTTTAATCAACGTTTTTCAGTGAAGCTTTTATCAGCTTTTTTTATTTTTTTCCTTTTTTTTTATTTTCAATGGATAAAAAAACGCTGGCGCCGGCGTTTTTCAGGGTTTTTTCCCGCCGAAAAACAGCACTTTGAGCGCAAATTTTGGGCGTTCAGAAAAAAGCCAAAAAGCTCCAAAGCTCATTAACACTGAAAAACGCCCAGGTGTGCATGGGCACATAGGCTAACATAGAGTTCAGATTATGGGCTTTAAAAAAAAGCCAAAACGCTAATAAACTGCAGTTTATCAGCTTAAGTGTGCATGGAGCCTTAATGTAAAAGTGATCCTAGGAGCTACTTTAGTGATAGCTAATTAGCCGCTGGATCTCTTTTACAGGCAGTGGAAGAGACAAACCCCTCCCCCGCAGTCTTCCCAGATTCTCCTGTCCCACCCGGGGAACCCGGGACTGAAGCCAGCAGTCCTGCCAGCTGACCATATAGATGACTAAGGAACATCCACAGATCTCTCCGTAAAGAAGAACTGCCACTGTTCTGGCTATCACAGGATATTTTTCATCTGTTGTGATAGCCATAAACATTAGCAAAAAAATTAAAAATGTGTAAAAATTTAAAACAATTCAAATTAATAAAATAGAAACATTTTTAAAGGCAAACGCATACGTAGGTCACACACACATATGTAAAATGGCATTACCTCTACACATCACACATGAGAGGTATGGCCACAAATGTTATAGTGAGAGCAATAATGTTCGCACCAGATCTCCTGTGTAACTCTAAACTAGACACTTTTTGATGGGGAGGGTACCTGGTTTTGACCTGGTTTAACTTTTTGGCCATGGCGATCTACGAGGATCTCTGGGCCCTCCTCCTCCCCCCACAGCCTTCTGGGACACACTCAGGTCCCTAAAGACTTTAGGACCATTCACAATGAGCAGCATGACTCATGCATGCGCAGTAGGAAACTGGCTGTATAAAATCGGCTCGGGTGCCGACATCGCCGGATCCCTGGACAGGTAAATGTCCTTTTATTAACTACTTCAGCCCCGGACCATTTCGCCATAGACCAGGCCACTTTTTGTGATTCGGCACTTTTTTTGTGCCATAATCAAAAATAAAGCAAGAATTTTGAAAAAAATCCAATAATTTTCTTTTTACTCAGTTTAAGCAGATATGTATTCCTCTACATATTTTTGGTTAAAAAAAATCGCAATAAGAATATATTGATTGCTTTGCACAAAAGTTATAGCGTCTACAATATAGGGGATAGTTTTACAGCATGTTTATTAATATTTTTTTTACTAGTAATGGCGGCAATTAGCCTTTTTATCACGACTGCGACATTATGGTGGACACATCGGACGCTTTTGACACCATTTTGGGACCATTGTAATTTTTACAGCAATCAGTGCTATAAAAATGCAGTAATTACTGTAAACATGACACTGGCAGTAAAGGGGTTAACCTGTAGGGCAGCAGTCAAAATTTCCACTCGCCTACTAGCATTTGGCGAGTGGATTTAAAGCGGAGCTCCACCCAGGAAAACAAAATTTTCCCATATTGTTTAAAAAAATGAAATAAAAAAAACCTGAAAAAAAAAAATACTCACCCGAAATACCTGTTGCTATGCGGAAGTCCGTAATCTGCCTCTTCCACTCCACGGTGCCTTTTCTTCTTGTCCTTCTCCTTGTGAATGGGGCGCGCTGCTTTCTGGGAACTGTGTGTGTTCTCAGAGAGCAGCGCACCCATTCACAAGCCAGCGTGAGACTCACGCAGGCGCAGTAGGAAATGGGCAGTGAAGCCGTACGGCTTCACTGCCTGTTTCCCATAGTGTGGATGGCGGCGCGGGACCCGAAGCGATCGTGGGACCGGCATCGGGGGGGCCATCAGCGCGGGCAAGTAGGACAAGGTAAGTGTCCTTATTTAAAGTCAGCAGCTACACTGTTAGTAGCTGCCGACTTTAAAAAATTGCGGCTGGAGCTCCGCTTTAAGCTGGGGGCGAGTGATGACAGGGCTGCATGACCAATCTCCCTCCAATCTGTGCCTACACTTAGATGAGATTGGCGGCCGAAGAGGAAAGGTGCATGCTCAGGAAAAGTAGTCTGGTGAGCCTTGCATAGGCAGAGCAGTATACAGGTGCTCTCCTTACAATTCTCATTAAGCCATGGGACCTCCTCTCCTCACTGCCAGCCTAAATAAAAGGGGGAAGTGGGGACATGCAAGCATGGAGCCGCACACACAGGCTCCTGATGATGAGATGAATAGGAGAGGGAGAGAGAGAGAGAGTTGCAGAGGAGACAGCAAGAGAATGGGGAAGAGGCCCAGTTCTAGTGCCCTGTCCCTCTGGTCTGCCCCCAGTGCCCGGTCCCTCTGGTCTGCCCCCAGTGCCCTGTCCTATTTTGTTAAAGTTGTTGTTGGTAATATTTAATTTTGTAACTTGATTCTGCATAAAACATTTAACAGTGTAATTCCATGAGATAATCTACGAGGGTGTGTTTACGGGTGCAATTAGGCGCAGGGCTGTGTATGAATTAGGTGGAGCAACTGGTGGCGAGTAACTCTTGAGGCCTGGCTAGTAGCTCAGGACTTGAAATTTTGAGCCCTGCTGTAGGGAACGCTGAAGGGGTTAGGTGTGACCTAGGGAGTGATTCTAACTTTCTGGGGGCGTGGTTTGCTATGACACATCACTGATCGCTGTTCCCGATGACAGTGGAACAGACAATCAGTGACGGTGTCACTAGGCAGAACAGGGAGATGCATGTTTACACTTTTGGCCGCGTACACAAGATCGGTCAAAACCGATGAAAACGGACTGAAGGACCGTTTCATCGGTCCAAACCGATCGTGTGTGGGTCCCATCGGTCAGTTATCCTTTCGGTCAAAAAAAAGAGAACGTGCTTTAAAATTTGACCGATGAACGCCGGACCGATGGGTCAAAACCAATCGTTAGTATGCAAAAGCATCAGTTAAAAGGCAGCCCATGCTCAGAATCTAGTCACACAAAATTTTGACAGCGGTTTTTAAAACACATTTTTTTGGGGGAAAAATACACTTAACCCACATAGCGACCGCCGCACGCAGATATACGTCTGCAGAATGGCACGGGCAGGCAAATGGGCGCACCTGTACATCCCTTTAAATTTGACGCCCAGCAGGCAGGCGTCCACCACGTGCCTTGTGAATTCACTCGTGAGTGTGCTCGCAGGTCCCAGGAACTCGATGTTCCCGGGTGACCCACGATTGTGGGGGATGACTTTGTAAAGAACGCATTCCCCTGTTTTGCCTAATGTTCCCTGTGATCGTGAACAGTGATCAGTGACGTGTCACTGGTAGCTCCTCCCCCTAAAAGTTAGAATCACTCCTTAGGACACACTTAACCCCTTCAGCGCCACCTAGCGGCTAACCTCTTCACTACCAGTGTCATTTTCACAGTAATTAGTGCATCTTTATAGCACTGATCACTGTAAAAATGACAATGGTCTCAAAAATTTGTCAAAAGTGTCCGATGTTACACCATAAAGTCACAGTCACAGATAAAAATCATTGCTCGCCGCCTTTACTAGTAAAAAAAAATAATAAGAAAAATGCCATAAAACTATCCACTATTTTGTAGACGTTATAACTTTTGCGCAAACCAATCACTATACACTTATTGAGTTTTTTTACCAAAAATATGTGGAAGAATACATATAAGCACAAACTAAGGAAAAAAATTGCTTTTTTTTAAAAAAAAATTGGGGATATTTAATAAAGCAAAAAGTACAAAATATAGATTTTTTTTTTTCAAAATTGTCGCTCTATTTTTGTTTATAGCGCAAAAAATAAAAACTGCCGAGGTGATCAAATACCACCAAAAGAAAGCTAAATTTGTGGGGGAAAAAAGGACATAAATTTTGTTTGGGAGCCACACCCCATGACCGGGCAGTTAAAGCGATGCACTACCGAATAGCAAAAGGTGTCCTAGTCTTTGGCCAGCCAAATGGTTTGGGGCTTAAGTGGTTAATAAATAAATAAATACATAAATACACAACATTTACTTCAATTTGTTTGTATCATGTGAAAGATGATGTTAAGCCGAGTAAATAGATACCTACAGTAATATGTCACGCTTTAAAATTGCTTCTGGCTGTGGAGTGGCGGTAAACTATGGTGCTTAAAATTCTCCATAGGTGACACTTTCATCGCCTTTACAGGTTACCAGTTTAGAGTTACACAGGAGGTCTGGTGCTAGAGTTATTGCTCTCTGATGTCTGTGGCAATACCTCACATGTGCGTGAGGGAGTAACCTATGCGTTCACATTTGCGTGTAAGCACAGTGAAATGGGAGTGTTTTTTTTTTTTTATTATTACTATTATTATTATTATCAGAGCTTTTTTTCTGAGAAAATAGGTGCAGGAACTCAACTACGACCCGTTCAGATTTCACAAACAGTAGAAGGGTTTTAAAGGGGCATTAAATACCAGAATTGAATTACATACAGTGTGTAGAGTTTAGGGGGTTACAAAGCTGTCACTTGTAAACACAGAAACCAGACTTAGCCACTCAAATCCCTTCTGCCATAAACAGAATCGCCGGCTGAATAAATTCATACCGGGATGAGGCCTGTAGGTGCAGACATCATCAGGGTATAACTACTTCAATCCGAGGACTTCCATGGATGTCCTACAGGCACGAAGTAGTTACATTTAGCTGTATATTTTATGACATTACAATGTATCATCACCAAAAAAACTGCACAACAAATTCTCCTGTTCCTGAGGATCGCAGCGATACCACATATGTGTGATTTGTTCTTTGTACCCATAATACAGCCAAGAAACAATAATATGCATTGTAAGAACACATATATGGGGCACCGGGGTTTAAAGCCCACTTCCTGGATGCCTCATATATGTGTTATGCAGTCATGAAGGGGTTAATATGGTACAATTGTCATACCTGGTGGGTCCCGTGGTGGTCTTACACGGTTGGGTCGTGGACGTCACGGCATTTTGGTGGTACTAGATGGTATCGCAGGTGAATGAAGGTTTAACTAAAAATAATTACTATTAATACTAATACTAATAATATACAACACTATAAGAAGAAGAAAAACAGGAAAAATTTACAATAATTGCGATAATCGCTAGAGTCTGGCTTCAGAGATGCGTCTCAGGGGAGATCTCAGGGGAGATCCTCTTCTCTGTCTGCCTGTCAGGACCCCAAACATCAGCACCTGACAACTTTCTCACACTAGCTGCCCTGATCCTTTGCCTGAAATATACTGGCTTATACAACACAGTACCCAAATTAAATTGAGCTTATTCCATTGTTATTAAACAAATAAAGCTTTATTATGGTATTTTAATAAACACTGGGGTTTGACAATTTCATAATATAAGGCAACAGGCAGTGAGAAGGACAGACTGGGGATCCATTGTGGGGTTCTGAGGGCTGTAAGGGAACCAGGAAGTGGGTTATGAATGGAGTTGGGCTGAATGTTGACCCAGTCAGTACATATCTGTGTTCTGTGTGTGTAGTAATGTGTATGGAGGGGACACGGGTCATTTCTGTCCGCAGGCAGGCTTGGCTTTCATATTATGTGGTGACTGAGCCCTTCTATGTCTGAGAGAGGGCTGAGTGTCACTGG
Source organism: Rana kukunoris (assembly GCA_029574335.1). Taxonomy (NCBI): domain Eukaryota; kingdom Metazoa; phylum Chordata; class Amphibia; order Anura; family Ranidae; genus Rana; species Rana kukunoris. The sequence continues at coordinate 271,276,344 of CM056051.1, read as the reverse complement.
TAACCATAGTAACAGTGTTTACACTTCATCCCTGTGTGTAATACATAACCCTGTGTGTGTATAGAGCCCCCTAAAATATATATAACTACATGTATACTGTGTATAGAGCCCCTAAAACAATGATGGCAAAACTTGGCACCCCAGATGTTTTGGAACTACATTTTTCATGATGCTCAGCTACACTGAAGAGTGCATGAGCATCATGGGAAATGTAGTTCCAAATCATCTGGGGTGCCAAGCTTTGCCATCACTGCCCTTAAACGTACATACCTATCTTTATATTGTGTGTATAGAGCTCCCAAATGTCTACCTTCCTGAATACTGTGTATATAAAAATTACTCCTTTACTGTATACAAGGTGGGCCATTTATATGGATACACCGGGTGGGCCATTTATATGGATACACCTAAATAAAATGGGAATGGTTGGTGATAGTAACTTCCTGTTTGGGGGGCCCCTGCACTATCCCCAAAGCATCTGGTCCTTGAGCCCACGTTGCCCCAACATTGGGGACCCCATGATGGCCCTGAGAGTGATAAATACACAGGGGAGGGAGTCTGCCTCCTACCTACCTGATGTCTGTTTACCTGCACTGTCATCATTGTAGGGGCCCCAGAGCATTTCTTTGCCCAGGGGCCCATGATGCTATTAAGACGGCCCTGCCTTGATCCTGTGATATACTTGGGTTTGCATTCTGACTACTACACATGCCTCTATTACCTGACCTTTGGCTTGCTTCTCAACTCCATACCTAGCTTATCCCTTACTCATCTTCTGCCTGTGTGATAGTGACTTTGGTCTTGCTCCTGTTTACACTCTCTCCTGAATCTCTACCTCTGCAGCCTGTAGCCGACTTCTGCTTGTCTCACTACCTTCTTGCCACCTGCTTCTGCAAGCCCTGTGATGACATCCAGGAAAAAGTTCCTGTTCTTCAGCTTCTACTTTGCCCATCCATGTCCTGTTCTGCCCTGTCATCAAGCTTGGGGGACAAACAGGAAAGCAGGTGTAAAGGAGACCCCTGTCCTTAGTTCGACCTCCAACAGATATGAGGCGCTAGGATACACAATTAGCCTGGAATGTGACCTTCGGGCACTGGACTCTGCTGGTAGTGATAGATACAGTTTGTTAGATAGCAGCAGAGCTCTTTCCATCCAAAGAGCTGTGGCACATCCTTGGTGTGACCCAGTCTCTGAAGACTCACACTGTGAGTAAATCTTGGATTATGGCGAGGCTCATCTGCAATATGAACTTTTCATTACATTTGTGTACTATATTAGTTGGCCACAAAGCACTTTCTAGGTGCAGAGCTGTGGCACAACCTCTGGCATGACCCGATCTCTGAAGACTCATAGTAAGTAAAACTCGATCAGGCCTAAACACTGAGAGCTGCTTTACATTTGGTACTATTGGGTGCCATTTAAATTTCCAGACACTGCCACTTTTAGTGGCAAAGATTAAAGCTGATTTTGTGATGTCATCTGCTAAATGGAGTGTACATATTTGCTGCTGCTGCTTCTGCCTTTGTTCCCATTTCTCAGTCTCACTCTGCTGTCTACCTTCTGTGACTTGATCACCTCTGCTCATTTCTGAATCTCATCAACATCAGCTGCCATGGTTTGTATGAGGCTTTGCCTCACTTTGAGCCAAAATGTTTTTCATTCATTTGTTTAACATGTCTTTTTCATTGAAATTAACAGGACAGTCCTGCTGCAATAGATGACCACAGTCCATATGCCTCCATTGTGAATTTGAGCCATTTCTTGGTATCCCTGGAAAGGTTTAATAGCCAAACTATGGATCTTGAGACCCCTATTACTATGGGGTTGACTTCATATGAGTCTTTGAGAAAAGAGAGACATGGGTGGGACTTTGAATGAAGCATGCATCCAAGGACATACACAAACCAGAAATAATCTGGTAATAACCTGTTGCATTGGAACTTAAAACATTAAATAAAGACTTTGCAATAGAACAATTGACAGTCATAATTTTAGTTATATACAAGATATAGTAACAACAATGATAACACAGCATACCTAGTATATTGGTTAAAAGTTGAAATACATAAACAACATAATAAGTTCATAATTAGCACAATGCAACAGGGCCAATTCATAGGTGTATCTCCATAATATATAGGTGCAGCCTAGATATGTTGGTACAATCCAGTTAGTTTAATGATAGCTGACATTAGTGTACTGTAGGTAACTGAGCTGGTAAGCTCAAGGTAGCAAGATATAACATCATAATTAATACCCGATAGGTTAAGAAACAGTTAATTGGAGTAATTCCCCATGATAGCTGTAGTTCCAATTGGTGAGTAGAATCCAATTGGTATTTAGGGTAATTGGTAAACAGGTAGCACTGTTGAGTGCAATGGGGCATCTGTTGGCTCGACGCGTTTTGTGGTCATCACCACTCTTCAGGAGCAAATATAAAATGGATGTCTAGAAATGTTAAGAGATAGTAGATGTAATTATAAAACTACAGAAAAGGTTTTTTTATAGTGGGTCTGGCTATGAAGGGGAGGGAGAGAGAGGGGGAGAGATAGGCAACAACGATTCCCCAAAATGTACTTACAACTGAGTCTGTGACTAATGGCGTAGGCGTGGAGGGCAAGGAAGCTCGCCAGAATAGATACAGCACCCGGGAACTGAGGCAGACTAGCCCCACCAAGATGGAACTCCAGTGAGAGGCTGAAAGTCCCCAGGGAGAGACCTCCAGAGGTGTTAGTTTTGTTGAGTGGATTCCAAGTGAGTGAAACCATCTAAAAGAAAAAATATCTCCATGTAAATGGGTGACTTGGGAGTGCACAGAGAGTGGCAGTGACCGAAAGTAGATAATGGATAGTGAAGTGTATAGTGATGGAAATTATTATAACAAAGCGAGTGGGATGTGCCCCAAAAGTGGTAATAAGGTAGGTAATAAGGGGACTAAAAGCCAACTCCTCGGCTGAAATGCATAGCCCAATATAATTGGGAAGTAAAGGGAGATAGAAAATTGGTGATAAAGTCAAAAGTTAATATGAATTCATAAGAATTTACCTCAAATGAGATGGGTAAAGTCCAAAGGTGCGCACGGTGGTCATGGAGGTAACAATCTCCTAGGGAAATGGGCTAACACTGGATGGAGTGAAAACTCCAATAGGTGGGGGAGAAGTCCGCCAAGGGCACGCTGGCGGCCAAAAGAGGAGGACGCCACGCCGGGCAGTCAGGCGGCAAGGAACCACCCGCTAACCTGCGCCAACCGCCTGGTGAAGGACGCCAAGGATGGATAAAGCGGCGTTCGCGCGCTGACGTCACATATAGTGACGCAGCACGCAAAGCGCCTGGGGCGTGACGTCGATGCGCAAATGGGCGGCTGCCCGAGCCCTCACGCGACCAATTGGGATCAGAGAGGGGAGGGGCAGCCCCCAGGAGCGCATCGCAGTTCCCAGGGCTGAACAGGCCGGCCAGCACCAAACAGCCCTAAACACAGCGCCGCCCAGTGACCAGACCAGACAACCACACTGTGGGTAATAGTGTGAAAAAGGGGGGATACTAATTTGCCAACCCCCGCAAAAACCCACATTGCAAGCGAGACCAGATTTAGGTAAAAAAGGGTAGGGAATATAAAATACAAAAAAATGTAAACATTTGGAGACATCGGAGAGTACCAACATAATAATAATCTAGGATTTGGATATGGTGCATGCTTCCATCCCCGGAAAAATTGGTTGAAAGTCTAAGACTAAGGCCGCGTACACACAATCGAATATATCTGCTGAAACTGGTCTACAGACCAGTTTCAGCGGACATATCCGATCGTGTGTACGGCCTAGCAGACAGATTTCCAGCAGACAAAAGTTTTAAAGCATGCTTTAAAATCTGTCTGCTGGAAACATGTTCGTCGGACATGTTCGAGGGTTAGTACACAAAAGCATCGGACCAAAATCCCGCACATGCTTAGACAGAATGAGGGGACGGGAGCGCTCGTTCAGGTAAAACTCACGTTTGTTTGTGACATGGCACATTCGTCATTTTAAATATTGAGTGTATCGTTTATTGCCTAGTTTTTTCTATGTTCTCTTGCTAGAATAAACCCGTTCTATTTGCTGATGCTATTTAGACTGAGTTGTCACATACTGAAATGTTACATTTTTTGCTTGGGATTTTTGTTTTTGTAAATGTTTGCTAGCCAGATGTCCCAACTTTTTTTTTGTCCTCCACATGAATATATTTTTGTTCTTTTTACTTAATGTTGATCTTATTTATTTATTTTTTGCAACTTATATCAACATTGTTTTTTTTTTTTAATGGCATTTTTTTTTCAACTTATGTCAACATTGTTTTTTTTTTTAATTGCCTTTTTTTTTTTTTTTTACTTATTTCAACATTAAGTGTGCCCTGGCTTCCGTTCCCTGCGAGCGTCACGACGCAGGGGGAGGAACCGGTGGCAAATTCAAAATGTATTAAACACAACACACAGATACATTGTAATCCTATTGGATTGCATTACTAAATAAAATATACTGACCTTAGTTTTCCCCCCAGTGCTTTCTCCAGTGCCCTTGTCTGCAGTTTTATGCCACGTACACACGATCGTAAATTCCGACAATAAAACCGTGGATTTTTTCTGACGGAATGTCGGCTCAAACTTGTGTTGCATATTCATGGTCACACAAATCTTGTCGGAAGTTCCGACCATCAAGAACGAGGCGACAAACAAGACGTATGACGAGTCGAGATCAATGAAGTTCAATAGGCAGTTTGGCTCTTTTGCTTGATTCTGGACATGCATGTTTTTTTGCACTTTGGAATTGCATACAAAAGAGTGGATTTTCCGGAAAAATAGAGAACCTGCTCTTAATCTTTTGTTGGTGGAAATTCCGAAGCAAAAGTCCGATGGAGCATACTCACGGTCGGAATTTCAAACCAAAAGCTCACATCTGACTTTTCTTGTCGGAATTTCCAATCATGTGTACACAACATAACTGTACTAATATATATATATATATATATATTTATGGTCGTGGCCCTCTGACCGAGAGTGATGTGGATCACATAAACACACGACAAACTTACAACATAAATAGACCTGAAGTGTGCCTTGGTGGTCTGGTCAGTATGCCAAGAAAAGGGGGCATACCCAAAGTAAGTAATGGGTAGTTGTTGAAGAAGGATATGCTGAGAAGTGCCCTGAAAAAGGGAAGGGCGGGAGGGCGTCGAATGCGATTGAATGCGCAGACTCACGGACATGAGGTGAGCTGGGAAGAGTCGGCCCAGTGACGTGTAGTACTGCACACTGAACCGACAAAGAGCATGTGTGAGTGGGCTGCTTAAATACCCTCCGGGCTCCTCCCATAAACTCAGGCCACCATACTGGCCTTCTTATTTATGGTCGTGGCCCTCTGACCGAGAGTGATGTGGATCACATAAACACGCGACAAGACTTACAACATAAATAGACCTGAAGTGTGCCTTGGTGGTCTGGTCAGTATGCCAAGAAAAGGGGGCAAAAGACTCAGATAGGGAAATAGCTTATATTGATTTCTTGTATTTATTGAGCCAGCTTGGTAAAGGCTTGTGCCATTCCTTCCTGAGGATTTGGGATGTATGTGGCAAAACAAGGAGACTTCCCAGCAGCCTGGTATCTCGATTACGTGGTCTGGTACTCCCTGTTGGGAGGCAGTTGAAGCTGCTCTAATTCGGAAAGAATGTCCAGAGAACCGACTGGGATTTGAAGCCCAAGTTGCTTAGGATTCTGACATGCTTGACAACTGTCTGCCACTCAGGGAGCTGGTTTAGAAAGGGTAGCAACAAGCTACCATCAGATTGGCTGGGTAGATGGAGTAGTAGTCGGTCGAGCACCGTCACTGGGCGTCAGGCATTGTTAGTCTGAAACAGGTTGATGTCAACTCCCGGGGCTGGTTTGTTGCGTTTGCAGACTGAGAGTGTAGGGGTTCGAAAGCGAGTCGGGTGGCGTCGGAAGGGTGTCTGACTGCCGGAGCCACTGACTGTAAATTCACTAGGTTGTAGGGAACCGTAGAAGGCCTGGTAGATGGCTGCTTGGATGACTATGCTGGGCAAGGCCCAAAATGGGGAAAAAGAGGGCACTCTTGAAAGGTAGGCGCTCGCCACTGACTACAGGTTGGTGCTCCTGTATGCTCTGTAGAAGGGACTTGACTGCATGGGCTCGAGAATACTGACAGTTTACTGGGGTCCTGCAGGGACAGGAAATGCTGGACGCCATCTAGATATGGCATGATAGTATTGTGAGGAAGGGTCAGCTGCGTGTGGCAATACGATATGAAGGCTAGGACGTGTCTAACGTTGCCTATTGCTGCTCCGAGGCAAGTGGCCAAAAATTAGCAGTTAGTGTTCCAAGCAGTGCGATAGGCCTTCAGTGTGTTGCGTGCCAAGAAGTGGTTAATAAGCTGGGTTGAGTTGGTGAGATGCTACTTCAGTCCATCGTCAGCAATGACCAGGGTGGGACAGGGATGGTTATTGGGTCGGCTACAGGCTCTTGCTGGAAAAACAAAGTAAGGTTGTAATGGGACAGAGCATTAGCTGCGATTTTGCATTTGCCTGGAACATGTCTACAGAAGATATTAAACTGGTGATGAAGTGACAGCTGCGCGAGCCTGCGCAGGAAGGACGTGATGGGGAGAGGCTTGATCTACCTTAATTGATGAAGTCGGCTGTGGCCTGATTGTCTGTGGTGAAGAACACTGTCTGTCCAGTTCAAGTGTGGCCCCAGACCTGGGCAGCTGCCACAATGGGGTACAGCACAAAGCGTGATGAAGACTGGGTAAAGCAGAAATTTAAGAGAATTTCTGGGGGCCAAGGTTGGGAGAACCAGCAGCGGACGAAAAATGCACGCAAAAGCCTGTGGTGGCTCGGCTGACACTGCCGGGATGAAGATTGAAATGCTGTTCTATCAGGTGGGGAAGTTGTCCCACATAGCTAAGTCTGCTACTGATGCTTGGTCTAGTTTGAGAACTTGGACTGGATCTTGCATTGGTGTGAGAAAATCAAGACAATACACAGGTGCTCAACAAGACGATATACGTGCACTCGCTGACCAACGTGCACTCGCTGACCAACGCGCACTCGCTGACCAACGCGCACTCGCCGACCAACGTGCACTCGCCGACCAACGTGCACTCGCAGACCAACGTGCACTCGCTGGTGCTGGTTGGAAACCTGAACTAACTGCAGGGAAAAAGACAGGGAAAAGATGAGTGGCCCGCGTGCCACTAAAGATGAATGGCCAACTGGGTGCCACTGTGTGTTTGTTTGGCTGATTGTCACTGAGGTGTGTTTGCAAGTTTAGTTTGTATTCGGGTTTGCACGTAGGTGCGTGCTGCAAAGTGTTTTATACTGCTGCAGACAATATTGTGTGGTTGCAAAGGTCTCGATGATTATGAGGTTTGTTTTGAGATGGCCTTGTGTGGTTGCACGGGTCTCAACAAGTGAGGGGTTGCTGAGACGATGTTGCGTTTGCAATGGTCTCAAGTGATTGTCGGGCTGCTGAGATGACTATGTATGGCTGCACAGGTCTGAACGGGTGTCAGGTTGCTGAGACGATATTGCGTTTGCAATGGTGTCAAATGAGTGTCAGTTTGCTAAGACGACTTTGTATAGCTGCAATGGTCTGAACGGGCGTTAGGTTGCTGAGACGAGATTGTGTGATTGCAAAGGTGTAGACGAGTTTGAGGTAGCTGAGATGACATTTTGCAAGGGTCTCAAATGAGTGTCAAGTTGCTGAGACAATATTCCCCCCTTTTTTCTTTTTTTTTTATGAAAACGACTGTGAATGAAACGCTGGTAAACATGAGTTACCACATCTGGCTGTGTTTACAAGCTGTTACAGGCATTGGCGTTTCGAATGCCTTTGAACATCCGTCTGAACCCATTTTTTTTTTTCGAGAAGGTTTCTGAACTCAACTGCCTAGAAATGACTATAAATGATCCTGTGTACATGTACTGATAAGATAACATAGAGGAGTGATTGGGGATCCTGTGTAGACGTACTGATAAGCTAACATAGAGGAGAGATCAGGGGGGGCTGAAAAACACCCATTTTTCTGGCTGCAAGGGTCTCAATGAATGCCATGTTGCTGGGGTGAGACTGCGTGGTCACAAAGGTCTTTGATGAGTGGGAGGTTGCTCGAGACGGTATTGCGTGGTTGCAAGGCTCTCGATGAGTGTGGGGCTGCTGAGACGGTATTGCGTTTGCAAGGGTCTCAACAATGGTGTGAGGCTGCCGAGACGGTATTGCATGGTTGCAAGGGCCTTGATGAATGTGGGCTGCTGAGACGGTATTGCGTTTGCAAGGGTCTCAACAATGGTGTGAGGCTGCCGAGACGGTATTGCGTGGTTGCAAGGGCCTTGATGAATGTGGGGCTGCTGAGACGGTATTGCGTTTGCAAGGGTCTCAACAATGGTGTGAGGCTGCCGAGACGGTATTGTGTGGTTGCAAGGGCCTTGATGAATGTGGGGCTGCTGAGACGGTGTTGCGTTTGCAAGGGTCTCAACAATGGTGTGAGGCTGCCGAGACGGTATTGCGTGGTTGCAAGGGCCTTGATGAATGTGGGGCTGGTGAGATGGTATTGCGTTTGCAAGGGTCTCAACAAGGGTGTCAAGCTGCTGAGACGGTTTTGCGTGGTTGCAAGGGCCTTGATGAATGTAGGGCTGCTGAGACGATTTTGCGTGGTTGCAATGGTCTCAACAGGTGTCAGGTTGCTGGGCCGAGATTGCATGGTGGCAAAGTATTTTTTTTTTTTTTGCGTTTTTTTTTTTTATATATATATATAAATATATATGTTTTTGTTTTTTTTTGCGTTTTTGTAAGGGCCTTGTATTGCAAGGGTCTTAACAAGGGTGTCAGGCTGCTGAGATGATTTTGTGTGGTTTCAAGGGTCTCGATGAGTGTGGGGCTGCTGAGACGGTATTGCGTTTGCAAGGGTCTCAACAAGGGTGTCAGGCTGCTGAGACGATTTTGCGACATTGCAGCGGTCTCAACAGGTGTCAGGTTGCCGGGGGGCTGAGATTGCGTGGTGGCAACGTTTTTTTTTTATTTTTTTGCGTTTTTATATATATTTTTTATTTTGCCTTTTTGTAAAGGTCATGTGTTGCAGGGGTCTTAAGGGTGTCAGGCTGCTGAGACGATATACGAGTGGTTGCAAGGATGTCAATGAGTGTGAGGGCTGCTGAGACGATATTGCGTTTGCAAGGGTCTCAACAAGGGTTTCAGGCTGCTGAGACGATTTTGTGTGGTTGCAACGGTCTCAACAGGTGTCAGGTTGCTGAGGGGCTGAGATTGCGTGGTGGCAAAGGTTTTTTTTTTTTTTTTTTTTGCGTCTTTTTTTTTTTTTGCGTTTTTTTTTTGTTGTTGTTTTTTTTTTTTTTATATTTATTCATTTTTTTTTTTTGCGTTTTGTAAAGGTCATGTGTTGCAAGGGTCTTAACAAGGGTGTCAGGCTGCTGAGATGATTTTGCGTGGTTGCACGGATCTCAATCAGTGTGGGGCTGCTGAGACGATATTGCGTTTGCAAGGGTCTCAACAAGGGTGTCAGGCTGCTGAGACGATTTTGCGTGGTTGCAACGGTCTCAACAGGTGTCAGGTTGCCGAGGGGCTAAGATTGCGTGGTGGCAAAGGTTTATTTATTTATTTATTTATTTATTTATTTTTTATTTATTTTTTGCGTTTTGTAAAGGTCATGTGTTGCAAGGGTCTTAACAAGGGTGTCAGGCTGCTGAGATGATTTGCATGGTTGCAAGGTCTCAATCAATAAGAATTGGGTTACTGAGAAAGGATAGAAACACCTGGTTTGTTTGTACCTTAAGCAAGCAGTATAAGGTAAAAGGACAACGCCTGAATGAATCGTGGTTCTGTAGGGACCACTAATGAACGATATGGGAGACAACGAATGGTAGCAAATTGATAGGACATAAAGAATGTAATAACATTCTTACTTGCGACAGTGGACCATGCAAGTGAGTTTGCGGCGGACTGTGGCTGGAGTGAAACTTGTCGGGATGGTGTAGCGTGATGCCGTGCATGGGGCAAAACAATGAGGTTTGGTGTAGAAAATAGAACACGAGAAGTGCGTATCAATGCTTTGTAAGCTTCAGTACGGGAACCAAACATATGGTACGGGTGACACCATGAGTGGCCACGAATTTGACATGACAAACAAGCTAACGAATCCTACCTGGGACAGTGAACGTGCGACTGGGTTTGCTTTGGACTGGAGTGGATGTGCAACACATCCGAAGAGTGTGGTGTGGCGCCATGAATGACGCACAGGCAATAACTTTGGTAAATAAATGAGAGAGAAGAACCGTGAACAAACAATTCGTAGGTTCCGCTGCGGGAACTAAAAACACACGGCATGGGGGAACAATGAATGACAATGGTAGAAAGCATGCAATGTATCTGATACAAAACGGTTGTAAAAATGCATGAAACAAATTCGATACGAATCGGTAGTAAGGAGTATTGAACGAATCTGATACGATTTGGTTGTAGAGTGTATGCTACCCCTTGCTTTGAAACCGAACATCTACCAACCACCCATCCCCCAGGCTAATCAAGTGCAGACAAGGCACCATGTGAGTCCAATTACCACCTCAATCTGCCAAAGAACCCATACAAACACACGCTAATCTCCAAATGGATTTACAAATGAATCGTATGTTTGGCAGAAGGAAGTTACAAATGTACTACGCCTGAGCCAAATGATGTTGGAACATGAGCAACAATAACTCAGAGGCAGATTTTTTTTCCAAAAGAGATGCAGTGTTGTGACCATACTTTACTTTATACAGATTAGGCTACCTAGGATATGTATACGGTTCTCCATATAATACATCACCATAATATTTGTATCAACATACAGTATGTACCTGATATTGTTTATTATTGATTTGTATTTTGGAATACCTTTATCTCCTTTTTGTATATGACCTGTACTTACGTACTCTTCCACTGCTATGTCGGATGTCATTACTTTTTAATATTTACTTGCATTGGGAAAGAAGCAATTCTATAAAGGATTATGCATAGTATTTATGGGTTTGCATTATGTTGTATTAGAATTAAATTAATCTGCTTTGCTTTGAGTGGGCAAGAGTTTATCGGTAAAACAGCAGGGCTAGTAGGGGTTCAAGTTCCTGTGGAAGTTAACCACTTGTCCACCGCCCACCGTCAAATGACGGCGGGCGGAGGACTCCAATATCCTGACTGCACGTCATATGACGTGCAGTCATTTGAATAGGGAATGCGCGTGATCGCGTGCATGCATTCCTATACTGTCGGTAGCGGCGTGTCACGGAGACACCGCTCGTTACCGACAGGGGTGAACAGCGGCGCGGATGCGCTGTTAACCACGTGATCGACCGTGATGAAGTCACGGCTGATCACGCATGGCAACACCCCCAAAGTGCACGGCGCGTGTTCACGATCGCGCCGCGCGTGCCCGTCGGTGGCAGCGTGTTCACGATCACGCCGCGCGTGCCCGTCGGTGGCAGCGTGTTCCCGGGAACACTGCTCCTCACCGACAATGGTACACAGCCATTGGTCAGGGCTGTGTACCACGTGATCAACTCTGATCACTAGTGTAAACAAAGAGCTGTAACTAACTGTTACCAGCTCTTCTCCCCTCACACATCGTTTCCAGTGTGAGGAGAGAAGAGCTAGAAGCAGTAAGTTACAGTTCTGTGTTACTGTTGTGTCTGCACAAACACCACATCTGTCCCTTTGCCCCCCCCCCAATTGTCACCAGACACCCAACAGTCACCCATAAAGTGCACCTGTCACATAAGTAGACTGCCATCAGCGGTGCAACCGTCACCCACCAGTGAGCGTACCCTGTCACCGTCACCCATCTGTGACCTGCCCTGTCACTTGTCACCCACCAGTCACCTGCCCTGTCACCCGTTTATGAAGAAAAAATACTAATTTGCTAAATTTTATGACAGAAACAAAGAAAAATGCAATTTTTTATTTATAGTGCAAAAAATAAAAAACCCATGAGTGATTAAATACCACCAAAAGAAAGCTCTATTTGTGTGAAAAAAAGGACACAATTTTTATTTGGGTACAGTGTTGCATGACTGAGTAATTGTCATTCAAAGTGTGAGAGCACCGAAAGCTGAAAATTGGTCTGGGTAAGAAGGGGGTTTAAGTGCACTGTATTGAAGTGGTTAAGCACAAAAATATATAAATGACAGGATGTGTGTGCATTGGCCCTTTCCCTTGACAAAGTCCTGCTGGATGAAAGGCATTGAGAGGAATTCTGTGCACATAAGCTACATGTTCACCTACACTGCAAATGGGAGATAAACACAGATTGGACGTTTCTGCTGGCAGGTGAGAAATGCTAAAGTGGTGATTGATTTCAGCATCTTCCACTGGCAGTGTTTAATACATAGATGGATCTGTTAGAGGGGAGAATAAGGCTTTTGATGTGTAAGGAGACTATGGGGGTTATTTACTAAAGGCAAATCCACTTTGCACTACAAGTGCACCTGAAAGATCTGAAATGAGGGGAAAATCTGCTGATTGTATTATCCAATCATGTGCAAGCTAAAATGCTGCTTTTTATTTTCCTTGCATATCACCCTCTACAACGACTGCACTTTCAACAACTAACTGATATATTAAGGTTTATTTACTAAAGGCAAATAGACTGTGCACTTTCCAAAGTGCAGTTCATCCAAAACTCCCATCATCCAATCACAAGGAGGCAAAAATTCTGTTTTTTTTTTAAATTTTCCTTGCACGTGATTGAAAACTCTTTGCAAAGTGAAGTTTTACCTTATTTACTAAGCTCTGGAGCAACTGCACTTGCAGAGTGCAACAGCACTTTGTAAAGTGCACAGTCTATTTTCCTCTAGTAAATCAACCTCATTGTATGGTGGAGGCAGAGTTAACTGTAATGCCTCATACACACGATCAGTTTTCCCGACACGAAAAGTGTGATGTGAGCTTTTGGTCAGGAATTCCGACCATGTGTATGCTCCATCACACTTTTTCTGTGGGAATTCCTGGCAAGAAAAGAATGAGAGCAGGATCTAAATTTTTGTGACAGGAAAAATTCCTATCGGGAATCGCGGTCCTCTGTATGAAATGACGACACAAAAAAAAACACGCCTGCTCAGAATCAAGCAGAAGAACTGTCTATTGAACTTCATTGATCTTGGCTCTCCGTACGTGTTGTACGTCACCACGTTCTTGACGTTCGGAATTTCAGACAAGATTTGTGTGACCGTGTGTATGCAAAACAAGTGTGAGCCGTTTTTTCTGCTGAAAAAAACAAAAAAATGTTTTCTGTCGGAAAAAACCAATTGGGCCAGATTCAGATAGGGCGGCGTATCGTTAGGCGGGCGTAGCGTATCGAATATACGCTACGCCGCCGCAACTTAGAGAGGCAATGCTGACTTGCTCCCTAAGTATCTTGCTAATTTACATATTTAACATGGGAACGCCGAATGCTGAAGCCATGTTTTTCAGCGTATCTTGTTTTTGTGCGACGGCGCACATTTGTACTTACGTCGGCGTATCTCGAGATACGCTGGCGTAAACCTTTCTGAATCTGGCCCATTGTGTGTACAGGGCATAAGTGCTGTTTTCTGAGTTCTAACCTAGCACCTAAAATGGTGGATTGTATTACTTCCTATTTCAAATAAAAGGTTTTAAACTGCAAAACAATATTGCAAGTATTTTTTAGGTTTTTCCGGAATTGATGAGAAAGATGGCATGTGGAGACTAGAAAAATGTATAAAATGGGATTGACATCATAATACACTTTCTTTTTTTTTTTTTTTCAATTTTAATAATTTTTATTGAAGTTTTCAAAATGAGAACATGTGTCACATAGGTTAATACAGTAACATAAAGATAGGTTCAAAAGCGGCATCTTCCGAGGCCATGAGCAAAAAGTACAACAACATTGTGATGATGGAAGAAAAGAGGCGATCAGGCCAACAACGACCATTGGCCGGAACAATATAGAACAGTGTACAAATCCGCAAACGGTCAGCCGTACAGGAGCCCATCGAGGAGTATTCCCCTTCTGGGCAGGAGCGCGGGACCCCAAACCCCGAGCGGCCCCAAAGGGATCACGCTGCCCCTCAGGGAAAGGGATCACACCGCCCCAGTCCCAGCTCCGGAACACACGAAGAGGAAAGATAAGAAAAATACAAACTTATCACTAAGTATGAGACCGATAACTATGTGAATAAACAGAGTGAGATCTTAGCCTTGTACGCCAGGACCTAGGGGGGCCTGTACCAGCCATAAAAGCAAAAATAAAGTGACAACACAATCTTACTACAGCAGAGGCGCCAAGAGAGGCAGGATAAAGAGACGTGGAGAGGAAAGAAAAGGCAAGGAGAGAGAAAGAGGGTAAGAGTATCTGCTCCTTCAGGGAATGGGGGGCGCGATCGGGCCGTCGGGCACTGAACCTGGTATGAGGGAAATGTTACAAAAGGCGGCCCACGGTTCCCAGATGGCCAGAAATCTCCCAGATTTATCATCAAGTTTAGCCACAATCTGCTCTTGCGACATGATCCAGGTGACTTTCCTCTTAAATCCCTGTATAGATACAGTGAGTTTCTTCCAGGCCTTGGCAATGGTCATTTTGGCTCCCAAGAGGATGAACAGCGATAAGGTCTGGGAATGTTTGGGTAAACCTGGGATGCATTGGTTTAAAAGTGCTACACCAGGGTAGGGAGTCACCACCACTGCTGTTAAGGAGCTAATGATGCGGAACACCTTCCGCCAAAATGATCTAATGCGGGGGCAGGTCCACCAAATATGAGGCATAGTCCCCTCCAGTTCACAACCTCTGTAGCAAGCTGGTGAGGACCCCGGAAACATCTTAGCCAGCCTGGAAGGAACGTAGTACCACCTAATTAAAACTTTTAGACTGGCCTCTATAAGAGAAATGTTGAGAGTACCTTTGTATGCTCTATGCGTAGCCCGGTACCAGGTCGCGGTTTCCCACGAGACGTCCAGATCCTCCTCCCAAGCCCGAGCGTAGGACGGTTTCGTCAGTCTGGAAGCGAGTGCCGTATAGATCAAGGAGATGCCACCCTTCTGGTCCATCGTGGAGGAGCACCAGTGCTCATAGGGTGAGATTGTGGGGGGAACCTTTTTATTGGACCAAATAGAGTATATGAAATGGAAAATTTGGGAGAACCTGAACAGTTCGGAGTCCGGCATGTCCAGTTTCTTCCTACAGAGTGATAGGGAAATCGGACCCGTCGGGGTAAGGAAGTGGCCAATCCGGTAGAGACCTTTGTCAGTCCACCATCTGAAAGCCTCAATGTTCATGCCTGGGGGGAAGGCCTCGTTATGAAAAAGGTGTGCCAATGGTTTCAGGGGGGTCGTCAGGGAGTGCGTCCTAAAGAGTTTAGAGCTAAGGGAAACCGAGTGCGAGAGGGTAGGAGACAGTATTGCCGGTCTGGCTTTGGGATCACACCAAAGGAGATAGTCAATAGTGTTCCTGGGAGTGGCTTGTCTCTCCATTGAGAGCCATTCAGGTTTCGGTCCCCGGAAAAAAACTGATGATATTTGCGTGAGTTGATCTGCTTGGTAATAGCCCCAAAGGTTAGGAAGTCCCAAACCGCCCTGTGACTTCAGGCGGAAGAGAATTTCTGCGGGGCATCTATATCCCTTGTTTCCCCACACAAAGCGGACAATCTGTGATTGTAGTTTACTGAGGAAGTGTTTCGTGATGGGGATCGGGAGGGAGCGAAAGAGATATAACATGCGAGGGAGGAGGGTCATTTTTACAGCATGTATCCTACCCAGCCAGGACAGACCACACCTCGACCACTTGTCCAGCTCTCCCCTACACTTGAGCACCATAGGGGGGTAGTTGGACTTAAAAAGACTGCCTACGTCCGGTGTCAGCTTGATGCCCAGGTATGGTATAGAGCCAGAGGCCCATTTAAAGTCAAAGTTGCCAGAGATCTGAGTGAGGGTGTCAGGGGGGACAGTGATGTTCAGTGCTGTGGATTTGGTCATATTCACTCTGAGACCCGAGACGGCACTAAAGGTCCTCAGCGTCTTGAGGAGTACAGGGATGGAGGTCAGTGGTGAGGTGATAAATAGTAGTAGGTCGTCCGCGTACAAAGCACACTTATGCTCCCTCTGTCCGCAAGTCACCCCCTTAATGTCGGGGTTCGATCTAAGCGCTATTGCCAATGTCTCTATGGCCATTGCAAACAGGAGGGGGAGAGTGGGCATCCCTGTCTGGTTCCCCGGCCGATAACAAACGATTCGGAATATCTACCCATTAGGCGAATCTGGGCCGTGGGAGTTGAGTAAAGAGCACGGATCAGATTCAGGAAGTATGGGCCGAAGCCCCACCTCCCCAGAATATCAGACAGGTATGCCCAGTCTATCGAGTCAAAGGCCTTGTGAAGGTCTACAGAAAGAAGAAAACCTTTCTGCGGGGGACCCCCATCCCAACCGGATCTAAGAAGTGAGATGATATCAATGGCCCGCCTAATCTGGTCCGGTCCCTGTCTCCCAGGTATGAAACCCACCTGATCTCCATGCACATAAGTAGCGATAAAACTGGCCACCCTGTTGGCCATGATCTTGGTCATAATTTTGATGTCGTTGTTGATAAGCGAGATTGGGCGATAGTTGCCCACTTCGCTAGCGTCCTTGTCCGGTTTGGGTATCACCGAAATGTATGCAGAATTCAGGTCAGCCCCTAGGGAGTGTCCCTCCCTGAGAGAGTTGAATAGCCGGGCCATATGCGGGGCCAGGGCTGGACCAAATTTCTTATAGTAGCCATTAGAAAAACCGTCCGGGCCGGGGGATGAGCCAAGTTTGAGGGATTTAATAGTATCTAATATTTCGTCCGAAGAAAATGGCTTCTCAAGGAGATTCCTATGTTCCAGGGACAGGGTGGGTAGAGGGACGTCATCTAAAAATGTTCTACTCGCGGAAGCCTGTGTCTTTCTGTCAGGTGTGTAAAGGTCAGAGTAGAATTGCAAGAAGGTATCCATAATCTTTGTTGGGTTTTGGGTTAGGTCCCCTGCGGTCGTCTTAATTTTAGGGAATGCTAGGGAACGTGGTTTAGGACTCAACTTTACCGCTAATTTAGACCCAACCCTGTCTTTTTGGGAATAGAATCTGGCCCCGGTCCATCTAAGGTGACGCTCTGCGTCTGTAGTCAGCTTCGGGTTAAGCAGTGCCCGGGCCTTGTCTAATTGTCTAAGATTCTCCACTGTGGGATGTCGCTTGTGTGTTTTGGCGAGAGAACGGAAGTCTGCCATGAGCTTCAACTTGTCCGCTCGGTGTTCCGCCCTCTTTTTCGATACCATTTGAATGATTTTTCCCCGTATTACCGACTTGTGCGCCGCCCAGACGGTAGCAGCCGAGACCTCGCCCGTCCCATTGATGAGGAAATAGTCCTGGATCGCGGCCTCCAGGAGGGTACAGTGTATTGGGTCACTCAGTAGTGATTCCTGTAGGCGCCAACGAGGGGCCGTTCTGTCGCCCGAGGATCGCAACGTGGTAAGTACGACCATCGAGTGGTCCGAGAGGGGGGTGTCTATAATCTTGGAGCCTCTAATCAAGGGTATCGACGACGAGCGTGTGAAAATGTGGTCTATCCTGGCGAAGGAGTTGTGTGGGGCCGAGAAATGTGTATAGTCCCTTGTGCGGGGATTTACCTCCCTCCAGACATCAATCAGCCCAGCGGAGTGAAGAAGTTCAGCAATTTTAACGCTCTGTTTGGAGGGACGCTTGGGTATAGGTTTCCCGTTCTTGGACTTGTCCAGCGAAAAGTCAAAGGCTGTGTTGGAGTCCCCGCCAATAAACACCGACCCCTTAAGGTGTTCCCTCAGCTTGTGCAGTAAAGAGACAAAGAACGATCTCTGGCCCTTATTTGGGGTATAGTATGAGACAAAGGTGTAAAGTTCTCCGTCAATGTGACCAGAGACCAGGATGTAACGCCCCTGCGGATCTGCTACGACCACCGGTTGGGAGAGATTAATGTGTTTGGCGAAGCAAATGGCCACTCCCTTTGTCTTATTACCCGAGGAAGCTAGGAAGAATTGAGGGAAGCGTGGGTGGAGGAACGTGGGTTTAAAGGTGGCCGGGAAATGGGTTTCCTGCAGCAGGAGGATGTCTGCGTGCATGGAGTTATATTGCTGGAAAAGCTTCCTACGCTTAACGGGGGAGTTAAAGCCCTGGACGTTATGGGAGACTAACTTGAGGGACGGAGAAGGGGTATGTGTGTTAGACATGGCACGGGGTAGGCAGTACTAAAGTGAAATATGGATGTATTCCCTGAACCAAAAATCGGCACTCACCAGACAGTCTGACGAAGGAATCTCGAAAATGCTCAGGTCCCGGGAGGAGGGGTCCGCGACGTCCGTAGGCCCCGAGGATACTCAGAGGAGCAGCAGCAAAAGGAGCAGAGAGAAGAGGTGAGAGAAAAGAGGGGGAGAAAGAGAGTTTGGTTACACAATGACACTCTGAACAGAATGGCTGAGCCACTAACATAAGAAAAATAACAGTCACAAAAAAGACAGTGAAACAGTAAACCCTGGGGTTCCCTAACCCCTTCCCACCCAGGGAACGGGATGAGCCAGTCATCCCCACCCTTCAACCTGAGAGGTCCGGAGCTCCCTGGTTACAGGGGCTCCGTAGAAGAACCGAGGAGTACGAGCACACTCCCGGTCCTAGATCAAGGCGCACTGGGTCCACCACGGCCCAACCACCTAAGGAAAACAAAAAGCAAAACTAGAAGTACCGTGGGCTTAAAAAGGGGCCCAGCAGCACTCAAAGGAGGACGCAGGACGCCCCCTCTGATAAACCATAGTAGTAAACTGTGAACATTGGGCATTCCCAGGCCCCCCCCGGCCAGGCCAGGGCCCCCGGGGGGATACGGGAGACAGGCATGAAGCTGTCTAGGGCATTCAACCCAAAAGGTTGTACAGGGTACTAATTGTAAGAAGCTAGCACATACCTATTATCAAAAAAAAAAAAGGAAAGAAAGCATATCAAAAGGGACTAAAACGAGAACAAAAACCAGATCAGGAGATATTAACTAATTATAACATTACAATGCAATTGAGGATATAGAAGTGGCCCAGGGGGCCCGCAGCGCGCTAGAGGTGAAGAAACGCCATGGGCGATCCGTCACCCCCGCAAGCCTCCAAAGCGCTCCACGGACAAGGCCCACCCGCCCCAGTCCCAGTCCAGGAGATATGGACCCTTCAGCCCACCTGCAAAAAGAAAACGGTTAAAGAAAACAACAGTCCAAACGCTATAGGCAGGATGTCCGAAGTAAGAGGGACCCCCAATGAGGGGAACAGCGGGAAGTTCTTGCCGGAACGCAGGTAACATGGAGAGGTAAGGTCCACGAGCTCAAGGAGAGAGCAGGAACAGGAGGAGGCCATCAGGTCTGAAGATTCTCCTTGGAACGCTTGTTGCCCTGTTTGAGCCATGTGTCTCTTCGCAGAGGCTGGGGTGTT
This sequence comes from Rana kukunoris, assembly GCA_029574335.1. NCBI lineage: Eukaryota > Metazoa > Chordata > Amphibia > Anura > Ranidae > Rana > Rana kukunoris. The sequence goes on along the minus strand of CM056051.1, from coordinate 271,256,850 downwards.
CCTACCGGTCTGCAATGGGGTGGGGTCCAGGGAAAGGATCCCCAGATGCGTCAGGAGGCGTTCGCCCTCCGCCAGGGATGAGAATCCATAGCTTTTGTTCTTAAAGGAGAAGTTCACACGTAAGGGGAATGACCATCTGTAAGTGATTTCTCTCTCCATCAGGAGCTGTAACAAAGGTTTAAGTGATCGCCTTTTCTGCACCGTATATGGGGAAAGATCAGCAAACACTTGAATTCTGTGACCGTTCAGCATAAGGTTACCGGCATTCCTGGATCTCCTCATCACTTCTTCCTTTACCGAGTAGAAGTGGGGTTTCACTATAATGTCCCTGGGGAGGCCATCTGAGCGGGGCGGTTGCAGAGCCCTGTGTGCCCTGTCCAGTTCAAGGCGGTTGTCCGCTATGTCAGGTATGAGGTGTTTGATGAAGGTTTTCACCGCCGTCTGGACCTCCCGTTCGGACTCAGGGAGCCCCCTGATCCTAAAATTATAGCGTCTTGATCTATTCTCAAGGTCATCGATTTTGGCAAGGGCAGTTTCTAATTGATCCTGAACATCCTGTATCCTGGCTGTGTTTTGATTGATGCGCGCCACAGCCTGATCAGCCTTTTTCTCCATAGTGTCCATCCTTACCCCAATTTGTTGCAGATCTGCATGAATGGATGATGTGATCTGGGCTGCGTTGAGGGCCAAGCTCCTAGAGAGCATTTGAGCAAAAGCCTCCATCATGGAGGGGATGTCAGTGGGAATGGGAGTTGAGTCTGCAGCCTCGCTCACCTCCAGCAATAGGCCTGTATGGGGATCCAGCATAGGTGTGGAGGGGGGCCCTGCGCACATCCGCCCCAGCAGGGATTCCGTGGAAGCTGGGGATACAGCTAGGGGCAGTGGGGGGAAGCCGGTACCTGGGGATTGTGGTGTGACCAGGTCCTGGTCAGCTATAGACTCTCCGTGTGCCTCTGCCTCCTCCGCCGCATGTAGGCCCTGCTGCGCTGCCGCCGCCATCTTGGCATAGCTGAGGGGGCCGGGAGAAGCCGCCATCTGCCGCGATAGGTCCCTCCTGACCGGCGCCGCGAGCATGTACCCGTTCACGGGGGGTTCCCCCGCCCGACAATCCCGGTGAGATCGCTCGGGGGGCGTCCTGGAAGCTCCGGTGGCTAAGACAGGGCCGTGGTGGAGCGGAGCTCTAGAAGCCGGCGGCCATCTTGGGAGCTGCCGCGCATGCGCCTTCATAATACACTTTCTAAGGCCTCGTACACACGAGTCAATCTATCTGTTCAAATCGGTCGGACCGACCGATTTGAACAGATCTGTCTGCTGGCATTTTGGTTTGCTCGCGTGTACACACGAGCAAACCAAAATCCCCGCCAGCAGACAGCACGCTGATGTGTCGGTGATGTGGCGGTGACGTTGCCGCGGCCACGTCACCGCACCAGGAAGTAAAACACTTCCGGGCATGCGTCGAAATCATTTGGCGCGTGTGCAAGAAGACATGTCTGCTGGTTAGCATACTAACCAGCAGACATGTCGGGCGGACGGGTTCCCAGCCGACAGATTTCAAAGCATGCTTTGAAATCTGTCGGGTGGCCAAATCCGTCTGTTTGCCTGTACACACGATTGAATCTGTCTGCTGAAACGGTCAAGCAGACCGTTTCCAGCAGACAGATTTGATCGTGTGTACGAGGCCTTAGACCTTTCAAAAGGTCAAATGCCTTTGGTGAGTGATTCTGGACACCTGTGTTGGGCTCATTGAGTGGAGTGCATTTATTCACTGTGGAGTTTATTGGTGAAGAAGAAAAAAAGAAGCATCTAGCCACATATACTGTGGAAAGACTAGATTCTGAACATTTCAAGCATTGCCTGCAGAGTCAGCACATTAACACTCCATTGCTGGATGTGCCCACATTAACTCATCACATTTTTCATCGTACAGTAACAGTATATACATTCTTTCCTCTCAATAACACCTGTTTCCTTGTCAACACACAGTATGTACTCTATGGATCATCATGGGTGCAGTCACACACACTTCATACACCTCCCATTTTTTAGTTGATGATTTTCTACCTTGATTTTCAGCACATTGATTGTCACTCATTTATTTTATTTTGCTTCATTTATTCACAGCAATACATTCATATCCTGGGTATGTATACCTCCAACCCTAATACCGCGTACACACGATCACTTTTTGCGATAAAAAAACTACGTTTTTTAAAACGTCATTTAAATTGATCGTGTGTGGGCAAAATGTTGTTTTTTGTCTTAAAAAAAACGACCAAAAAAAAATTCCAACATGCTTGAATTTTTTGTGTCGTTTTTCAAAACGTCGTTTTTTGTGTCATAAAAAGTGATGGTGTGTGGGCAAAACGATGTTGAAAACGACCGTGTGTACGCGGCATAAGGCTGTGCTGTGGCTATCCGGTCCATTCCCTGATTGCTGGCCCCCCATCCAGTCCAACCTATCCACCTGGTGGCTGGTTACCATCTCCCCGGTAAGGACTCCAGTGCCCAGGGCATGTGTCTTTTCTGCCCCCTGCCCCAGCCAGGGACTGTTGGGCTAAGGAGAAAAAGACTAGAGGATGCTTAATGTCCTGCAGATAGAAAATGAGACAGGCTTCCTCTGACTTGCTGCAACTTCTAATGCACACTCTGAGATTATCACAGTGTATAATAGAATCAAAATAAGCAATTTCTGTTTAGGAGAGGAGCTTTAAACTTGTGCAAGACTGAAGGAAAGGCTGGAGTTCAGATTTAACTATATGCATATAAGTTTTTGGTAATACAAGAAAACATGTTCATGTGTACAGTTCCTATGTACTTATATAACTGATGGTCTACAAGTTTAACCACTTGCTTACTGGGCACGTATACCCCCTTCCTGACCAGGTGAAATTTCAGCTTCCGGCACTGCGTTGCTTTAAATGACAATTGCGCGGTCGTGCGACGTGGCTCCCAAACAAAATTGGCATCCGTTTTTTCCCCCACAAATAGAGCTTTCTTTTGGTAGTGTTTGATCACCTCTGCGGTTTTTATTTTTTTGTGCTATAAAAAAAATAGAGCAACAATTATGAAAAAATTCAATATTTTTTCCTTTTTGCTATAATAAATATCCCCCAAAAATATATAAAAAAAAATGTTTTTCCTCAGTTTAGGCCGATACGTATTCTTCTACCTATTTTTGGTAAAAAAAAATCGCAATAAGTGTTTATCGATTAGTTTGCGCAAAATTTTTCTCAGTCTAGACTGATACGTATTCTTCTACGTATTTTTGGTAAAAAAAGAAAGATCGCAATAAGCGACTGGTTTGCGCAAAAGTTATAGCGCTTACAAAATAGGGGACAGAATTATTATACATTTTTTTTTTTTATTACTAGTAATGGCGGCGATCTGCGATGTTTATTGGGACTGCGACATTATGGCGGACACATCGGACACTTTTGACACATTTTTGGCGCCATTCACATTTATACAGCGATCAGTGCTATAAATATGCACTAATTACTGTATAAATGTGACTGACATTGAAGAGGTTAACACTAGGGGGTGAGGAAGGGGTTAAATGTGTACCCTGCATTGTGTTCTAACTGTGGGGGGAGGGAGGTGACTGGGGGAGGTGACCGATCTGTGTCCCTATGTACAAGGGACACAGATCGGTCTCCTCTCTCCCTGACAGGACGTGGATCTGTGTGTTTACATACACAGATCCACGTCCATGTCTGTGTACCGTCGATCGCGAGTGCCTGGCGGTCATCACGGCCACCAGGCACGCGCATCGGCATCTCAGGGATGCGGTGGGCACGCGCGCGCCCCCCAGTGGCCTGGAGGAGCAGAGGCCGTAAAAAGACGGCCTCCCAGAGAATTAGAGCCACCCTGCGGCCGTACAAAGTCGTACTGCCGTCAGGAAGTGGTTAACACGCAGACACTTGAAGTCCCACCACTGCGCCAAAAGGAAAACTTTGAAATTTTGTTGAAGCTGCCACTTAAAATAAATCAAACTGAATACTGTATTTATCCTCTACCTAAAAGTAAATAGTGGCACTGATGTCAAAGTACTGTAAATAATAACAATCAATACAATAGAATAACACACAGTGACAGTGATAGTCACTGTATCACCAGTTACAAAAAAATTAAGTCCGTCATTTAAATTCAATTTTATCTCTGTGACTTTAAATATATGCTCCAATAGCGATTGTATTAATCCAAATCTTTCACTATACCGCATGTGAAGGTGCTTCCGCTCCCCTTAAGAAATGCACTAACCGACTGCAGATGCTTCGCACTCTCATGCTTGGCACATAAACTTTTACCCTCAAATGGTTAAAACATCCCAACGATATCCAACCCTGCATGGGGTATAAAATGCTCTCCACATGAAAATAAAATAAGTGCTCCAATAGTGTGATATTGATATATTTTAATGAATAAAAACGAATCTCCAAATATTGCACTCACATAGTTCCAAGTAAATCAAGCATAAAAAATCCTCCTGCTAATAGCAAGTGATGGTATATTGTGGTCACAGCAGACCCTCTGTGTATATCTTGTATCTCACCCACACTGACTCATCAGACTTGGCTCGTCACTTCTGGTTTGAAGTCAGATGTCAGCTGGTTGCCCTATAGCCACACACCAACGTGTTTCTTGATCACCACTTATTTATTGGATTCTTATTCATGGGATTCTAACTGTGGGGGGGGATGGGACTGCCTGGGTGGGGAGACCGATCATTGTTTATACATAGTATGAACAACAGATCAGTCTCGTCTCCCCTGTCAGCAAGGAGATCTGTCTGCTTACATTTACAGATCTTCGTTCTGTCTTTGGGTGGATCGATCGAAAATAGTTTGTTTGAACCAGCTTGAAGTTCACCAAAACATGAGGTTAGGCTTTACATTTTATTTGGTGCACTTATGTGCATTTAAAATGTTAAATTACAAATATGAAGGTAGGGAAAACTGAAGAACAAAGGTATGTCTGCAGGATCATTCATATATATTATTTTTCATGCTGCCTACAACGAGATCAACAACGAGAACCTTAACCACTTAAGACCCGGACCAAAATGCAGGTAAAGGACCTTGCCCCTTTTTGCGATTCGGCACTGCGTCGTTTTAACTGACAATTGCGCGGTCGTGCGACGTGGCTCCCAAACAAAATTGGCATCCCTTTTTCCCCACAAATAGAGCTTTCTTTTGGTGGTATTTGATCACCTCTGCGGTTTTTATTTTTTGCGCTATAAACAAAAATAGAGCGACAATTTTGAAAAAAATTCAATATTTTTTACTTTTTGCTATAATAAATATTCCCCCAAAATATATATAATTTTTTTTCCCTCAGTTTAGGCCGATACGTATTCTTCTACCTATTTTTGGTAAAAAAAATCGCAATAAGCATTTATCGGTTGGTTTTCGCAAAATTGATAGCGTTTACAAAATAAGGGATAGTTTTATTGCATTTTTATTATTTATTTATTTTACTACTAATAGTGGCGATCAGCGATTTTTTTCGTGACTGCGACATTATGGTGGACACTTCGGACAATTTTGACACATTTTTGGGACAATTGTCATTTTCACAGCAAAAAATGCATTTAAATTGCATTGTTTACTGTGAAAATGACAGTTGCAGTTTGGGAGTTAACCACAAGGGGGCGCTGTAGGATTTGTGTGTTCCCTGTGTGTGTTTACAACTGTAGGGGGTGTGGCTGTAGGTGTAATGTCATCGATCACGTCCCCCTATAACAGGGATGACGCGATCGATGCTGCGGCCACAGTGAAGCACGGGGAAGCCGTGTTTACACACGGCTCTCCCCGTTCTTCAGCTCCGGGGACCGATCGTCGCACTCCAGCTAGGGTTGCCACCTCATCCCTTTAAACCCGAACACATATGAATTACACAGGTTCTGAGGCTAATTTAATGCAGGTAAAGCACCAAGTGAGTTTAATTACCACCTTAATTAGCCACAGAACCTGTGTAATTAATATGTGTTCGGTTTTAAAGGGATGAGGTGGCAACTCTAACTCCAGCGGCGATCGGGTCTGCGAGTCCCACGGTCCCGGTGCTTCGGACCGGGTCACGGGAGCGCGCTGTGGGCGCGCACCCGTGACCCACGGCTGGGTACTAGAACCAACGTATATATACGTTGATGTGCCCAGCCGTGCCATTCTGCTGATGTAAATGTACAGTAGGCGGTCCTTAAGAAGTTAAAGTGATTGTAAACAATTACCTTGTAAAACAACCCATTCAGTTTAAAATTGATATAAAGGCGACAGGTATAGATATATACAGGGCCGGCCTTTGGGGTGTGCGACCTGTGCGGCCGCACAGGGCGCCATGGTCAACAGGGGCGCTGTGCGGCCATCCAGAGGCATACTAGGGGGGGCGAGCCGCCCCCAGGTACCACACACTGGGGAGTTGTCAGACCGGCACCCCCCTCTGCGATTGTATTACACCCAGCGGTGGCAGCGCCCCGGTTTAGGCAGCGGCACGCTGGCACAGGCAGGGAGAGGTGAGCTAGCTACAGTGGCGAGGGGGAGGGGGTGCAGGGTGACACCGCTGCACCTACCATCCCCTCCTCTTGTAGCCACGGGCTGCCTGTCTGTACGATCCCGGATGTCACACAGGCACAGCCAAGTGAAGCCGCCTCCCCCTCCTCTCTGTTTATGTGTAATCAGGGGGAAGGAACCTGCTGTGCATGTGCCGCCGCGCTGATCTGAGGTACTGAAGGTGGGTTGCACTGAACGGGGGGCTACACTGAATGGGGGGCTGCACTGAACGAGGGGGGCGGCGACACTCATCAGGCGGGCTACTCTGAAGGGGGGTTACACTGAAGGGGGGTCTGCACTGAACGGGGGGGTCTGCATTGAAGGGGTGGATACACTGAACGGGGGTCTGCACTAAAGGGGGGTCTGTGTAACATGCAGGGGGTCCAGAGCTGCAGGGTTCTGTGTAATGTAAAGGGGTCCAGTGATGCAGGGTGCTGTGTAATGTAAAGGGGTCCAGAGGTGCAGGGTGCTGTGTAATGTAAAGGGGTCCAGAGGTGCAAGGTGCTGTGTAATGTAAAGGGGTCCAGAGGTGCAGGGTGCTGTGTAATGTAAAGGGGTCCAGAGGTGCAGGGTGCTGTGTAATGTAAAGGGGTCCAGAGGTGCAGGGTGCTGTGTAATGTAAAGGGGTCCAGAGGCGCAGGGTGCTCTGTAGTGTAAAGGGGTCCAGAGGTGCAGGGTGCTGTGTAATGTAAAGGGGTCCCGAGGTGCAGGGTGCTGTGTAATGTAAAGGGGTCCAGAGATGCAGGGTGCTGTGTAATGTAAAGGGGTCCAGAGGTGCAGGGTGCTGTGTAATGTAAAGGGGTCCAGAGGCGCAGGGTGCTGTGTGATGTAAAGGGGTGCAGGGTGTTGTGTAATGTAAAGGGGTCCAGAGATTCAGGGTGCTGTGTAATGTAAAGGGGTCCAGAGATTCAGGGTGCTGTGTAATGTAAAGGTAAATTATAATAAATTATTTGTTACAAATATTTTTTCTTCTTTGTGTATGTTTAGGTGACCAGGGGACGAGGGGTGAAGAAGGGGGGAGGGGAGCCACAGGATTAGCTCACACAGGGCTCCTGAACACCTAAGGCCGGCCCTGGATATATAATTATATGTATATATATATATATATATATATATATATATATATATATATATTATATAAAAATACCTTTTTTCCCTTTTTTTTATAAGTGATCACATTCCATCTGTTCTCAGCTGCATACGATCTGGGGGAGGAGGAGCCACAGCACACTGAGCTTCCCAGTTACAGGCTGTGCAGGGAGGTGAGTCAAAACAAGTCAGATCATTGAAGTGGAGCAGTCTGAATTCCCAGCACAGCTAGAGAACTGAACATGATGTGTTCTCATGCTTATTGTGGTCAGTATTTAATATGAAAGCAGAGTGACTGCCAGTAATGCCAGGGATTTTACAGAAAGGAAGCAATACAAAGAGAACAGGATACTTTCTGATACAAGTACATGGTACAGCAGGCACAAATCAGGAATATGAAACATTGGTGTAACAAACACTTTAAGCTGGCCATACACTGATGGCTCAAGTGACATATTCCTCCATTCACAAAAATGTAATAATAATAAAAAAAAAAAAAAAAATAATTGATTTCAATTATCTTTTTTTAAATGGAAAGAAATTGTAAAAAAAAAAAAAAGGAAATACCTGTTTGTATGGCATTTATGGGGCTATCTTGTTTTTAATTATTTTATTTATAAACAAGATGGAGGTAGCCAAACAACCTTGAGGCTGGGTTCACACTAGTGCGGTGCGTTTTTGAGTTCCGTTGTCATTGCAAATTTCTCCATAGGGTGTTCTGCGGATCAACTGCGTTTTAGCTGCGGATCAGGTGCGAATTTGAAGAAAATAACTTCAGAGCTGCGTTTTTGGTGAGGGCCAATCATTGTTATCTGTGTGATGATGTAGCTAATAAAAGGGAGTGACCTTTCTTGCCCTCTTCCTTTTTCTCCTGCATTCAGTATTGTGTGGATTAGGATTTTGATTAGTGAAGAAATGTGTGCTGCCCTGCCCATGTTCATGCCTACAGTTGTTGCTGCAACAGCAACAATCTTGCTTGAAGAAGAGAGGAGGAGGAGAAGGAGGAGGAGAAGAAGATACTGGGTTCATCCCATCATTGCAAATAGGGATGAAAGAGGCCAGTTCATGCTATTGTATGAAGATCTCCGTGGACATGCAGACAAGTCTTTTAATTATACACGCATGTCAATAACCAGGTACAATTTTTTTTTTTGACTTTCTAAACCAGGGGTCCTCAAACTACGGCCCTCCAGCTGTTCAGGAACTACAATTCCCATCATGCTTAGTCATGTCTGTGAATCTCTGGCGGCGTACACACGACCGAGGTTCTCGCTAGAAACCAGCGAGAACCTCGCTGGGAGCTGCATTCCAGCGAGAACCTCGGCCATGTGTAGGCTCCTGGCTCGCCCCGCCCGTCGGGAATCCCGTCGAGCGAATAGAGAGCAGGCTCTCTATTTGCTCGACGGCCCGCCTGGATGAATGGCTGGTTGCCATTCCCGACGGGCGGGTCGCCGATTTCGACGGCCGGGCGAGAACCTCGACAGGCGGAACGATGTGTTCCGCCCGTCGAGGTTCTCGTACGTGTGTACGCCGCCTCAGAGTTTTTCAATGCCTCATGGGATGTGTAGTTCCACAACAGCTGGAGGGTCGTAGTTTGAGGATCCCTATGCTAAACCTTTTATTTCTCCTTTGTTGCATAGTAGATCTTTGTAAATGTATTTTTTTTTTTATTATAGTTTTGAAGAACTATTCCAACTAACATACCCTAGGTTGGAGCGAAAGAACACATGCTACAGAGCAAGCACCCAGCCTGCCCAACGATTACTAATCACATTAACCACTTGAGGCCCGCGCTATTGCCGAATGACGGCAACGGCGCGGACCTCAATTTCCAACATGCCGTCATTTGACGGCAGCTCCTTTCTAGGGAAATTCTGTTGCTGGCCGTGTCCCTTGGACACAGCCAATCACAGATCGCCGTGAACGGCCAATCGGAGTGGCTGTTCAGATGCGATCTGTGGACGAATGAGAGATGATCTCAAATGTAAACAAATGAGATCATCTCTCATCGCCGCTTCTCCCTCCTCACACAGAGACAGCGTGTGAGGAGGGAGAAAGTTCTGTGAGTTCTCTAAAGTGTATACAGCGCCCATACAGTGCCACCTGTGCCCATACAGTGCCACCACAGTGCCACCTGTGCCCATACAGTGTCACCTGTGCCCATACAGTGTCACCTGTGCCCATACAGTGCCCATACAGTTCCCATCTGTGCCAACACAGTGCCACCTGTGCTCATACAGTGCCACCTGTGCCCATACAGTGCCACCTGTGCCCATACAGTGCCAACCTGTGCCCATACAGTGCCCACCTGTGCCATCAGTGATCTGTGCAGTGCCCACCTGTGCCACCTCATCAGTGCTCACCCGTGCTAATCAGTGCCGCCAATCAGTGCCCACCTGTGTTGTGCCGCCAATCAGTGCTCACCTGTGCCGCCAATCAGTGCTCACCTGTGCCGCCAATCAGTGCCCACCTGTGTTGTGCCACCAATCAGTGCTCACCTGTGCCGCCAATCAGTGCCCACCTGTGCCGCCAATCACTGCCCACCTGTGCCGCCTCATCAGTGCCACCTCAGTGCCCACCTGTGCCAATCCGTGCCCATCTGCTCCACCAATTCGTGCCCATCTGCTCCGCCAATCCGTGCCTATCTGCTTCACCTCATCAGTGCCCATCAGGGAAGGCTTAGCACACACCTGTGCAGTCGCACCACCATGTCAAAAAGATCATATTCACTAGAGGAGGCATACCAAATTGTTTCTGCGCCCGATGAGAGCAACATGGACCTCTCAAGTTCAAATTCCACTTCCAAATTTACTTCTGAGTCGGACGTCAACTATGAGCCAGCCCTCAGTAGCGGAACACTGAGTGACTCCGAGGAGGAAGATAGCCGGCCCGCTAAAACGAAGGCGTTCTGGTCAGGAGGCAGTGCCATCCACCAGCACTGCAGTGCCTTCCACCAGCACTGCAGTGCCTTCCACCAGCACTGCAGTGCCTTCCACTAGCACTGCAGTGCCTTCCACCAGCACCGCAGTGCCTCGGCAAGAAAGGCCAAAGACCCATGCCGGCCTTCCCTATGCCCTTCAGAACCCTTTGTGGCTTCCTCCAAATTCCGGAGAAGCCAACATTCCCCCTTTCACTGCCCAGCCAGGAGTCCAAGTGGATACGGAGAATTTTTCCCCAATCGGATTTTTTCAACCTCATGTTCACAGAGGACATGCTATCTGAAATTGTGGCCCAGTGCAACCTATTTGCACAGCAATTTATTGAAAGAAATCCCACATACTATCATGCCCGTCCCTTCCAGTGGAGAGACCTTACGGTGGAGGAGTTGAATTTTTTTTTTAGGCCTCACACTTTGGATGGGACTCAACCCAAAAAATTCTTCACGTGCCTTTTGGTCCAAAAACCCAATCTATCACATGCCAATCTTCTCCAGCGTAATGCCCAGATCCCGATACATTGCCATCATGAGATTCCTACATTTCAACGACAATACCCAGTGCCATCCCCGAAATCATCCAAATCATGACAGGCTTTTCAAAATTCGGCCCTTATTGAATTATTTTTCTGAAAAATTCCCCCAATTGTATACCCCGGACCAACACATCTGTGTGGATGAGTCCCTTGTGAAATTCACTAGCAGGCTTCAAATAAAACAATTCATCCCCAGCAAAAGAGCCCGCTATGGTGTGAAGATATACAAATTGTGTGACCGAGTCACAGGATACTTGTATGCCTTCAGAGTGTACGAAGGCAAGGACACCCAGCTGAATCCCCCTAATTGCCCAGACTACTTGGGATCAAGTGGCAAAATAGTTTGGGACCTCATCACCCCTCTATTGGAAAAGGGATATCATCTGTACGTGGATAACTTCTATACCTCCCTTCCCCTGTTCCACAACCTGCACCGGAAGCAGACGCCAGCATGTGGCACCATCAGGAATAATCGGAAGGGCTTTCCTCAAAGTCTCGTGAATAAGAAGCTGAGAAGTGGAGAATCGGCAAGTCTGTGAAATAAGGAGGTCCTGGCAGTGAAGTGGAAGGACAGAAGGGATGTTTACATGCTATCCACCATCCACAATGACACCGTCGTTGAAACCCGCAGAAGGCGTGGCACCGTCATCCGAAAGCCCACATGCATCCAGGACTATAATTTGTTTATGGGGGGGGTCGACTTCAATGACCAGATGCTTGAACCCTATCTTGCCACAAGGCGGACGTACCATTGGTACAAAAAAGTTGCCATTTATTTTTTTCAATTAGCCATATACAACTCATATGTAATTTACCGCAACTCCACCCAAAACCCCAAACGCTTCCTTGGCTACCAAGAGGACCTTATCACTGCCCTTATTTTCCCGAACGGCCCACTCCAAACTATCCGATCTGATGTTTTATGTCGTCTCGTCGTGCGTCATTTTCCCGGTAGAGTCCCTCCCACAGAAACAGGCCGACGACGTCAAAAAAGATGCAAGGTGTGTACCAGTTAAGGAATCAGATGAGACACATCTTTCCAGTGTGACGATTGCCCTTCACAGCCTGGCCTCTGTCTAATTGACTGTTTTCGGTGTTACCATACCAAACTAAAGTATTAATCCTCCGTTCCTGCCTTCACACACCTTCACACCCCTTATGCCACTGCCTGCTCTGTAACTGACCCCGGCTTGTTTTTTGACCACGATTCTGCCTAATGATTTTGTAATAACTCTGCCTGATGTGGAACTGACCCCGGCTTGTTTTTTGACCATTCTTCTGCCTAACGAATCTGTAATGCCTCTGCCTGATCTGGAACTGACCTCGGACTGTTTGACCATGCCTTTTGCCTGCCTCTTGGACTGATCTTGTACCCTGCTACTGGACTAGTGGTATTTAACACAGGGGTCTCACATATGTGAGGGGCTCCAGAAAAGTTTTTCTAGATGAAGAAAAACATTTCTTTTGTTTTCTCATCCTAGATTAGGGTCTGGTTGCCCGGAGGCTTCAAAGAGATTTGGGTGGGAGAAGCCTCTACCACTGTCCCCATTCTGTCCTAAACGAGGCCCTACTTCTGTCTGTTACCTGTAGGACCTATGCCATCATGTTTTTGCCGGTTGCATGAACTGACTACTATTACCACAGGTAATCTTTTGTTTACTCTTTGCTCAGCATAATGTATTTTGGGGTGTAATTCTTGGTATGTGCATGCTATGTGTCTCTGGAACACCTGACGGTGTTCCTTGCATGTTGGATCTCTGTATGTGGTCAGGCTGTGTAGAAGTCCCACACATGTGGTATCGTTGTACTCAGAAGGAGTAGCAGAATGTATTTTGGGGTGTCATTTTTGCTATCTAAATGCTATGTGTTGGAAATATCTTAGAAACCGACAACTTTGTGTAAAAAAAAAATGCGTTTTCATTTTTTTTCCACATGTTCCAAAAACTTCTGGAAACAAATGAACTGTTCAAAAGACTTATTATGCCTCATAGATTATACGTTGGGGTGTTAGCTTTACAAAATGGGGTCACTTTGTGGGTAATTCCATTGTCCTGGTGTTCCAGGGCCTTCAAAAATGTAATAGGTAATCAACTAGTTAGATGTGCAATTTATGCTCCTAAAACCCCTAAAGTCCCATCATGCTCCGGTAGGTACCACGTGCTACCTACCACGTGGTACCTACCGGAGCATGATGGGACTGCGACGTCACAAGACAGGCCTATATAATTCGCTGCGAGCCGCGCGCCCGGCATAACAGCGGAAGGAAGCGTCGCGTCAACATCTGGAGAACAGAAGAGGAAGAAGAAGAAGAAGACGACGTCACAGAAGAGGGGGCTCGCCGCCGCTAGTAATTGAGCTAACACACACAGTTAGCGGCGGCGAGTCCTGAAGAAGAAGAAGACCCCCGGAGAGCGGAGAAGACCCCCGGAGAGCAGGAGAAGACCCCGGAGAGTGGGAGAAGACCCCCCAGCCGCCGAAGACGTCGAAAGAAGCCCGCCGGGTGGTGGGCGCTTTTATCAAAGCGCCCCCCCGGCGGCGGAAGAGAACCAGACGGCGGCACCCACCCCCCACAGAAGCCCGCCGGAGGGGGGCGCTTTTATAAAAGCGATCATACACCCCCCCCCCCCCCCCCCCGGCGGCCAACTAATAAAATATTTCAATACCCTGTGTGGTTTATTTGTGTTTACACTTTTTATTTGCAGGTGAATGGGTAGGGGTACAATGTACCCCATACTCATTCACTTAGGGTGGGGGGCCGGTATCTGGGGGCCCCCTTATTAAAGGGGGCTTCCAGATTCCGATAAGCCTCCCGCCCGCATACCCCGACAACCAACGGCCAGGGTTGTCGGGAAGGGGCCCTGTCCTCATCAACATGGGGACAGGGTGCTCTGGGGTGGGGGGCCGCAGTGCGCCCCCTGCCCCAGAGCACCTAACCCCCCCATGTTGAGGGCATGCTGCCCGGTACGGCTCAGGAGGGGGGGGGGGGGCGCTCGCTCGCCCCCACACCCTTCCTGACCGGCCGGCCGGCGTGCTTTGGATACGGGTCTGTTATGGATTGTGGGGGGACCCCCACGCCGTTTTTTCGGCGTAGGGGGTCTCCTTACAACCCATAACAGACCTAAGGGCCCGTTATGCTCCTGAGGGGGGAACCCATGCCGGATTTTTTTTAAAAATCTGGCGGGGATTTCTCCTTCAGGATTCATAAAAAACTCTGCCCACGTGTAGAATTGGCGGGAATCCCCGTCGCTTCTATGACGCACTCGCTGGAATGTGCTTTTACTATTCCAGCGAGTGCGAGATATCGGCAGCCTGTCGCCGAGATTCAGCGCGATGCTGTCGTGCTAAAAACACATTCTCGGCGGCAGGCACTGTATGTAGCAGTATAAATTGTGGGCAAAATTTATGAAGAAAAATTAATCATTTGCAAAATTTTATCACAGAAACTAAGAAAAAATCTTTTTTTTTTCAAATTTTCGGTCTTTTTTCATTAATAGCGCAAAAAATAAAAAAACCCAGAGGTGATCAAATACCACCAAAAGAAAGCTCTGTTTGTATGAAACAAAGGACAAAAAAATCATTTGGGTACAGTGTTGCATGACTGAGTAATTGTCATTCAAAGTGGGAGAGCGCTGAAAACTGAAAATTGCTCTGGGCAGGAGGGGTGTTTAAGTGCCCAATATGGAAGTGGTTAAGGTACTTTTCGCCACCTATGTGCATTTTTATATTTTCTTGGTGAGCAGGTTATATTTTGTGTATTGAAATATCCAACATCTGTAATTAGAAATGCTGAACCAGACAGAAGATGAGCAAAAATCTCTTTATGTATTTTTTACTTAGAAAAAACATAGCAGAAGTAGCCAACATATATATTTAAATAATAATATAAAAAATATTTACTTTACATTCAAGTATATCTCAGGAAATAACGTTTATCCCAAAAATCCACACATGCTCATTAACTGTGGTCATAATTGACACATTATAGATTGTGATATATTTTCGGCACAAATGGTGCCTCAGTGGAGTAATGACTTGATGAAGTCTTTTCACCAGTGGCAGTGCTGGAAACATGGCTAGACTCGCCATGTTGCTGTGGCACATGTTGCTGTGGCACATGTTGATGTGGCACATGTTGACGTGGCACATGTTGCTGTGGCACATGTTGATGTGGCAAATACATCCCCTGAATTTGAGTGTGTTCCCTAATTGAAGGGATTGGGGGTGGGATGGGATAGGGAACTCCTCTGTATGTGAAATCATATATCGAAGTAGCCTCATCAAAACTGGAAGGATAGGGTGGAGGAACATAGGGGTAACGTTGGTGTCCTGGCTCCGAGTATTGGCCTGACCTTGGTAAATGTATGTGAGTTGTTGCATGTGGCACATATGGCCTTTCAGATCTTGTGTCCTCACTGGGCACTGTAAATGACTGGAGAACTTGTTCTACATGGCTTCGCATTTCTAAATATCGCTCAGGTCGTACTTTTTTAATCAAAGGTACAAAATTGAGCGCCAGTATTGTAGCCGGACATAAGAAAGCATTAACCTTATCAGACATTTTTAGTAACATCTCTAGTAGACGCTCACTTATGTCCATCTGCGATACTGCCTTTTGCTTACGTGCAACTTTTGCAGGGCGATCAATGGTTACAGGAGCAGAGGAGGGCCCAGGGATTGGCTCCTCCAATACAGATTCCTCTTCTGTATTTTCTAGCCATAGATTTGACCCTATTTGCAGTTCTGTGACATTGGGTTAGTTCAAATCAGGTGCCTCTGATTGTGCCTCAGAATGCCTCTCCGGTTGATCCTCCAACACATCCTGTTCATCCCAACTTGCTTCTGTCCTGTTTATGTAAGAAAAACACACATTAATAAAGAAAAATCTGTAGGCACGATACATTGATGATGTAGATGTTAACTTACTCTCTCATCTCTCTGATTGGTTTCAGAAAATCTAGGTCATCCGCATACATGTAGGGTACTCTAGCTGTTGCCCCCGAGCCACTCCTCACTTCTCTGAGGTGACGATTATATTTTTTGAAGGCATCACTCATGCTTCGCCACCTTTTCTTTATGTATTCCACTGAAAAACAGAGAAGAGACTAATTATTAATTTATTTATATTTTTGTGAAGGTACCTAGCTACAGGCAATTCATTTGGAAGTCTCCACTATGAGTTCCACTATGAGTTCAAAGTTGGAAAATCCACAATATCTGTTCACAATATTGTTCATGAAACATGCATTGTTTTATGGGAAGAACTAAACCCTTTGGTCTTCAAAAAGCCAACAAAAGAAGAATGGATGAAGGTATCTCAGGAATTCTGGGAGCGATGCAAGTTTCCTAACTGTCTAGGAGCCATTGATGGGAGGCACATTCGCATCCTGAGGCCTTTTGCTAGTGGGAGTCAGTATTTTAATTATAAAAAATATTTTTCCATTGTATTAATGGCAGTGGCAGATGCAAATTATAAATTCATTTACATTGATGTAGGTTCTTATGGCAGCAGTTCCGATTCAGGTGTATTTGGCCATTCAACATTTGGGAGAATGCTCAGGGAGAATAGGCTGGATTTACCAAATGATTCTTCCTTGCCTGGAACAAATGAGCCAGCCCTCCCATATGTTTTTGTTGGGGACGAAGCATTTGCCCTGGGAAAAAATCTGCTTAGACCTTTTCGAGTAGAGCGCTGACAAATGAAAAAATAATATTTAAAGCGGAGCTCCACCCTGATTTTTTTTTTCAAAAATTAAAAAAAAAATTAAAAAAAATTTAATGGAAAAATAAATAAATAAATACTCACCCTAAATAGTCTGTTGCTATGCGGAAGTCCCGAATCTGCCCTCATGATCCACGGTGTGGTTTTCTTCCTCCTCCTCTTCTCGGTGTCTTCTTGTGAATGGGCCGCGCTGCATTCTGGGAACTGTGTGTATCCCAGAAAGCAGCCGGACCATTCACAAAGCGCCGCGCTGCTCGCACATGCGCAGTAGGAAACATGGCAGTGAAGCCGCACGGCTTCACTGCCTGTTTCCCTGACTGTGGATGGCGGTGCCCGGGATCGAGGATCAGCATTGGTGGGGGCCGTCAGCGCGGGCGCCTAGGACAGGTAAGTGTCCTTATTCAAAGTCAGCAGCTACACTGTTAGTAGCTGCCAACTTTGAAAAAATAAATAAAAATGCGGGTGGAGCTCCGCTTTAATTATCGCCTCACTAGGGCACGCAGAGTAGTAGAGTGTGCATTTGGGATTCTTTCCAATAAATGGAGATTATTGCACACTGCCATCAACCTCAGTCTGGAGCATGCTGTCACTGCCTGTGCACTGCACAACTATGTGCGAGAACGTGATAGTTTTGTTTTTGATGATTCCCTGATGCATAACATGGAGGCTGCACAGTGGAATTTGACTAGGGGCACTACCAGTGGTAAATTGGTTAGAGAGAAATTCGTAAATTACTTTATGTCGCCAGCTGGAGAGTTACCTTGGCAGATGCAGTCAATTTAAAGTGTAAGTAAACCCACCTATCATTTTCAGGCAAGGAAGCTGCCATCTTGGCCCATGTTTAATCTTCAACTGCCATGATGCTGCACATGTGATCAGTTATGACACCAGCCATTGTATGGTTTGACAGTTTGGTTGAGAGCACAACCAATGTGACAGTTGGCAATCCCGGCATGCCAGAAATTTAACTGCTTTTTGAAAATGTTCGATCGATGGGTTTACTTCCGCTTTAATGTACATATTTACTTTTTGGTGTAATTTAAATATATTACTGGCCCTTTAAATATTAGAAAATAACATACTGTGTTAAAAATGGCACTATGTTTATTTTGAATGGAGATTGAAAAAATGAATAAAATAAATGTGTCTGTACAATTTAGTGACTCCTAAATTAATCTCTAGCTTAAAATCCCAAAACAATTATCGACCTCGTCTGTTGCAGAATGACAATATTATATGTGGTCTGTCATTGTACAGAAGATGATGTCTTTGTACAACCAGCATGGGCCACAACGTCAGACCAGCAAACATAATTGCTAAAGTAAGTTTACATATTCTTACAATAGACACGCAGACAGACTCATATAAACAATGATGTGGGAATGAGTCCCTTGTCACCATCAACATGGGAACAGGGTGCATTGGGATTTAGCTAAACACCCTTATAAAACACACTTACAAAAAATGTGGCATGGTATGGGTTAGCACACTTAACATGCCCTCACAGAATGCATGCTAGGATAAGGGCCTGGTCTGGATTTGTGGGGGTCCACACTCGGGTTATTGGGGATTAAAAATAAGGAGACATTAGGGAATCAATAGACAAACATCTCCAGACATAACAAAATAAAATAAAACTTACCTTTGTCAGCTTTAACTTGGGATGAGCACATGCTCCACTCTGGCAAAAGACTTCTAGCAATTTCAACCCAGGTTTGTTTTTTGCAAACGTTGTCCTTATATTTGGGGTGCCGGGTTTCATAGAGTTGTGGATTCTCCCTGACAAGGGGGATTAGCTCCTCACAATCCACACACTCCTTCACCTTTTCAGTAACTTTGCTGCTCCGTCTTTTGGACATGGCTACTCACCTCAGCAGCATGAACCAGACAGAGGAGGAACTAGGAAAAGGGGGAGGTGGAGGAGGAGGAGAGAAAAGTTCCGTTCAAACCTCAACACATGTGCGAATTAGATGCGTACCCATAGAAGATAATGGGCCTGAATTCGCACCTGAGCCGCACCGCAAGGCCTCCACAACGCATACGGTTTTCAGGCAATGCGCAGTGCGAATGCATCGCACATATGTGAACCAGCCTCATTGAAAACAATGTATTTAGAAATGTTCTGCGTTTTGGATGCGGTTGAAACCGCAACCAATTCGCATAGGTGTGAACCCAGCCTGATATACATCTTAATGGTTCCCCACTAAAGCCTTGGAAACACAATCGGATTTCCATTGGACAGAGCCGTGGAGTTTTGTCCGAAGGGCATTGGCCGTGAACTTGTTCTGCATACAGACGGCAAAAATTTGTCAGCTAACAAACATGAAACTACGTGTTTTTTCTGCTCTTTAGCGCCACCCTTTGGGCAACTTCTGCTAATGTTGTGCTAGGGTTAGCATTGCTTCTGAGCATACATGTTTGTACTTTGGATTTATTTCCAAAGGACTTGTGTACAAAAGATCGGATAATCCGACATCACACATTTGTTGTCAGAAAATTGTGGTGTGGATACCGGTCCTGCCCATTGAAATCAATGGGACACTGCGGCTATACCGCCGGCAATGCGCCCTCTGGGCCAGATTCACAGAGCGATTACGCCTGCGCAACTGCTGTTGCGCGTGCGTAAGTCTAAATGTGCGCGTGCGTATAGTTGGACGCGATTCACAAAACAATATACGCCAGAAATCTACGTTTTTTGGTCCGGCGTAATTGAATTAGACATTCGCTTCCCTTCGCGCAAAACTGCGCTAGACACACCATTGATTTGCTAGTCAAATATGCTAATGAGGGAGTTACGGGGATTCACAAAAAAACGCAGTTGCTGCGCAGGCTACGCGATGTGCGCAACTGCAAAATGTTCTGTCTAAAGTTAGAGGACCTAAAAGCTGGTCTAAATTTTGAAAAAAAGTCTAATTGTCAGATAAAGCAACACTGTTAGTGAGGAGTTCAGCAGTCACACGTGTTGCCCAACAATCTGTATGCCAACATGCCAGGGGCATCGTCGCGCATAGCTATACTACTGACTTTAGATGAACAAAGAAGGATGAGGGCACGGAGGATGGCACTAAGGAGGGCACGGGAGATTTTTTTTTATTTTTTTTTATTTGCTTACATAAAATTTACAATTTAAATTAATCTAATACAATATTCTTATCTGATACAAGCCCCTCACTCTTCACTTGATATATCACACACGCATAGACATCTTTGGCATGAGTGATTCTGAGGTGTCTCGCATCTTCAGATGGAATTACCACAACCCTGCAGGAGGACATCAGCAGCCCAACACATGGCACCACCCATGACACCCATGACAGCTACATATACAATCAGAGCCCCATCCCCACAGATTTCGAACAGAACATGTATGGGGACAGCTGGCTGGTTGGTGAGTGACATGGGAGTCAGGCATGACTATCCCCTCCCGTGATGCACACCTCACAAGTGGCACATGCATGACTAACATCCTCCTGTCTTTTCCCTTCAAGGTGACTCTGCATATGCACTGGTACCCCATCTCATGACCCCATCTCATGCCAGCTCACATTATGCATCTTTGCACGTTAAACACACACATTAATCATGGCACAATGAGAATGCATGCATGCACACCACTGTGGTCCCTAGCACACACACCCCACATCCTCATCACATTGGATTGGCACCAGTCCACCATGCAGGACTTGTGAGCTGCAACGCCACGCCACGGCTCCAATTATGTCACTGTACATTCATACACCATTCACACAGACCTGGGGATCACTTCTCCACCACAAATGAGGGTGACACCCCTTTTCCCGCAGGAATATCACCCCCACATTCCAAAATCATACACAAACAGAACCAAAAAAATTAAATAAATGACGAGGAAAAAAAAAAATGCCCAGCAAAAATATAATGTAAATAAAAAATGCCCAGCAAAAATATAATTTAAACAAAATAACAACAAAGAAAACACATAAAAGACAAAAATCACTCTGCAAAACAGTCCCCAAATATCTCAAAGACACAAACAAACAAAAGCACCTTGCTGTATAGGGAGGGATACAAAGGGATGTATTTTTGCAAAGGAAGTGCATTTGTGTGTGTCTATTTATGCTGTCTGCGTAGTTCATAAAGTTGCCCTAGTCCATTTCCAATTTCACTGATTGCGCCGCTCCCGAGTTGTGAGCATGCGCACAACGGAGCTGACATGGTTTCCTTCACGCGCGCATGCGCGAGTCGGCCGGCCCTTCATTTGCATGGGGTCACGGCTCATTTCAATGTAACACGCCCACGTCCCTCCCAATTTGTATTACTCCTCCTTACGCCTCCGGAAAAAACCTTACGTTTGCGCAAGCTCTTGCGTAAAAGCTACGTGAATCGCCGGATTACGCGGCTAGATTGCGCAAGTCTAACGGAAAAGTGGTGCGCTACGCCGGAATGATAATGCGCCGATCTACGTGAATCTGCCCCTCTGTTTTTAACCCTTTCTCGGCCGCTAGCGGGAGGTAAAACCGCCCCGCTAGCGGCCGAACAGCGCAGTGAAATTATCGGTAAAGCGCTGCTAAAAATAGCAGTGCTTTACCGCCACCGCACCTCCCGCCCCAGTGTGAAAGGAGCCTAAGTGTTTTGCTTCAGAATTAGCATCAGCCTTGCTAACAGTGATTTATCTTTTTTTTTTACCCTAAAAAGTTGGTTCCATAAGTTTTCAGAAATCTTCCAGAATCAGCAACTACAATTCACTCCGATATGTCACAATTATGAAAATCCTTGTACTTGTGCAGTGATCTTTATAGTCTCTTCTATGCATTCACAGATCTATGGCCGCGTACACACGATCGAATTTGTCCGCTGAAAATGGTCCGATGGACCGTTTCAGCAGACATCTCCGATCGTGTGTACGGCCGAGCAGACAGATTTGTCCACCCGACAGATTTCAAAGCATGCTTTGAAATCTATCGGGTGGGAATCTGTCCGCCCGACATGTCTGCTGGTTAGTACACTTACCAGCAGACATGTCGTCCCGCACCGCCGCCGAATGGATTCGGCGCATGCGCGGAAGTGTTTTACTTCCTGGTGCGGTGACGTGGCGGCGTCAACGTCACCGCCACGTCACCGACACGTCATCGCGCCGTCTGCTGGTGGGGATTTTGGTTTGCTCGTGTGTACACGCGAGCAAACCAAAATCCCAGCAGACAGATTTGTTCAAATCTGTCGGACGGACAGATTTGAACAAATCTGTCCGCTCGTGTGTATGGGGCCTTACAGTGCTCAGTCTGCTGCTATTGCCCCTCACCTTGTGACTAGATGAAAACATTACAATGTTGAAATCTGATCACTGGGAAATAAAAGACTGAGGAAATGCTTGTACTTGTCTGTATCCGACTGATGACATCACTCCTCCATATATTGCCACTCAGCCTTGGCTTGGTCACTCGCTTGGAGTTCAAGCACTGCCTTTTTAATGATATTCTATGCAGTTTACATTTTTGTTTTAATTTCACTGTTACTGGAAATTATGACATGTCAGGAATTCCGCCTTTCAGACTTTTAAGCATTCCCCACATTTCCTTAGAGATATGATCATGATGATATACAGAATTATCATTGATTTAAGCTGGAATTGTCCGGAGCTAACTGTGGATTCAGATATTAGGAATGTCCAGTATTACGTGTCTTGCATCCTGTACCTTTTGCCTCACCTCCGCATGCAAAGAATGAGTCATATTGCACTTCACTCAGTGTACCTGGAATCTGTCCATGTTTACATAAGGACGGATTTTTAATCGCCTGCTGATGCAGCTTCATCTATCTGTTTATTTAGGGTTGGCAGATCTCCCTTAGCACAGGCTGGACTATGTAACTGGACACACATGGAGCTTACACTGCGGTTACTTCTGATCTCTGAATGAACACCTTGCTGGCGTGACAGATTGCATGCTCCTCACCCTGTCCGGACAATGACGCTAATCACAACTCCCATCCTGCTTCCTGCTCTTCCATCTGTCAGGAGACAATTACGTTATTACCACCCTTAATTCTGCAAATATTAAGTGTCTGACATTTAACCACTTAAGTCCCGGACCAAAATGCAGGTAAAGGACCTGGCCAGTTTTTGCGATTCGGCACTGCGTCGCTTTAACTGACAATTGCGCGGTCGTGCGATGTGGCTCCCAAACAAAATTGGCGTCCTTTTTTCCCCACAAATAGAGCTTTCTTTTGGTGGTATTTTTTGTTTGTGCTATAAACAAAAATAGAGTGGCAATTTTGAAAAAAATGCAATATTTTTTCCTTTTTGCTGTAATAAATATCCCCCAAAAATATATATAAAAAAAACTATTTTTTCCTCAGTTTAGGCCGATACGTATTCTTCTACCTATTTTTGGTAAAAAAAAATCGCAATAAGTGTTTATCGATTAGTTTGCACAAAATGTATAGGGCCAGATTCACAAAGCACTTACGCTGGAGTATCAGGAGGTGCGCCTTCGCAATTGGAAATATGCGCCTGCGTATCTATGTGCCGTATCCCCAAAACGATATATGCCATAAATCTAGACTTTTTAGACTGACGTAATTTCGATAGACCAGCGCATTGTGCGTGCAAAAAATGCGCTAGACACACCATTGATTTGCTAGGCAAATATGCAAATGAGGGAGTTACGGCGATCCACAAAAGTAAGTTTGTGCAGTGCAGGCTACGCGCTGTGCGCATCAGCTGCACGTCCTGTCTAAAATTAGGCAATATAAAAGCTTGCTTAAAATTAGACAATCCATTTACATGTCAGCTAAAGCAATACCGTTAGGGACGAGCTGAGCAGCCACACTTGCAGGACAACAATCTGTATGCCAACATGCCAGGGGCATCCTTGCTCATAGCTATACTACTGACTTTAGATGAGCGCAGAAGGAGGAGGGCACGGAGGGGGGCACGGAGGAGGGCACGGGAGAGGATATATCGCACACGCATAGACATCTTTCGCATGAGTGATTCTGAGGTGTCTCGCATCTTCAGATTCACCCCTCATGCCATCATGGAATTAAGCACAACCCTGCAGGAGGACATCACCAGCCCAACACATGACGACACCCATGACAGCTACATATACAATCATAGCCCCATCCCAATGGAATTCGAACAGAACATGTATGGGGACAGCTGGCTGGTTGGTGAGTGACATGGGTGGCAGGCATGACTGTCCCCCCCATGATGCAAAATCACAAGGGGCACATGCACTACTAACATCCTCCTGTCTTTTTCCTTCAAGGTGACTCTGCATATGCACTGGGACCCCATCTCATGACTTCTATGCGGAACCCCCCATGGTACCCTGTTGTATTCCCCAAACTTGGTATGCCAGATCATCGGTGCATGTTGCATGCTGCACAACTTCGAAGTGAGAAAGGGCCTGGAGATTGACATACGTGATGACCTGACCCCCGAACCAGACAATCCCCCCCAACCGAGGCTACCCCATCTTCTGAGGGAAGAGCAGCCAGGAGACAGCTCACATTAGGCATCTTTGCACGTTAAACACACACATTAATCATGGCACAATGAGAATGCATGCATGCACAACACTGTGGTCCCTAGATCACACACACCACATCCTCATCACATTGGATTAGCACAAGCCCACTATGCAGGACTTGTGAGCAGCAACGCCACGCCAAGGCTCCAATTATGTCACTGTACATTCATACACCATTCACACGGCCCTGGGGATCACTTCTCCCTGGTCCTGGGGACCCCTTCTCCACCACAAATGATGGTGACACCCCTTTTCTGGCAGGAATGTCACCCCCACATTCAAAAATAATTCACAACCCCCAAAAAAAATTGGCCAGCACCCAAAAAAAATGACCAGCAAAAAAATCAGAAAAGAAAAAAAAAATACCGCCGCTGGCGTCCACGTGAGTCGGCCACGGCCCCGGCTCCTCAGGGCCGACTCATGGGGTGGGGGAATCTGAGCAAGGAGGAGAATCCCCTGGTCTCTGCCCACCTGGCGGCCTGCCCTCCAAGACCACGGCAATTCTGGTCAGGCCAGTATTGATTGTTGCCATATTGGCCTGGATAGCCTGGGTGAGGGCCCGCACATCCTGACTGAGGGCCCGCACATCCTGACCAATGCCTGCTGTGGTAGCCTGCTGTTCATTTTGGCAATTGATCAGAGCCAGGGAGTTGCAGGCTATGTCCCCAAGCGTATCCTTTATGGAGGACAGGCTCTCCTCCATCCGCTCCAAACTCTGGCTGACCTGTCCCAGATGGTGGGTCTGAAGGGCCTGGTCCCTTCTCAGGTTGGCGGGCAGAACCTCGGCCATCCCCCTGGTCTTCTGGTCCGCCTTCCTGCACCCAGACTCTGGTCAAAATATGCGCCAATGTACGTGAATCTGGCCCATAGTGTTTACATAATAGGGGATAGCTTTATTGCATTTTTATTAACATTTTTTTTTTTTTACTACTAATGGCGACGATCAGCATTTTTTTTTCGTGACCACAACATAATGTCGTGGCCACGAAAAAAAAAAACGCTGATCGCCGCCATTAGTAGTAAGAATTTTTTTTTTTTATAAAAATGCAAAAAACTATCCTCTATTATGTAAACACTATGGGCCATTGGACAATTTTGACATATTTTTGACACATTGAACAATTTTGACACATTTTTGGGACAATTGTCATTTTCACAGCAAAAAATGCTATACAAATGCATTGTTTACTGTGAAAACGACAATTGCAGTTTGGGAGTTAACCACTAGGGGGCGCTGAAGGGGTTAAGTGTTTCTAACTGTAGGGGGCGGGGCTGGAAGTGTGACGTCATTGATTGTGTTTCAGGGAACACACGATCAATGACAGCGCCACAGTGAAGAACGGGGAAGCTGTGTTTACACACAGCTCTCCTCATTCTTCAGCTCCGGGGACCGATCGTGGTATTCCAGCGGCGATCGGGTCCGCGGGTCCCTTTGGCCGCGGTCACGGAGCCATGCCATTCTGCCAATGTATATGTGCAGGAGGCGGCCCTTAAGTGGTTAATAAGAAAATGTTAGGATTATTCCTCAAAGGGATCAATCACACATAACATAATAGTTTGCAATTTTTGAAAGGAGTAAAAAACATTTGCTTGAGAAAGGACTAAAATATTCTTGTTGCTTGTGCTAATGGTACACTACTAATTAGTAGTGGGTGGCAAAGTAAACAAATACTATACCACTATTTGTATATAGAAAAAATAAATTTGTGGCGCACAATCAGTTTGAGCAAGCAACCTAGTCTAAAAATAAAAGTTGAAATAAACATCAATCAGTATAAGTCCATATGGTAACAAAATACTCCGGACAGTCCAGTTTCAGCAGTTAGATAGATGTGGGAACTTAGCGGCAGCACCTGAAGCAGAAGCAAGCCTCTAGAAGAGCCAAAAAAATACAAGAGAGAGATGCGCCAAACTAAGTGCAGTATGTCGTTTTTAATCAGTAGTAAATTGATACAATAAAGTAACTACTCACAAACATGGAGTAATATAGGCATTGGTGTGGCTATGAGGCCGGGGTCATCATAAGAGGTTCCTCCGGAAAAGGTTTCTTCGTCTCAGGCTTGTGAGCCGCAAGTGTGGTATAGTGGACACAGGAAACCAGGAAGAGCCGTCTGATGTGGCGTGCCTTCCACCGTGGAGCGCGGCGTATCGTCGTCGCCCCGGAAGTGACGCGAGGGACCCGGCCAGCCAATCGGATTACGCGTTTCACAGCGTCAGCTGTTTCGTCAGATCCATGGCGTCCGCATGGAACGGACGTGAGTTATACGAGCAGGATAAACGTGATTGGTTGGAAATGGCACACTAAACAAAAACAAACAAATTGACAACAAATAACAGCTACAGGCCATGGAGAGACATTACTATTAATAAAAAGATTTGATCGCAATTAACAAATAACAGAAAAGAGATGGCAATCCGGAGACATTTGAAAGGGAATAAATAAACAAATATATAAATCCTGACAGTACTGGAAATAGAAAAAATGTAAAATCTCTGTCTGTCATAACACTAAAAATTATTTAAAACTAGATATGTTGGAATATTTAAAAATATATTGAAAATACTATTAAAAATGTAAAAAATGTAAACTATTATGGCCATTCATAAAAACAACTGTGTATATATTACAAACATGTGTATATATTAAAAATGATATAATACACCAGGAATCAAATATACAAACACATATAAAATATATGTGCATATATATAAGGACTAATTATACACACAGAATTGTTTAGTTTAGAGCATGAGTGTGCATACATGCACACACATACCCACAACTATGTGTATATATAGAGAGAGAGAGACCTAGATACTATACAGAAATTAGAATAACAACTAATGCTAATAATAATAATAATAAAAACTAATAAACAGCCAGTGTTTGACAACACAGCAACACATGTATATATATATATATATATATATGTGTACATAAATATCTATCAAACGGTCATTACAAAAGGACAAGATAGGTCAGGACTAGGATTTTTGGATAACTAAATTAAATTATATTGTATTATATTATATTATATTATTGGTCTCAATTTCTTCATTCAATCCATGGGGTGACATCGTATTTAAAGAATAGATCCAGTAGGTTTCTTGTTTGCATAACCGTTGAAACCTTTCCACAGCAGTAGGAGTCTCCGGTATGGCTTCAATTACCCATACCTGCAATAGGGACGTATCCTGATGATGATGTGTAACAAAATGACGTGCTACACTATACTTTGGGTTGGCTGCTTGTACAGCCCGTCTGTGTTCGCCAAATCTTGTGCGAAGGGCTCTAATAGTTCGGCCAATGTATAACAGGCCACAGGGACAGGAAATGCAATAAATAACGTACGTAGTGGAGCAATTATAGAAAGCATTCAGATTATATGTCATTTTGTTGGCTACAAAGTTCTTTTTACCGTGAGGGACATTAACACAGGCTAGGCATTTTGTTTTTTTGCACTGGAACATACCCACCAATGGAATGAGGGTGAGTTGTTTAAGCATTTTTCCCTTAAAATTATTTGATGGTTTAATTTTGCTTGGAGCAATTTTGCTTTTAATATTTGGAGCCCTTCGGTAAGCAAATTTTGGTGACTTAGTTAAAGAAGAGGCACGGTGAGGGTCCTGAATCAATATAGGCCAATGTTTTTCAAAAATCTTCTCCATTTTCTTATGTTTAATGTGGTATTGGGTAATAAACCGGGTAGTGGGGACTGAGTCACCCTTTTTGGACTGCGGAAGCTGATCTTGTACATATAAATCATGGGCTTCTTGAACAATGTTAGAAGGATAGCCTTTGGCAATGAACTTATTTTTAAGATCAGTACCTTGGGCTTTGTAGTCATCAATTTTTGTACAATTTCGTCGAAGTCGATGGAATTGGCTCTTTGGGACATTATTAATCCACCTAGGATGGTGACAGCTGGAATAATGCAAGTATGAATTGACCGCTGTTGGTTTAGTAAAATTTCTTGCACTAATAGTGCCATTACTATGGAATAATTCCAAATCTAGAAAGCTTAAGGACTCCGGATCCTGGACGGAAGTAAAACTGAGCCCAAAGTTGTTATTATTACAATAAGTCACAAAATTGATGATGGAGTCAAGAGGCCCATCCCATATTATAACGATGTCATCGATATAACGACCATGATCTCCAGGCCATTAATGATCTTTGCGACCTTTGGAATGACGACACAGGTGAGGGTGACCTAACAGTCTGGTCCCAATACATTCATTCGCCTTGCCCAGTAGTCCATACCCAATTTAGACCAAAATCAATCTTTTATCCCACCCTATCTAAGGGCCCCTATATTTCTACTTTCTATCAGGTAGTCATTAAGGAACTTACGGATCTATGTAAGCCACAAACCTCAAAAACCACTCGTTTCCATAACAATCTCTCTCCACAGGAACAGAAAGCATTACAGACCTTTAGCAATAACCCTGCCATAATCATCAGATCTGCAGATAAGGGAGGGGGGATAGTCATACAAGATAAGCTGGAATATATGACCGAGACTAGACGTTTACTCTCCGATAAAGAGACCTACGAAAAACGTAGAAATGATCCAATACCAAAATTTGTTCTAGAGTCCAATGACCTTGTCAAACAAGCCCTTGCTGATGGTATTTTAACCAAATTAGAAGCTGCTTTTTTCCTAAAACCCTTCTTTCAGGTTCCCTATTTATACCATTTACCTAAAATCCATAAAAATATAAACAATCCGCCTGGTCGCCCTATTGTAGTGTCACGTACCTGGTGCTGAGCAGAGCCTGACGTGCGGGAGTGGCCACTCTTGCTCCTCTGACCCCGGAACCCCTGGTAGTGCAGACAGGAGGTACTGGAGTCTAGAGTCACACTAGCGCCTGGCGGGGATGTCGTGCAGACACGGTATCAGTCTTACTGGAGGTGTGCTGTAGCACCGACGCCGACAGGTAACTGGAGCTAGTGCAGATGTCTGGCAGATAGCAGGGGGAAGGTGTTCTGTAGTACGGATGCTGGCAGGCAACTGGAGCTGGTGCAGGTGACTGGCAGACAGCAGGAGGAAGGTGTCCTGTAGTACGGATGCTGGCAGGCAACTGGAGCTGGTGCAGGTGACTGGCAGACAGCAGGAGGAAGGTGTTCTGTAGTACGGATGCTGGCAGGCAACTGGAGCTGGTGCAGGTGACTGGCAGACACCAGGAGGAAGGTGTTCTGTAGTACAGATGCAGACGGATCAGGTTCAGGGATAAGGCAGCAGCAGAGTCGTGATTCAAGTCGGGTCGGCAACAGGCAGGCGGTCACTGGTACAGGGCAAGGCAGAGGCAGCGTCGGACAGTCCGAGGTCGGGGCGGGCAGCAATCAGAAGGGTCAAGACAAGCCGGAATCACAGGAACAGGGGTCAATCAGGTAACGGGTCTTCAGGCAGGTATCAGGAACGCTGATGATCGAGCAGCAAGAGGCCATGGGAAGAGCTCCCTTAAATAGCCTGAACTGGCGCCAAAATGGCGTCCTCACGTGCCCGCGCGCCGCTGCCGCGAATGCGCGCTCCCGTGCGCGCCGATGTGCCGCGCGTGCGCGTGCCCGTGCGTGTGCACGTCGAAGTGCCGCGAATGCGCGCTCCCGGCGCCCCTGTGCGCGCCGTTACACCGCTAGCGCCACCTGGTGGTCGACCACGACCATGACATTGCCCCCTCCCAATGGGCAGCCTCCGGATGCCCAACTGGGCCATCTTAAGTGGATGAGCGTTCTTGAAGGACCGGACCAGTCTCTTAGCGTGGATATTACGCTCAGGTTCCCACGAATTTTCTTCAGGGCCATAACCCTTCCACTTTACCAAGAACTGGACCTGGTTGTGCCTTCTCCTGCAGTCTACAATAGACTCCACTTCGAATTCTTCCTCTCCATTCACTAAGACCGGCTCGGGCGGGTCGGTGCTTCGTCCCGGGAAGGGATTAGCAACATCAGGTTTGAGGAGAGAGACATGGAAGACTGGATGAACGCGGAGTGAGTCTGGCAGTTCTAGCTCGTAGGCCACACTGTTAATCCTCCTCTTGATCGGAAAAGGCCCCATAAATTTAGGTCCTAGTTTCTTAGATGGGCAGGAAAGTTTCAAATTAATGGTGGACAACCATACCAGGTCTCCGGGTTCCAGATTGAGTTCACCCCTCCGCTTCTTATCAAAGATCTCTTTATTGTGCTTCTGAGTCCTTGCCATGGTTCCTTGCAGTAGCTTGTTGTTAGTGCTAAAGAAGTTTAATGTCTCTTGCACGGCAGGTACCGCACACTCCGGAGCACAGTTAGGCAGAAATGATGGGTGGTAGCCATAATTCGCATAGAAAGGAGATTGCTTAGTAGCAGAGTGGACTGAATTATTATATGCAAATTCGGCCAGCGGTAATAGAGAGGCCCAATCTTCCTGAGAAAACGAAGAAAAACAACGTAAATATTGCTCTAGTGTCTGGTTTGTCCTCTCGGTCTGGCCGTTCGACTGAGGGTGATAGGCGGATGAGAAAGACAGCCCAATCTTGAGGGATTTGCAGAGTGCCCTCCAGAACCTGGAGGTGAATTGCACCCCGCGGTCAGAAACGATATCTGTAGGAAGCCGCACAACTTCTTTAATAAAGATCTTGGCAGTCTCTGGGGCAGAGGGTGTACCCTTCATGGGCAGAAAATGTGCCATCTTGGATAGTCTATCTACTGTTACGAAGATAGTCGTGAACCCCTCAGAGGGTGGCAGTTCAACAATAAAATCCATGGAGATCATTTGCCATGGTCTCTCTGGTACGGATAAAGGCCTTAACAATCCCCAAGCTCTGGATTTGCTCCCTTTATTTCGGATGCACGTGGTGCACGACTCCACATAGCTTCTGCAGTCCTTCACAAGTTGGGGCCACCAGAACGTGCGCTGTAGAAGTTCCGAAGTCTTTTGTGCCCCAAAGTGACCAGCCAGTACATGATCATGGCAGAGGCTCAGGACAGTGACCCGCAAGTCCTCGGGTACAAAGATTTTGTTGCCATGCCATAACAGACCGTCCCGAATCTGCAGATCTGTGTCCGAGGGAGAGGGAATTCCTGCAGAGGCTTGCTTGATCCGAGCCACTAGGTCGTCTTGCAACAACAGAAAATTCCCAGAGGATAGGATAGTGTCTGGAGGGGCGAAAGTTTCAGGATCGCAATACATCCGCGAAAGGGCATCGGGTTTGGTGTTCTTAGATCCAGGCCTATAGGTTATGTGGAAGGTAAACCTAGTAAAGAAAAGTGCCCATCTGGCCTGTCGTGGCCTCAGCCTTTTAGCTACCTTCAGGTATTCCAGGTTTTTATGGTCCGTATAGACCAGGATCGGATGAGCTGCACCTTCCAACAGGTACCGCCACTCTTCTAGTGCGGCTTTAATCGCTAAGAGTTCTCGGTCCCCCACATCGTAGTTCTTTTCCGCGTCGGACAATCTTCGAGAGAAAAAGGCGACCGGATGCAGAAGAGCCTTTGGCCCCTGTCTCTGGGAAAGAACAGCTCCCACTGCCGTTTCCGAAGCATCCACCTCCAGGATGTAGGGCAGACTGGCGTCAGGGTGTTTAAGGACAGGTGCCGATGTAAACAACTTTTTCAGGGTCTCGAAGGCTAACTGGGCCTCTGGAGACCATCGGAAACGGACAGTTTGTTTGGTCAGGCCGGTTATGGGGGATATAATACTGGAAAAACCCTTGATAAACTTCCTGTAAAAGTTCGCAAATCCGATGAACCGTTGTACACCTTTCTTGTCAGAGGGCGCGGGCCAATCAAGAATTGCTGCGACCTTTTGTGGGTCCATCTCGATACCTTTTACGGAGATGATCAGACCTAGAAATTGTATGCTCACACGTTCGAATTCGCACTTTTCAGGCTTGGCATACAGTCCGTGAGTTCGGAGTCGCCTGAGGACTTTCCTAACGTGTTCCCGATGCCTGTCAATAGAGGGGGAAAAGATAAGGATGTCATCGAGATATACCACAACAAACAGATCAAGGTAGTCTTTAAAGATGTCATTCACGAAGTGCTGAAATGTAGCGGGGGCGTTACAGAGTCCGAATGGCATCACCAAGTATTCGAAATGGCCAAAGCGGGTGCGGAAGGCAGTTTTCCACTCATCGCCATCCCGAATTCGTACCAAGTTATAGGCCCCCCGCAGATCGAGTTTCGTGAAGATGACTGCGGCTCCAAGTCTCTGAAACAATTCCGGTACCAGGGGAAGGGGGTACCGATTTTTGATCGTCACCTTGTTAAGCTCACGGTAATCCACACAAGGGCGGAGTGTATGATCTTTCTTTTCGACAAAAAAAATTCCTGCTCCTGCTGGTGAGGTGGAGGGGCGGATAAACCCCTTCTTAAGGTTGTCATCAAGGTAGGTCTTCAGATTCTCCAGCTCTAGCTCTGTCAGGGGAAAAATCCTGCCGAAGGGGACTTCAGCCCCAGGGAGAAGCTCAATTGGGCAGTCATAGGGCCGGTGCGGAGGGAGGGTGTCAGCCCCTTTTTTACTAAATACGTCCAGGAATTCATGGTACACTTCGGGGACGGATTGGCGGGTTTCAATGTCAGAGTCCATGCAAAGCAGAGAGGGGGAACAGGAGGTCACTTGCAGGCAGTGTAGTTGGCAGTAGGCGGAGCTGAAACAAATCTCCCCGGTAGTCCAGTCTATTTGTGGGTTGTGAGCCCGGAGCCAGGGCATACCCAGAATTATGGGAAATAAAGGGGACACAATAACATCCAGGCACAGAAATTCCCGATGAGAGTCTAAGATAGTGGTGGCGATAGGTACAGTTTCTTGGGTAACTGGGCCGGATTTTAGAGCTGACCCATCAGCCAAGTGTACAGACAGTCCCACAGCTCTGGGGCGCAACGGAATCTGGTGTAGAGTGGCAAAGGAAGAGTCCATGAAGCAGCTGCAGGCCCCAGAATCAAGTATGGCGCTGGTCCGGATGACCCCTCCTGGAAGCTGGAACAAGACAGGAACAGCCAGGTGAGTGGAATTGTTGAGGACAACCGGAGTATGGACAGAGGACATGAAAGTGGACTTACGGGACTTTGCTGGGCAGGTCCTCACATAGTGGCCGGGCTCTCCGCAGTAGAGGCACAAGTTGTTAATCCGGCGACGAAGTCGTTCCTCGGATGTGAGGGATGGACGAATCAGACCCAGCTGCATAGGTTCTGGTATGTCTCTGGAGGAGGGAAGCGAGGCAGAAGGAATCGGGTTAGGCAAGGTAGGAACCCTAGGCAGCATCCATGTCGGACGGGTCGGACCTGTGGTACGTTCAGTCCTGCGCTCCCTTAGGCGCCGATCAATCTGGATGGCCAGATTAATAAGAGCTTCCAGAGTTCCAGGGACCCCCACTCGAGCAAGCTCGTCCTTAAGTGTCTCAGAGAGGCCAAGACGAAACTGGTAGCAGAGGGCCGCGTCATTCCAGTTAGTGTCCGCACTCCACCTTCTGAACTCGGATACATAGTCCTCCGCAGGTCTGCGACCCTGCTGGAGGGCGTGCAAAGCGGCCTCTGCTGTAGCGGCCTGGTGAGGGTCCTCGTACAGCAAGGACATGGCCTGAAAAAACGTATCTAGACGGTCAAGACATAAGTCCTTTTGCTCCAAGAGCCGGTGGGCCCAGGCCTGCGGTTCGCTGGTTAGCAGGGAAATGACAAACCCGACCTTGGTGGCCTCTAATGAGAAGTTCGAGGCTGGAGTGCAAAATATAGTTCACATGCATTCCGGAAGGCCCTATACTTGCTTCTTTCCCCGGAAAATCTCTCTGGCATGGGTACTTTGGGCTCAGGTGGTAGCATGATGACAGAGGGAGAAGAAGGAGTACCCGAAGCGGAAGCAGAAGAAGTTGCGGACAAGGCCTGGACGCGGTCTTCAAGTCGGGTGTAGCCTTCTTGCAGGGCCCTGACTGCTTGTGTTAAGCCATCCAAATGGTGACAGAGTTCAGACATAGGGTCCACTCCCTGTGCAGGCTCAGACATGGCTGCTCGATACTGTCACGTACCTGGTGCTGAGCAGAGCCTGACGTGCGGGAGTGGCCACTCTTGCTCCTCTGACCCCGGAACCCCTGGTAGTGCAGACAGGAGGTACTGGAGTCTAGAGTCACACTAGCGCCTGGCGGGGATGTCGTGCAGACACGGTATCAGTCTTACTGGAGGTGTGCTGTAGCACCGACGCCGACAGGTAACTGGAGCTAGTGCAGATGTCTGGCAGATAGCAGGGGGAAGGTGTTCTGTAGTACGGATGCTGGCAGGCAACTGGAGCTGGTGCAGGTGACTGGCAGACAGCAGGAGGAAGGTGTCCTGTAGTACGGATGCTGGCAGGCAACTGGAGCTGGTGCAGGTGACTGGCAGACAGCAGGAGGAAGGTGTTCTGTAGTACGGATGCTGGCAGGCAACTGGAGCTGGTGCAGGTGACTGGCAGACACCAGGAGGAAGGTGTTCTGTAGTACAGATGCAGACGGATCAGGTTCAGGGATAAGGCAGCAGCAGAGTCGTGATTCAAGTCGGGTCGGCAACAGGCAGGCGGTCACTGGTACAGGGCAAGGCAGAGGCAGCGTCGGACAGTCCGAGGTCGGGGCGGGCAGCAATCAGAAGGGTCAAGACAAGCCGGAATCACAGGAACAGGGGTCAATCAGGTAACGGGTCTTCAGGCAGGTATCAGGAACGCTGATGATCGAGCAGCAAGAGGCCATGGGAAGAGCTCCCTTAAATAGCCTGAACTGGCGCCAAAATGGCGTCCTCACGTGCCCGCGCGCCGCTGCCGCGAATGCGCGCTCCCGTGCGCGCCGATGTGCCGCGCGTGCGCGTGCCCGTGCGTGTGCACGTCGAAGTGCCGCGAATGCGCGCTCCCGGCGCCCCTGTGCGCGCCGTTACACCGCTAGCGCCACCTGGTGGTCGACCACGACCATGACATGTAGACTCTATGGATAGTATCACCACAAGCTACTCACTATATATTGATCATTTTCTACAACCCTTGGCCCAAGCATTACCGTCTTATATTCGAGATGGCACCCATTTAATCGAACTACTGTCCCCTTATTCTTGGGAGCATACTTACCACTGGTTATCTCTGGATGTATGCTCGCTTTATACATCAATTCCACATCAGATAGGACTAGAAGCAGTTTCCCATTTCCTTAAAGAAGATTCAAATCTTCATCATCAACAAATTGAATTCATCCTTCTGGCCACTCGTTTTTGTTTAGAACATAATTATTTTCAATTCGATAATGACTTTTATTTACAAAAGAAAGGCACAGCTATGGGCGCTAATTTTGCACCTAGCTATGCAAACCTCACCATGGGCCTTTGGGAAGCCACTTTCATTAATCAAAATAACCCTTTTTCAGCTAATCTGGTCTTTTATGGTCGTTATATCGATGACATCGTTATAATATGGGATGGGCCTCTTGACTCCATCATCAATTTTGTGACTTATTGTAATAATAACAACTTTGGGCTCAGTTTTACTTCCGTCCAGGATCCGGAGTCCTTAAGCTTTCTAGATTTGGAATTATTCCATAGTAATGGCACTATTAGTGCAAGAAATTTTACTAAACCAACAGCGGTCAATTCATACTTGCATTATTCCAGCTGTCACCATCCTAGGTGGATTAATAATGTCCCAAAGAGCCAATTCCATCGACTTCGACGAAATTGTACAAAAATTGATGACTACAAAGCCCAAGGTACTGATCTTAAAAATAAGTTCATTGCCAAAGGCTATCCTTCTAACATTGTTCAAGAAGCCCATGATTTATATGTACAAGATCAGCTTCCGCAGTCCAAAAAGGGTGACTCAGTCCCCACTACCCGGTTTATTACCCAATACCACATTAAACATAAGAAAATGGAGAAGATTTTTGAAAAACATTGGCCTATATTGATTCAGGACCCTCACCTTGCCTCTTCTTTAACTAAGTCACCAAAATTTGCTTACCGAAGGGCTCCAAATATTAAAAGCAAAATTGCTCCAAGCAAAATTAAACCATCAAATAATTTTAAGGGAAAAATGCTTAAACAACTCACCCTCATTCCATTGGTGGGTATGTTCCAGTGCAAAAAAACAAAATGCCTAGCCTGTGTTAATGTCCCTCACGGTAAAAAGAACTTTGTAGCCAACAAAATGACATATAATCTGAATGCTTTCTATAATTGCTCCACTACGTACGTTATTTATTGCATTTCCTGTCCCTGTGGCCTGTTATACATTGGCCGAACTATTAGAGCCCTTCGCACAAGATTTGGCGAACACAGACGGGCTGTACAAGCAGCCAACCCAAAGTATAGTGTAGCACGTCATTTTGTTACACATCATCATCAGGATACGTCCCTATTGCAGGTATGGGTAATTGAAGCCATACCGGAGACTCCTACTGCTGTGGAAAGCTTTCAACGGTTATGCAAACAAGAAACCTACTGGATCTATTCTTTAAATACGATGTCACCCCATGGATTGAATGAAGAAATTGAGACCAATAATATAATATAATATAATACAATATAATTTAATTTAGTTATCCAAAAATCCTAGTCCTGACCTATCTTGTCCTTTTGTAATGACCGTTTGATAGATATTTATGTACACATATATATATATATACATGTGTTGCTGTGTTGTCAAACACTGGCTGTTTATTAGTTTTTATTATTATTATTATTAGCATTAGTTGTTATTCTAATTTCTGTATAGTATCTAGGTCTCTCTCTCTCTATATATACACATAGTTGTGGGTATGTGTGTGCATGTATGCACACTCATGCTCTAAACTAAACAATTCTGTGTGTATAATTAGTCCTTATATATATGCACATATATTTTATATGTGTTTGTATATTTGATTCCTGGTGTATTATATCATTTTTAATATATACACATGTTTGTAATATATACACAGTTGTTTTTATGAATGGCCATAATAGTTTACATTTTTTACATTTTTAATAGTATTTTCAATATATTTTTAAATATTCCAACATATCTAGTTTTAAATAATTTTTAGTGTTATGACAGACGGAGATTTTACATTTTTTCTATTTCCAGTACTGTCAGGATTTATATATTTGTTTATTTATTCCCTTTCAAATGTCTCCGGATTGCCATCTCTTTTCTGTTATTTGTTAATTGCGATCGAATCTTTTTATTAATAGTAATGTCTCTCCATGGCCTGTAGCTGTTATTTGTTGTCAATTTGTTTGTTTTTGTTTAGTGTGCCATTTCCAACCAATCACGTTTATCCTGCTCGTATAACTCACGTCCGTTCCATACGGACGCCATGGATCTGACGAAACAGCTGACGCTGTGAAACGCGTAATCCGATTGGCTGGCCGGGTCCCTCGCGTCACTTCCGGGGCGACGACGATACGCCGCGCTCCACGGTGGAAGGCACGCCACATCAGACGGCTCTTCCTGGTTTCCTGTGTCCACTATACCACACTTGCGGCTCACAAGCCTGGGACGAAGAAACCTTTTCCGGAGGAACCTCTTATGATGACCCCAGCCTCATAGCCACACCAATGCCTATATTACTCCATGTTTGTGAGTAGTTACTTTATTGTACCAATTTACTACTGATTAAAAACGACATACTGCACTTAGTTTGGCGCATCTCTCTCTTGTATTTTTATACCACTATTTGTGCATGAAAACATGATTTTTACTGCATAGTTGATACCACTTTGTTGTAAAATACTCTATATTACCAAAAGTATTACAGTATTGTACACGCACATGAACTGCACATGGCATCTTAGTCCTAGTTCGTAGGGTTAAATATTGAGTTGGCCCAGCCTTCGCAGCTATAGCAGCTTCAACTCTTCTGGGAAGGCTTAGGAGTGTGTGGGAATGGGAATGTTTGACCATTTTGCCAGAAGCTCATTTGTGAGGTCAGTCACTGATGTGGACAAGAAGGCCTGGCACGCAGTCTCCCCTCTAATTCATCCCAAAGGTGTTCTATCGGATTCAGGTCAGGACTCTGTACAGGCCAGTCAAGTTCCTCCATCTCAAACTCGCTCATCCATGTCTTTATGGACCTTGCTTTGTGCACTGGTGCGCAGTCATTTTGGAACAGGAAAAGGTCAACCCCGGAAAAACAACCCCACACCATAACCCCCCTCCACCAAATTCTTTGGACCAGCGCACACAAAGCAAGGTTCATTAAGAGCAAGTTTGGGGTGGAGGAACTTGACTAGCCTGCACAGAGTGCTGACCTCAACCTCAACCTTTGGTATGAATTAGAGCGGAGACTGCGAAACAAGCTTTCTCGTCCATATCAGTTCCCACCAAGTATGTTTTTGTATTTTGTATAGATTCTGACCAGGTCTCTTGGGCTGATGCACCACTCCCCCTCTTCATTAACCCACATTTGTGGCCACCAGTGCATAGGAGGAATCCCTTCAGTTCTCCCATATAGAGGAGTTTATCTCCCAAGGTTGAGACACTAGGTTCTTTCATTCTATTAACAGGTTAGGACCCACTAATTCAGGGTACTTTGTCGCAGTAAGTGGGCTTAGCACTATATGACCATATAGTGTGACCAAACCCCCATATTTTTTAATATGATCAGGTGTTTTTAACTAGCCTTGCAGGATAAATGTCATTTTTTCCTGTGTGCGCTATAATCTGTTTTGTACATATCAGTGCCTGACCTCACAAATGCGCTTTTGGAAGAATGGTTAAACATACACACTCATAAATCTTGTGGAAAACCTTCCAGGAAGAGTTGAAGCAGTTATGGCTGCAAAGGCTGGGCCAACTCAATATTGAACCCTACGGACTAAGATTTGGATGTCATTAAAGTTCATGTGCGTTAAAGTAGGTGTCCAAATACTTTTGATAATATAGTGTAGGTGATATCAGGAATAAAACAGCATCAAGCTTGTCAAATATTCTGAAAGAATGTTGATGTATGAGTGCTTTGGTAATATAGTGTATGTACAAATAGTAGGTGTATTATTCTTGTATGTACAAATGCTTACCTATATCATACTGATTATTTAATCTCAGAATAGGAGAAAGTATTTGTAAAGGAACCCCACATGGGACAGGGGTTAACGCCGTTTACGATATTCCATCCCACCAACCTACGACAGCTTATCGACACTCCACAATCCAGCAGACAAACCCCAATAACGAGACACAGCTCTGTTTGAGGTTCAAACAAATAGACCATCTTTATTGAGAAGGCAGGCTCTTGTATACATCAAAAAAGATGCTGCAGTAATCAGATGGACAATAACACTCCGCCCACAACATCATACAATGGGTACTAACGAGCCTCCAATTACATCTTTTAATCAGACTTTCTGGCACCGAGATAATCTACATGAGCTAATTACAGCTGACAAGTCAGATATAGACTGTGTTAACTCACAATACACATCTATCATCAATAGAAATTCACACAATACAGTGTCAATTAGCATCACACAATGAAAGGTCTTTAGGAGCCAGACTAAGCTTAGTTTACATGACAGTAGCAGACTTAATTACTCCCTTAAAGGTATGTGTTCCCACATGAATGAGTCACTCTTCTATTGACCTGTTGAGTTCAGAATCAACAACCTGTAATTAGTTCTTCCAGACATTCTTGAATATATTGAGGATTACATTACTGCCCCATCTCATGTAGTCCAAGATATAATTTCTCAGTCATCCTATACCCCTAGTGGACATAGGATGACTTTAGACACAAGAGTCATCGGTGAAGCTGAAACAGGAGTACCCCACACCCTGCAAGAGCCTCTGGGTTCCACAGGCCCTCCTGTTACAGTATTAATCTGACACAGATGTTAAAACTAGTATTAACACCAGTTAATCGTTAGTTGAAATAAGGGTGGTGTTCTTCCAATTAACAGGTCTATCATCTTGTGCTTCCCAAGGGATAAATAAGACAAAAATATTTTCTTATCAGATATTAAGACCTTTCATCGCCTGTACATGCAGGTATCACCCCTCACTGCAGGTATCATCTAGCTTTACTGTTTAGCCTGTTAAGGGATGCCAGCGATGCATATAACGATCTCATAGGAGCCTCAGACAACAGAACCGTTGGAAATCTGTCCAATGCTCTTTTCTGGAGTTTAAAACGAATAAAATGAATTTTCTTCATGAACTGCGATGCAGGCTACTTCAGCATTCAGTTTGGAGAGTGCAGTGCACATTGAATCTAAGACAGACACAAGGCTTGTAAACATTTGTGATAAAAATATTACATTTGTGGACATATTTATGAGTGCTGCTGTTATGTCATATAATATCACTCATAATTAGCTCACTGAGCACAATTTTCCCATTTATAAAACAAAATGTAAAAAAAAAAAAAAACATTGTTCATTTAGGCCAAAATGTATTCTGCTACAGGTCTATGGTAAAAATCCAATTGCATTTTTGGGGACACTATACTATTGGGGACAATAGTATAGTTCTGATCGTGATCAAGATACTGATCTGTACAGACACTATACTAGTAATGGAGGTGATGAGCGTCTTATATTGTGACTGTGATAGTGTGGCGGGAAATCTGGCACTAAGTAAGACTGGCTGGGAAGGACACTAACTGACTGACACTAATGCCGCTAATACAGTGATCAGTGATAATACAGTGATCAGTGATAATACTTTATACCGACACTGACTAGGTTACAAGAGTGATGAGGAGGGCAGGAGGTTAACTGTGCATATCAAGTGCATGCAAGTCTATGTGTGCTGCTTTTACTTACAGATCATCTGGCTGGGTCTCTCCTTGTTTTTAGTTATGAACGGTAACTGAAAGCCGGGAGAAATCTAGCCATATCTATGTGTTGTGTTTACCAACACACAGATCCAGGGGTGGCTAGATCATTAAGGGCGCACCCCCTCTCTCCAGCCACTCCCCTCAATGACTAATGGATAGATTGATGCATAGCGTGAATCTATCCATGGCTGCTGCTGCCTCCCCTATTCAGGCGTCCGGCTCCTTTTTCGGACACGGACGCCTGAATCACAGAGCTGGGGGTGTTTTTTTTAAGCACCTGATTAGAGCCATAGGCTAATATACTTTAATATACTTAAAATAAGGTGGACCTGGAACACAGAGCATTGGGCTTGCAGTCCACCCAGATGTGTTAGATAAGCAAATTAATATTTGCTTTTCTAACATTGAACCGGCAGGTATCGCAGGTCTAATACTCGTCATCTGATTGGCTGAAGGCACAGGCGCACCGATTGGACACTGAGCAGAATAGAAGAAGAGAGGAGGGGGAAGCATGGAGGACACAGGAGCCGTTCCACAGCAGAATTTTATGGGCACAATTGGTGGCATTTGATAGGGCACAAGTGGCTGCATATAATGGGCACAAGTGGTTGCATATAATGGGCACAAGTGGCTGTATATGATGGGGCACAAGTGGCTCTATATGATGGGGCACAAGTGGCTGTATATGATGGGGCACAAGTGGCTGCATTTGATGGCACAAGTGGCTGCATTTGATGGCACAGTGGCTGCATTTGATGGCACAGTGGCTGCATTTGATGGCACAGTGGCTGCATTTTATTGGCTGTAACCTGCTGACAAACTCATGCTCTGTCCATTTACAGCAGAGGTCAGCGGGGGGACATGCATGCACACATCTAAACCAGAAAGTACGCAGTGACATATGGGTATATTGTGGTGCCTGTGGTATGAGGTTAACCTCCTTGGCGGTATTCCAGAGTGTGGATCGGGGGGGAAATTTCAGTACAATTAGCGGTAACCCCGAGCCACACTCAGGATTGTATCGCTGGATCCTGGAAGAGGTTACTTACCCTGTTCCTGGGATCCCAAAATGTATCCCTGCTGTGTCTGGCAGCTGGATCTTCCACCCGATGCTCTGTGTGTTTTCTGGCTTCCCTTCCCTGCGAGCGTCGCAATAGTGGCAGATTCATAATGTGTAACCTTATTGAATTATATTACTGTATCAAATAATTTGACCTCAATTTGAACTGCCCCCCCCCCCCAGTGATTTGTCAAGTGCTCTTGCCTGCAGTTTTACTGTGCTTTCTGCCTGGAAACTGGAGAATGACCATTGCATCCAAAAAACGTGCCTCTACATCAAAAGCGGTTTATGACCTGCTGGAAAATAGCGATGCACAATCACTTGCAGAATTGAGTGATAGAGATTTATGGAGAAATACGTCATCAGACACAGAAAGTGGATGTTGAAGATTACAACCCCTTGGCATACCTCCAACTATTTTTGACCGATGAGGTTATTGAAAAAATTGTTACAGAGACAAACCGGTATCAAGAGCAACAAGCTGCTATGCATCATAAGTTTTCAAGGAGCAGAAAGTGGGAACCAGTGACCAAAGAGGACACATGGAA
This sequence comes from Rana kukunoris, assembly GCA_029574335.1. Taxonomy (NCBI): domain Eukaryota; kingdom Metazoa; phylum Chordata; class Amphibia; order Anura; family Ranidae; genus Rana; species Rana kukunoris. The sequence continues at coordinate 271,214,173 of CM056051.1, read as the reverse complement.
ATTTATGAGCCTAATAATTCTTCAGGGAGTGGTGAGGCAACCCCTGCAGAAGTGGTATTGGACAACCAATAAATTACTATCCACTCCATTCTTTGGCACAGTCATGTCAGAGTACAAATTTTCCCTGATAATGAAGTATTTGCACTTTAAAACAATGAGGAATTTGATGAAACTACTCAACCAGCACCAAAACTCAAGAAGATTTGGGAAGTATATCAAATGATTCAGAAGAATTTCCAATGGAGCTATGTGCCAGATAGAGACATAAGCATAGATGAAAGTCTAATGGACTACAAGGGAAGACTCAGCTGGATACAATACATGGCTTAAAAGAGAGCACAATTTGGCATACAATTCTTCATGCTATGTTAATTCGACAACTGGTTTCATTTGGAATTCTGTCCTATACACTGGAAAGCAACCAAATTCAACCCAAAATACAGTAATTATGAAATGACAACATCTTCCATTCTTTCACTGATTGAGCTATTGCTAAATCAAGGCTATTGTGTAACTACAGACCACTTTTATACATCTCCAGAACTTTATGAGTTCCTTCTGCAGAACAGAATAGATGCCTATGAAACCATTAGGGCTAACCGGCGTCACATGCCACCAATCTTTGGCAAAAAGTCAAGACAGGAAAAATGGTTGCCTGGCAGAAAGGCGAAATGATGGCACTGCGATGGCATGACAAAAAAGATGTGTGCCTAATGAGTACAATCCATAATACCTCAATTGTCATAGTATGCACAAAAGGTGGGAAACACATCATGAAGCCAAAAAAAAAAAAAAAGTGACAAGCCTGTGGCTCGTGCCAATGGCTGTAAATAGAGCTTAATGTTGTGCTGCTGGCGTTGTCAACCCAGAATGCCTGACTGGTTGTCACTTCATGGACTATATCCCACCAACTAAAAAAAAGCCAGCACCCACAAGGATGTGCGTGGTTTGTTGCTCAAAGCGTGATGACAGTGGAAAGAAAATACAAAAGGAAAACAGGTTCCATTGTCCTGATTGTGACATCGGACTTTGTGCAGTCCCATGTTGTAAAATGAACTATACAGGGATGTTTATTGAAGTAATATGACTAGTAATATTGCACCCTTGTTTGGACAAAAAAAATTCAGTGTTTTTGATTTGATTATATTATTGAATAACATTTATTATTATTATTATTATTATTATAATAATAATATTATTATATTAGTATTTGTTTTTATTTATAGTTATTTATTATATTATAATTTATGATTTTGTGTTTCAAACGTTATCATACCCAGGATGTCTACTAGACTCTGGTTTGGAGAGCGTGAGTTATTCCTAAGAATTACAGGCCTACAATATAAAACGCCAAATTTCCATGCAAAACAATTGTACCGCTTTCAGCATCAAAAAGCTGACATAATCATACTGCCAGGGAGGTTAAATATGCCAATAAAAATGCAACAATCCTGCGAGCCACCACTACTATCAGCTAAGGTATAGAAAATAAAGCTGCTAGCGTGAAACACGTCTCATAAATCATGCCAAAGACTAAATAAAATGAACAAAATGCAGTGCTAATGAAATGATAGTGCACATACCACTATACAAAGTAAGGGGGATATGTCTCCAGTAAATTATGGAGATATGTGCAAACAAATAGTACAAGTAAATATATATAAATAATGATTAAAAACAATATAAATTGCATCAAAAAAATTGCATGATAAAAAAATTGCATCAAAAAAATTGCATCAGACTAAGGTGCATAAGTGCATAAACATGCATAATAAATAATAGTGGTAAACAGTCCAATCCTTAAAAATGTCTTACAATTCCAAATAAAAGTATTTTAAGGTGCTTCAGAGTAGATAAAAAATGCATGAAACAGTGTTTTAGAACATGTAATCAGTAGCAGCAATCCAAGGGTGATGTATAATACAGTTCATACAACAACACACGGCCCAGTGAGTGATCCAAAATGCCATGGTGTAGTCACACAGGTGCTCCCCTTTGGTAATGGACGCTCACCTTAGAGTGTGCGACCTTGCAACTAAGCTTGGTCTGTGAACCACACCTGGGTTTTGATGGATAATCCTGGATTCCTGGTTCCTTCGCAGGTAGCTCTAGATCATAGAATATATAAGAAAAAAAGAGAGATCCCTTGCCGGGGTACTCACATACTGCAGGTGCGACAGTGCACCACTCTATAACAAGGCTTGTAGCAAGATGTATAGATCTGGATATGGTAAAAAGTCCTCTCAGCCTCACAAAGACTTTCCTGCCAACATGTCCCCTCCCCTACGCATGACGATACAGGGGGTGTCATATCTTCTTCAGGGGGAATTTTTACAGGATTATCCATTAGAACCCAGGTGTGGTTCATAAGCGTGCACAGACCAAGCTTGGTTGCAAGGTTGCATGCTCTAAGGTGAACGTCCATTACCATAGGGCAGCACCTGTGTGACTACACCTTGGCATGACTTTTGGATCACTCACTGGGCCGTGTGTTGTTGTATCACCCTTGGATTGCTGCTACTGATTACATGCACTAAAGCACTGTGGAATTTTTCATACATTTTTTATCCACACTGAAGCACCATAGAATACTTTTATATGGACTTGCGGGCTCCGGCCACCCCACTAATTACCCACGTCGCGGGTGCATTTGGGGCGCGTCGCGCGTGCGCGGTTGGCCGCCCGGCACTTCGGGACCGGTCTGTGGTGGGGAGCAGAAAATGACAACACACCGGCAGAGAATGGTGTAGAGGCGGTAGCCCGCGGCGGATGTGGGCGTCTCCTTGGGCACAGGATGTCACCAGGTGGGTACCATCATGTTGTACCCCTAGGCCCTGTTGTGGCCCAAATGGCTCTGATGTAGGTCCTGGCGAATTGGCCAGGCTATAGTAATGCTGCCAGTAAACATTTGGTGACTGGGAGTTTGGTGATCCCATTGCACTGCTACACTGTCAGTTCTGTAGTAGTGTATTGCTGTATATCCCACTATATTAGATGGGCACTTGGATCACCCTGGTAATACTTGCCCCCCTACACAGATGGAGCCCTTCTGGGTAATTAGTGGGGTGGGCGGAGCCCCGCAAGAAAAGGCGGGACTCGCTAGGTAGTGACCAATGGCTGCGCCTGCATGCACACATGCACCCATAAAGGATGATCTGCAGGAAGAGAGAGTTATCAGAGACCACCTAGGCTTTGAGGAAGGGGGTATGCCCCAGAAACGCGTCAGCCAGCCACATTGATGTCAAGGGTCCGACTGGCAGGTGCCGTGAGGTCCAGTTTTAGCTGTTTTTAAAAGCGCTTACTTCTGAATGTTTGTAAGTAGGACCATTGCTTTCTATGTTGTGTTTATTAAAACTTTTAAGTGGTAATGCACAAGGTCGGTGCACCCTCCTTTCTTTTCTTTTTCACTGTGAGTAAAGTCCTTTCTGTGGACTATTAGAATGCAAGTGCCATAAGATAATTAAATACCAGAACTAGCTTTATGAATACATTTGATAAATCACAGGCCTCCCTGATGGTATGGCATGATGAATAACTATCTGGCTGTAATATCACTACTAAATGTATCACTCTGACTGCAACTGGATTTTTGGTGCAGAAACAGGTGGGCAAAATTTGGACTGAATTCTTCATTAATTTAAAATCCCAGTAAGAGGATATGTGACTCTAGTACTGTTAACAATTCATTTTTTTCCTCAGCTTAGGTAAAATTTGTCAGGGCATTACTTTCATTTTTGCATGCAGGCAAATAGAGAGTGGTAAACTATGTTTGGTACTTTACATAGTTACATTCCTCGGTTGCTGATTTCTTAATTCAGAATTCAGTGGCACTCTTCTATAACTAAAATGTCAGTAAGTAGCCTGATTTCCTTTTTATTTATTTTTTATTTTATTAATTTTTTTAGTTTCTATCTCTTTCTTTCCAGTGCTTATACATTATATTACTTTATATATGTAACAGTCACCACCGTTTACGACCTTCCATCCACCCAAGACAGCTTATCCGACACTCTGACAAACCAGCAGACAAGATCCATATCAATTCCCCAGAACAAGGATGAGACACGCAGCTCTGTTCTTGTTCCAAAATGTATGAACGCTTTAATGGTATCTTAGCTTGCTTATATATACAGTACAACATATTACAGTAATCACAGGAACAAAGAAATCTCCACCCCCCTCATCACACACTGGGGGCTTCCATACAGATTTTAGAGAGACACTTTGGCACCGGTCTATAATTAACATGATCTAATAGCTACACCTGAGAAGTGACATTCCTTTATCAATAGAATTCAAACAAAACACCATCACACAATGAGTTCCCCTCAATCCACATCTTTAGACAGACGATCTGTCTCAGACAGAAAGGTATTCACACCTGATCATCAATAGGCTTTAAACAGTGTTATCACACAATGAAAAGGTCTTTCAGGAGCCAGCCTCACGTAGCATTTCAATAGCCTGTTACACAGAGGAATGAGTCACTGTCCTATTGACCGGGTCAGGTCAACATAAACCACTTGTAATATTCCATTATATCCTGCAAACATGAATTATGATTTATTAGCCACCCTATGCCCAAAAGGGGCACAAGGTGAACTTAGACCCAAGAGTCCTTAGGAGCCACTGGCACAGGAGTATCCCGCATCCCTCAAAAGTCTCTGGGTGTCACGGGTCATCCTGTTACAATATACATTTCCTTTTATTTATCTATGTATCTTCAGTGGGAGACTGACACAGGAGGGAACCCCAAACGGGTTGACTCCGAAGTTAGTCAGTAGTTCCAGTCCCCCAATGCTGGTATCCATACCGCACCCCAAATACATTTCTCCAAACAGAGCATTACTCACCCAGCCAACCTCTGCCTCTCTCAGAGAACATGCCTGCCACTGGGGAAGGCCTGGACTGGCCCTTCTCCCTGGAGTCCTTTCAGCCGCTGGGGAGGAGACAGGGTGACTGGGCTCAGTCCATCATGTTGTTGGGGATCTGGGCCAACTGCCCCCCATCCCTGGGGTATACCAGTGGAGACTGAAGTCCCATCCACCGGTAGTAGGTGAAAATCCCCCGGTGCTTGCAAAGCAAAGCTGACATCCTCCTGTCTCAGTGCCGCACTATTTTCTGGGGTTGTGTCAGTGGAGACTGAAGTCCCATCCACTATCCCAGGAACTACTCCTCCTGCTAGTCGAGAGCAGAGACTTGTGGCACTCTGCTCGGTTGCCAGCTCTTCCGCTGGGTTGCTGTGAGGGGAGCCCACAGTCACATCCCCTGATGTCAGTTCAAGCTGCAGTTGTGTGCAGCAGCCAGTAGCATCCTGCTCTGTTGCCAGTGATTCAGCTGGGAGTAAAAGCTTTACCACCTCAGCTTGTTGCTGGAGAGAGAGGCCAACTGGCCTGGTTCCTTGGAACTCCACATCATCCGCTTCAGCTTTGGGAATGGCAATCTTCAGATTTTCCACTGCCGATTCATCAGCCAGGATTTCATAGTTGTTATCTGAACTTTCCTCATAGTCCCAGGCAACTGGAGCCCCACCCTGCTGCTGAGCAGAGTCGAGCAGCTGTCTGTAGGCGATCTCCAGCTCCCATTCCTGAATGGCCAGAAATTCCAAATCTTCCTGTAACCAGTGGCCTTCCGAGATATTCAACTTTTCCTCTCTGTGCTCCATTATGTCCTCCAAGCGCCACTCCCAATCATCCCCGAAGTCTGGATCACTGGACATCTTTCAATACAACAATCCCAGGTAAAAGCTTTACCACCTCAGCTTGTTGCTGGAGAGAGAGTCCAACTGGCCCGGTTCCTTGGAACTCCACATCATCCGCTTCAGCTTTGGGAATGGCAATCTTCAGATTTTCCACTGCCGATTCATCAGCCAGGATTTCATAGTTGTCATCTGAACTTTCCTCATAGTCCCAGGCAACTGGAGCCCCACCCTGCTGCTGAGCAGAGTCCAGCAGCTGTCTGTAGGCGATCTCCAGCTCCCATTCCTGAATGGCCAGAAATTCCAAATCTGTAACCAGTGGCCTTCCGAGATATTCAACTTTTCCTCTCTGTGCTCCATTATGTCCTCCGCACACGCTGGATGTGCCGTAACGTTGATGCACAGGGCATGCGCATCCACCCGCCCCCCAATGGAAAAGGGGAGGAAACTTAGCAATGTGCGTCACAACTCCCGGACGTGACGCGGGCCAAAAAGGATCCGCAAATCCAGATCAAAGGGCGCTGTCATCACGGGTAGTGAGAGCAAAAACATTTTTGCTTAAAAGGGTGGTAAAATACATGACCTATTATCAAAATTAAAAATACAATTGTAAAACAAGCATGGAAATGAACCAAACAACAGAACAAAATAAATAACAAACAGCTGGTCAGTATTGGCCAGTGAACAAAATAAATGTAACGACTGCAGCTGTCCGACCCGACTCTGAAAAAGGCTGTGTACTTCCATGCCTAAATGCATAACATATAAAAGGAGCGTGTGGGACTTTAAATGAGGCGAGGACCAGGAGCAGTCACAGGCCTCCATCTCTGGGGTCATAAACAAGAAAAAGGGGAGAGGCGGGACTTTAAATGAAGCACACAGTTATCAGTGAGGGGTTAGGACAAGGTACATTTATTGTATACCATACAAGTTCATACAGTTCAATAAATAATGGCACGGTAAAATTCATATATATACAGAAGGGAACATGATAATACATGACAGTGAGACGGGGTCTACCCTACATATCCTGAGAACTTCCCATTGTAAAAATTAATTAAAACTCATGGTCATCACAGACTGTATATATGAATCAAGTGAGTGGTACAGTCGATGTAAGCATTGCATGTACAGAGGCTCTACGCGTTTCGTGAAGTATTTATATTCACTCATCAGGAGCAGCAATGTCAATATCTGAAATAGAGTATGTAAGTTGAGGGGTTACTACCATGCAAAAAAGATCAAAGGTGGACATATGTCCCAAGGAGGGGTTGAAGATGGAAAAAGAAAAAGCCCTAATATTAGGGGTACTCACAATCAGCATGCGACAGTTAGCATATGAGAGCTGGAGACTCCCCGTAGGGCAGTCTGGTCCAGGAGTTGTGGAGACAAGAGGCGTGCAGAGGAACCCAAATATCCAAGCCAGAGGGGAGGGAATTCCCAGAGTAGTAATGTCTCAAAAAAAGAAAAACTTTTTTAGAAAGTAATAAGGGGCAGCACCCCGGATATCTGTAAGATATGCAGAATTATGTAGAATTCGTAAATAAGCCAAGAGTAAGTAAGTAATAAGTTGAGAATGAGTAGTAAAAAATGGAGAAGGAACAAACTATAATACCTGCAGATAATCCATGTAACTTCCGGCTATAAGGTATAGAAAATATGGCCCTACTGAAGGAGAAGACCAAACATTGTGTGGTCTACCCTAGGTCTGGCTTAAATGGGTCCACACGCCAATAGCTCCATCGTCACGTGGGCGTGCATCATGAGGGGGAGGCGACAATGCTGTGTCGGAAAGCCGCACGGCGTTTGGCGCCAAGCCATCCCCAGGAGCCGCTGGTAGAATACACAGGTAGCGCGATGACGCTCAAGAAGAGACGCCACGCACACGCTGGATGTGCCGTGACGTTGACGCACAGGGCATGAGCATCCACCCGCCCCCCAATGGAGAAGGGGAGGAAACTCAGCAATGTGCGTCACAACTCCCGGACGTGACGCGGGCCAAAAAGGATCCGCAAATCCAGATCAAAGGGGGCTGTCATCACGGGTAGTGAGAGCAAAAAAATGTTTGCTTAAAAGGGTGGTAAAATACATGACCTATTATCAAAATTAAAAATAAAATTGTAAAACAAGCATGGAAATGAACCAAACAACAGAACAAAATAAATAACAAACATCTGGTCAGTATTGGCCAGTGAACAAAGGAAATGTAACGACTGCAGCTGTCCGACCCGACTCTGAAAAAGGCTGTGTACTTCCATTCCTAAATGCATAACATATAAAAAGAGCGTGTGGGACTTTAAATGAGGCGAGGACCAGGAGCAGTCACAGGCCTCCATCCCTGGGGTCATAAACAAGAAAAAGGGGAGAGGCGGGACTTTAAATGAATCACACAGTTATCAGTGAGGGGTCAGGACAAGGTACATTTATTGTATACCATACAAGTTCATACAGTTCAATAAATAATGGTACGGTAAAATTCATATATATACAGAAGGGAACATGATAATACATGACAGTGAGAGGGGGTCTACCCTACATATCCTGAGAACTTCCCATTGTAAAAATTCATTAAAACTCGTGGTCATCACAGACTGTATATATGAATCAAGTGAGTGGTACAGTCGATGTAAGCATTGCGTGTACAGAGGCTCTACGCGTTTCGTGAAGGATTTATATTCACTCATCAGGAGCAGCAATGTCAATATCTGAAATAGAGTATGTAAGTTGAGGGGTTACTACCATGCAAAAAAGATCAAAGGTGGACATATGTCCCAAGGAGTGGTTGAAGATGGAAAAAGAAAAAGCCCTAATATTAGGGGTACTCACAATCAGCATGCGACAGTTAGCGTATGAGAGCTGGAGACTCCCCGTAGGGCAGTCTGGTCCGGGAGTTGTGGAGACAAGAGGCGTGCAGAGGAACCCAAATATCCAAGCCAGAGGGGAGGGAATTCCCAGAGTAGTAATGTCACAAAAAAAGAAAAACTTTTTCTAGAAAGTAATAAGGGGCAGCACCCCGGATATCTGTAAGATATGCAGGGTTATGTAGAATTCGTAAATAAGCCAAGAGTAAGTAAGTACTAAGTTGAGAATGAGTAGTAAAAAATGGAGAAGGAACAAACTATAATACCTGCAGATAATCCATGTAACTCCCGGCTATAAGGTATAGAAAATATGGCCCTACTGAAGGAGAAGACCAAACATTGTGTGATCTACCCTAGGTCTGGCTTAAATGGGTCCACACGCCAATAGCTACATCGTCACGTGGGCGTGCATCATGAGGGGGAGGCGACAATGCTGTGTCGGAAAGCCACACGGCGTTTGGCGCCAAGCCATCCCCAGGAGCCGCTGGTAGAATACACAGGTAGCGCGATGGCGCTCAAGAAGAGACGCCACGCACACGCTGGATGTGCCGTGATGTTGACGCACAGGGCATGCGCATCCACCCGCCCCCCAAAGTTTTTCTTTTTTTGAGACATTACTACTCTGGGAATTCCCTCCCCTCTGGCTTGGATATTTGGGTTCCTCTGCACGCCTCTTGTCTCCACAACTCCCGTACCAGACTGCCCTACGGGGAGTCTCCAGCTCTCATATGCTAACTGTCGCATGCTGATTGTGAGTACCCCTAATATTAAGTCTTTTTCTTTTTCCATCTTCAACCCCTCCTTGGGACATATGTCCACCTTTGATCTTTTTTGCATGGTAGTAACCCCTCAACTTACATACTCTATTTCAGATATTGACATTGCTGCTCCTGATGAGTGAATATAAATACTTCACGAAACGCGTAGAGCCTCTGTACACGCAATGCTTACATCGACTGTACCAGTCACTTGATTCATATATACAGTCTGTGATGACCATGAGTTTTAATGAATTTTTACAATGGGAAGTTCTCAGGATATGTAGGGTAGACCCCCTCTCACTGTCATGTATTATCATGTTCCCTTCTGTATATATATGAATTTTACCGTGCCATTATTTATTGAACTGTATGAACTTGTATGGTATACAATAAATGTACCTTGTCCTGACCCCTCACTGATAACTGTGTGCTTCATTTAAAGTCCCGCCTCTCCCCTTTTTCTTGTTTATGACCCCAGGGATGGAGGCCTGTGACTGCTCCTGGTCCTCGCCTCATTTAAAGTCCCACACGCTCCTTTTATATGTCTTTCAATACAACAATCCCAGGCTATAATAGTCATAGCCTTCCGTGGGGCTGTCATCCGCTGACCACGGGCACTCTTGGCTTACATACCACCGGAGGGCTCTGTAGCTCTCATGCAGCTGCATCTCTGGCCGGATCAGCCTGCTTAACTCCGCTGTCCACTCCTGCTTCGGTTGTTCCCCCAACAACAGCATTCGTACCTGACATAGATGGAGGGCAGGACCTTTGCCTGGTGTTGCTGCTCCAGCGCTAGCTCTTCCTTCCAGAGTTGGCAACGAATCACATCCGACCATCCCAACAGGGCTTCCTCTGATACTGGTCCTCTGTGCTGTATCCGCATCTCTTGTAACCTAGTTTTGAATTCCTCTTCCATGGAGACTGGTATCTGCACCTCTCCTGTCTCTTCAGTTGGTGCTGCTGTGACTTCAGCTGCTGCAGCACCTCTTTGCATGTATGTAGCCAAGTGGCCATCTTTGTAGCCAAGTGGAATCAACAGCCCCTATAACCCGGTCTATGATCTCTGGTGGAGGATTAGGACCATATTGTGCCAGTCCACGTTTAACATCGTTTAAATTCTTCCTCGGGTGTCCTGTCTGTTACACCGGGCCTTTCAGCTTTATCCATATCGACAAGTTGTGCGATAATGTCCCTTTTCTAACGGTTGCTGGCCGGTCTGCCCCAGCTCTCCAGTAAGTCCATGAGGGAAGAGAGCTTCAGCCGTTCATACTGTGTCTCCATTGTCCTGTTTCCTTGTAGCTGTCCTTCTGAAGATGGAATCATCCCACTGCTGTGCTACCACTGTAACGGTTACCACCGTTTACGACCTTCCATCCACCCAAGACAGCTTATCCGACACTCTAACAAACCAGCAGACAAGATCCATATCAATTCCACAGAACAAGGACGAGACACGCAGCTCTGTTCTTGTTCTAAAATGTATGAACACTTTAATGGTATCTTAGCTTGCTTATATATACAGTACAACAGGGCTCAAAATTTCAAATCCTGAGCTACTAGCCAGGCCTCAAGAGTTACTCGCCACCAGCTGCCCCACCTAATTCATACACAGCCCTGTGCCTAATTGCACCTGTAAACACGTCCTCGTAGATTATCTCATGGAATGACACTGTTAAATGTTTTATGCAGAATCAAGTTACAAAATTAAATATTACCAACAACAACTTTAACAAAATAGGACAGGGCACTGGGGGCAGACCAGAGGAACAGGGCACTAGAACTGGGTCTCTTCCCCATTCTCTTGCTGTCTCCTCTCTCTCTTTCTCTCTCCCTCTCCTATTCACCTCATCATCAGGAGCCTGTGTGTGCGGCTCCACGCTTGCATGTCCCCACTTCCCCCTTTTATTCAGGCTGGCAGTGAGGAGAGAAGGTCCTATGGCTTAATGAGAATTGTAAGGAGAGCACCTGTGTACTGCTCTGCCTGTGCGCGGCTCACCAGACTACTTTTCCCGAGCATGCACCTTTCCTCGCCCCCAGATTAAATCCACTCGCCAAATGCTAGTAGGCGAGTGGAAATTTTGAGGGCTGCAGTACAACATATTACAGTAATCACAGGAACAAAGAAATCTCCACCTCCCCTCATCACACACTGGGGGCTTCCATACAGATTTTAGAGAGACACTTTGGCACTGGTCTATAATTAACCTGATCTAATTACTACACCTGAGAAGTCACATTCCTTTATCAATAGAATTCAAACAAAACACCATCACACAATGGGCCAGATTCAGGTAGATGAGAGTATCTTTCCTCTGGAGTAACGCTTCTCATTTACGTTACTCTGAAGACCCTTTCAGCGCAATTCCTGTAATTCACATAGCAGTTGCGCGTAAACTTGCGCCAGAGTAACGATAATGCGCTGGCGTAACCCGACGCAAGTGGAAGTGGGTGTGATCATATGTAAATGATGGGCGGAGGCCGGCGCAGAGGCTTACGTTCAGCGCATCATCCACGGAGCATGCGCAGTGAGTGCGGCTCCCCTCGCCCCCTTGTGCGCATGCTCACAACTTCCGTCGGCACCACTTCCTGGGAAACGTCAGCGCAATGCGTTCCGCTGGGCGCTTAAAAGCGCTGGCGGAAACGCCATTCCGGCGCAAAAGTAGTTCCGTTTCCCCCCACCCCAGGGAAGATACTTTTGCTCTGTAATGGCTGCTCCCGCTACCCCCAGAGAGAGGAGGAACCTCAATTTTAATAGCCAGGAGGTCTCTGTCATTATCTCGGCTATGGAGACGGAGAATGAATTTCTCCATGGCAAAAAAAGCCGCAAGACCAGCCGGGAGAGGAAGCAGGGCATCCTGGAGTCGATTGCTGCCAGGGTCAATGTCCTGGGCTACTCCACCCGGACTGCTGGGGACATACAAAAGAAAATAAATGACCTGCGGCGCAAGGTGAGGGACAAGGTGGCCTCCATCAGGAGGCATGAGAGGGGCACAGGTGGTGGTCCCCCATGTCCTGTCACCCTGACCGCAGAGGAGGAGGTGGTTGCTCGCTGCCTGGAGAGGGAGCAGGTGGAGGGGGTCGCAGGCTATGACTCCGTGGAGGAAGGCACAAGGACAGGTAAGTGTTTTATAATCCCCTATTTGATGTTTTGCATTTGGGGGGGTGGGGGGGGGACATGTGCCAAGTGTGTGGGACCACCAACATGTGTCTGCTTTGTGTCATCCACAGATGACGGAGCTGGGCCATCATCTGTCAGCCTGCATTCCACCCCATCCCCCCCACGCCATCATGTGCCCGAGCCACTGGGTGGTGAAGAGGTTGTGGAGGAGGAGAGTGGCCACACCACACCTGCCGAGGTGGTTGTGGAAGATCCTGCTGTGGCAGAGCAGGACTTTTCATTAGTCTTGTCTGTCTCCTCCCCTTCTCCTGGCCCGTCTGTCGTCCCCTCCCCCATCCTTGGAAGCCCCTCAAGGGCGACACCTTCCACCCGAGGACATCCATCTTCGGGCCCCAGGAAGGCGACCCAGAAGACCAGGGGGGTGTCTGATGGTGTCCAGGACCAGTTGGCGAGGGATCACGCCAGACAGACAGAACAAATGGGGGCCATAGCGGACCACTTGCAGAAAGTGTCTGACAGCCTGGGCTCCGTTGCCAACCTCAGCAACGCAGTGCAGGATGTCAGCTCTAACTGCGCTGCAGTGGTCACCACTTTGGGGGAGGTGCAGGGGGATATCCAGCACCTTACTGCAGCCGTCCAGGCCAACACTGCTGCCATCCATGGGAACAGTGCTGCCATCCGTGAGCAGGGGAGGCTGAGTCGGCGGGCCCAGCATTACCAGATGACCCGTCAGCTCCGGATGCAGGCCCAGACGAACACATACCTTGGACGGATAGCCAGGGCCTTGGAGGGCACGCAGGCCACACCTGCCAGGAGTGGCCCACCTGGGGATCAGCCACCTCCAGATGCCCCCCCACCCCCACCCACTCCATCCAGGCAGCTGCGGAGCCAGAGAGGGGCCCCCAGAAGAAGCCCCCGGCATCCCCGATGAGGCCTTTTTTTTGTTGCTGGTTTTATATTATTATTTTTGACATACTCAGGTCATGAGTTTATTTTATTTTTTTCTCAGGTTATGAGATTATTTTTCTTGTATTGATCAGGATATGATCTTTCTAATTTATTTTTGTACTGCACACGGTCAGGAGTGCAGGGGACAGTGTGAATGGTGTGTGAATGTGAGAGGGTGGCACTCCTGAAAGTAAGGGGTGTCACCCTCGGCCGTGGTGGTGAAGTGAACCCCACGGCTGTATGAATGACGTGTGAAAGGTGTGTGAATGGACAGTGACATCATTGGGGCCTTGACGCTGGCGTTACTGCTCCCAACTCCTACATGCTGGACTTGGGCTAATCCAATGCGATGTGCATGTGGTGTGTGTGATCTAGGGACATCAGTGGTGTACACGCGTGCACTGTCTGTGTAATTAATGTTTTGGGTTAGTGTCCAAAGATGCCTACGGCGAGGACCCTCCTGACTGCTCTTCCATCAGCAGACTGGGTGTCCTCTGGCAGGGGGGGACTGTGTGGGTCGGGGGTCAGGTCATCACGTATGTCAATATGCAGGCCTTTTTTCATAGCAAAGTTATGTAGTATGCAACATGCACCGATGATCTGACACACAAAGGTAGGGGAATACAATAGGGCCCCCCCAGACTTATCCAGGCAGCGGAAACGGGACTTCAGGAGCCCAAATGTTTGCTCAACCACTGCACGGGTTTTGATGTGTGCTTCATTGTATTTTCTCTCTCCTCTGGTTTGGGGGTTCCGGAAAGGAGTCATTAGATGGGGTCCCAATGCATATGCAGAGTCACCTGTAAGGTAAAAGACAGGAGAATGTTAGTCATGCATGTGCGATTTCTGTTGTGCATGACGGGAGGGGATAGTCATGCCTGACTCCCATGTCACTCACCAACCAGCCAGCTGTCCCCATACATGTTCTGGTTAAATTCTGCTGGGATGGGGCTCTGACGGTATATGAAACTGTCATGGCTGGACCCGGGGTGTTTGGCACGGACGTGCCATATGAGGCGTTGGGCATCGGCTATCACCTGTACGTTGATGGAATGCCAATGCTTCCGATTGCGGTATATGTGCTCTGTGGCACTGGGGGGCTGTAGGGCCACATGTGTGCAATCAATGGCCCCCACAGTGCGTGGGAATCTGGCAATGTTGTAGAAATCTGTCATTGCCTTCTGCCGCAGCTCCTCAGTGGTGGGTCTGATGAACTGGTTGGACATGCGTCTGAGGATTGCAGGGACAACCTGGTGCACACATCTGCTTATGGAGGATTGTGACATCCCAGCCACCACTCCACTTGTACGCTGGAATGATCCACTTGCAAGGAAATGGAGTGTTGCCAGGACCTTCACCAGTGGCTGCACTGCTTGTGATCGGTGTGTCTTGCTGGTGATGTCATCCTGCAGGGTTGTGGTTAGTTCAAGTATTGCATCAGGGCTGAATCTGAAGAGGCGATACACCTCCTCATCCCCCATGCCAAAGAGGTTCATACGAGTGCGGTATATCCTCTCACGTGCCCGCCTTCTTGGTTCCAGGGGACCCATCAGTAGTTCTAGGACCACGAGTGCCCCTGGCATGTTGGCACACAGAGGTGTTGTCCTTGCAAGTGGGGGTGCTCAGCAAGCTCCTATCGTCGGTAACGCTGCTGTAGCTGCTCTCCTGCTGACCTGTGACCGTCTGGAGTAAAGATAAAGCAGCCTTTTGTAGAAATAACTTTGCGCTGGACGGATCAGATACGCGCGGCGCATGTAGCCAGCGTATGGTGCTAATCCGTTCGTGAATTGGGAAATCTCCCTCATTTGCATATTTGCAGGGGAAATCAATGGGCGCGACTGATGCGTCCAGCGAAAATAAACGCTGACGATACTCTGGCGTCGGAACGTTCCGCCGGTCGCAAATGAGCCGTTATTGGGCGCATCTAGTTTGGTGGGTACGGGCACATAGAAACGTCGGCGCATCAGCACAGTTACGCGGCGCATATCCAAATACTCCAGCGCAAGTGTTCGTGAATCTGGCCCAATGAGTTCCCCTTAATCCACATCTTTAGACAGACGTCTGTCTCAGACAGAAAGGTATTCACACCTGATCATCAATAGGCTTTAAACATTGTTATCACACAATGAAAAGGTCTTTCAGGAGCCAGCCTCACTTAGCATTTCAACAGCCTGTTACACAGAGGAATGAGTCACTGTCCTATTGAAATGGGAGCCTCTGGGATAAAGTATATATATATGGGATTAAGTGTACCATCATCCTTGCAATTTAGATAGAATGTACTTGGGTCTAAGGTCCCCGAACCAAAGAGCCAAGAAGGGGAGGTTTGGGCCAAGTTGGACTGTTGCGGTACTAATGTGCAGATAAAACATAAGAATAAAGGATTAAAAATGTGATAATTTTATTACAGTACACAGACACAACAAAATACAAAATTAAAATTATGGCAATCACAAACGCAGCATCAGGACAGGAATCCCCGCAAAGGGAAAAACAGTGCGATGGGTTGAAGATTGTCACAAGCTCTCTACTAGTTTCGCGGTTGAAACCGCTTCATCAGGAGAAGATCTAAAATAGTTAAACAATAAATCAGTAATCAAAGAAAAACATAAAAAAACACAATAAATACAAAGGGGAACCACGGGTTGAATTGCTCACCTAGACAGTCCCGCCTCCAAGTGACGGCAGGCGGAGACAGACAATATCCCAACGGTGGCCGGGGTGGGCACATGTCAGCAGGGACCTACTTGTCTAGTGTGGAGAAATGTATATAGGAATATGTAAGTTTTTGTACATACGGCCGACCTCATCAGGTGAGGAGGGTGTGTGGGGAGGTGAGACACTGGTGGTGATAACTGGTGAAGTGGTGCAAAATGAAGTGATGGACGTGTGAGGGGGTGACCAAGCCAAGGGAAGTATAGTGGAGGAGGGGGGGGGGAAGGGGGAAAGGGGGGGGGCAAGAAGATGGTAAGGCGAAGAAGGGGGTGAAAAGGGGGAGAAAATAGGGCAGGGAAAAATAAGGAATGTGAGAAAAGGGGACAAGGGGAGGAAAGGGAGGTGAGGGGAGAAAGGAAGAGGAAAAGTAGGGGAAAGGGGGGAAGAGATGGAAGGACAGGAAAGGGAGAGGAGCAGTAGGGGAAGAAAGGGAAATGAAGAGGGGGGGAGGGGAAGAAGCAACAAACGGCTGGAAAACTGAGGAACAACAGGGAGGACAACAAGGCGGGGGGGAAAAAAGGGGAGGGGAGGAGGGGGCGTAAAGGGAGGGGGAGATGGGAGGAAAGAAGGTAAGGAAGGGGAGGGAGGGAGAGGGGGTAATCTAAAACATAGTGCTAGTGAAAAAAACAATATAAATGAATGACCATTATGTATAAATACCTGAGTGACACCGTTGGGATATTGTCTGTCTCCGCCTGCCGTCACTTGGAGGCGGGACTGTCTAGGTGAGCAATTCAACCCGTGGTTCCCCTTTGTATTTATTGTGTTTTTTTATGTTTTTCTTTGATTACTGATTTATTGTTTAACTATTTTAGATCTTCTCCTGATGAAGCGGTTTCAACCGCGAAACTAGTAGAGAGCTTGTGACAATCTTCAACCCATCGCACTGTTTTTCCCTTTGTGGGGATTCCTGTCCTGATGCTGCGTTTGTGATTGCCATAATTTTAATTTTGTATTTTGTTGTGTCTGTGTACTGTAATAAAATTATCACATTTTTAATCCTTTATTCTTATGTTTTATCTGCACATTAGTACCGCAACAGTCCAACTTGGCCCAAACCTCCCCTTCTTGGCTCTTTGGTTCGGGGACCTTAGACCCAAGTACATTCTATCTCACTGTCCTATTGACCGGGTCAGGTCAACATAAACCACTTGTAATATTCCAGTATATCCTGCAAACATGAATTATGATTTATTAGCCACTCTATGCCCAAAAGGGTCACAGGGTGAACTTAGACCCAAGAGTCCTTAGTGCCGCTGGCACAGAAGTATCCCGCATCCCTCAAAAGTCTCTGGGTCTCACAGGTCATTCCGTTACAATATACATTTCCTTTTATTTATCTATGTAAAAGAAATAAAGTGGTGTAAAAAAATCCATACAAATAAAGTTAAGTAAAACCCTTTTCTGCTGTAGCTAAATAGGTTTTAGATGGACAAGTTTAATGGAAGGTTTTAATATCCATATGTATCATGTTAGCAATTCTTCCATCACTTCCTGTCCTAATAACCACACCAGGAAGTCACAGCCAAACTTATTTAACCTGAACAATCCTAGAAAGTAATAGTTAATGTGTTTTTGGGGAATACAGAATACAATAGATGTAAAGCTATTGTTTAATTCATTCTTACTCATAGCACAATAATCATGTAAGCACAGTAAGGTCAGGAAATTATGATTACCTGTAAACTGACCAAATCCCAAATGTAATGTTATGTCAGGTCACAAGAAAGAACAGATGGTTAATAGATTTACTCAGTTATTACACTACCAGTAATCTTGAATGTTCCCATCAGGAAAAGTGTCAAATGTGCTAGCGGTAATAATTTCTCTCAAAATAAATTAATGTCTGGCTGGCAAGTTTGGCATAATTATCCAACCTCCTTGCTTGTCTATTGAGCCCCTAAAATGTAATCTTAACACATTACCTATGCACTAAAGAACTCAAACAAGACAGTGTGGCCTCTTAAAACAGGACTCTTTTAAGCATTTAATATAACGACCTTTCAAGAAGTTATCTCTAGCTATAACTGTCACATAAATCACTGTCTTTTCAAAGCTTTATAATATGAAAATAATACACAATCAACTTGAACACAACATCATTTGTAGATTTCTCACACAGTATAACAAGATTGTATATACTGTATCAAATTTGTTAGAAGTGTGGCTAAATACTGCAAAAACTCCTTGGTCTCACTTTAAAGTGAGATAAATTCTTCCAAGCTCACTTCCCTGCATTGCAAGTGTAGCGCTACCCCCGAAGGAGCCGCTGGTTAAATTTTGGGATCTACTCTCTTTGGTAGATTCACCCCCTTTAACTAACTCGAACCCTCCCTTGGCACACCAGATAAATTGCAAAGATATTGTGACCCTTACTCAGCGGGGACCACAATAGCATACATATAACATGTAATGGTAATGCAATAATATTGTTACTTGCTCCGGTGAGCGATCTCCAAAATTTAAGACACATCACACAATTAATATGTTCAAACCAAAGGAATCACTTTACTTTGTGTATAGTAAAGGAGGCGAAAAAGGGGTTGAATAACAAATCAATGATAAGTATGAATTAACACACAATGACTCCGCAAGGGCCCTTGCGAGGGGCAGCAAGTAAAGAAGAGAAATCTAAACTAACAAAGAGAATACTATTTAGCTTAAGTTACTATAGACAGTTCACGCTCACAAGCTCCACCTAATGGACAGTCCTACAAAGCAGCTAATGAAAAAGGACTTCTTGCCAGGCCTGGCTCAAACAGTCCAACCAAAGATCTCTTAAAGAGGAAGTAAACTCATCGATCTAACAGTTTAAAAAAAACAGTTACATTTCCGGCATGCCGGGATTGCCAACTGTCACATTGGTTGTGCTCTCAACCAAACTGTCAAACCATCCAATGGCTGGTGTCATAACTGATCACATGTGCAGCATCATGGCAGTTGAAGATTAAACATAGGCCAAGATGGCAGCATCCTTGCCTGAAAATGATAGGTGGGTTTACTTACACTTTAAAACAAAGTTTACGTTGCGGCCGTTGGTGCACTTTTAGATTGTGATCCAAAAGGGTAAGAGATGGAATAAACTCAGTCAAACAGGTTACAAAAAACACCGATGATGATGAACCGATCGCTCGTCAGTGTCAGTCACTTCTGCAGAACAACTCTCAACCTAATAGGCCTCTCTGGTTCAGTCAGAAATCAAATGCGTGCCTCCGGCCTATGGAGTAACACTAAGTTATCTGTCAAAGTGAGGGGGTGAAAGTTGGGAATGTGCCATCCCACCCGAACAGGCCCAATCCACCTGAGTTCCTCTCGAAAAGAGTGCGTCTGTCAGCCACTACTCTGCAACACACGGTCTCCGGTATCAGACTCCCCACTGTTCCTCAGTCGGCAGCTGGCGAACTTCTCTGGTCTCCTGGAACGCAGGCTGAACACCCTTGGTCTTGCTTCCCTCCGGATGGTTGGTCCTCAGATGGTTTCAGGCCTGGCAGCTTGACTGTGGAGCTATACACAGCTCCGCAGAGGAGAAGATCCAGGCCCCGAGAGATTGAAATCAGCTCCTCCCTGTCCTTAAGTAACCTCCCCCATAAGTCTGTGTGGAGAGGTCACATGTTCCACTAAGGCAGGGCATCGTGGGAAGTCTAGTCTGTTCACTACTAAGTGTCAATGGAGTCCATATCTCCCAGTACTTCTGGTCCCACAATGCATAACTTCTAAAGACATCCTAACATATATACAGGCGAGGCTGGGACTCCGATGTGGATTCAGGCTATCAATAGTCTCTGATAGGATGACCCCGCTACACAAGTGTAATGACCAAGTGTCTTAAATGTTTATGCGATCTGCAGAAAGCAGTTGGGTTGCATTGAGCTTAATTGTTCCTTTTTTCCCCTAAATGTTTTAAAGCTCTGATTCAGGAGACTCAGCAGTGTATGTTAGAGGGGTTAATTGAGTAATGAATGTTTATCAGCTTAGCCCTAAACTAAAAAGATTGTCCTAGGCACTAGAAACTCTGCTCACTACGCCTTCTCTATTCCGCTGGGTACTCATCCCCACTTAAAGGAAATATGTCATTACCTCTTGCCGTATGTGATATTCTACACTGTTCATGTACAAGCCTCTATGCATACTTCTCATTCTACTTCTTTCGTTACATATTATGTTTTGCTGTGATGTGTTGTTATTTACTTTCACTTGGTTTGTTTTTTCTTGCCGTTTCATGTCATGTGGTCATCATGGCCTTCTTGTACCAGTATAAAACCCAATACAGGCATACCCCGCTTTTAAGTGCACAATGGGGTTTATTTACTATCGCTGGAGAGTGCAAAATCAGGCTCAATTCTGTATAGAAACAAAGGCGCTTCTAACCCCAGCTTTTTCAATTAAGCCTGGTAATAAAACCTTGAAGCTCATTGGTTTCTATGTAGAAGTGAGCCTGATTTTGCACACTCCAGCGATAGTAAATAAACCCAGTTGTGTACTTAAAATTGGGGTATGCCTGTAAAGTCTTTATGAAATTACAAAGATTCTCCTAGGGGTATGAGCTGTGGAGGTAATAAAGATTTGAAACAAGCTTTTTTTAAGCGTGTTCTTTTGCCCTAAACTCTTTCTTCCCTCTTCCTTGGGAAGTGAGTTATGCAACAACTTCCGACAAGAAAAGTTCAATGTGAGCTTTTGGTTGGAATCTCCGACTGTGTGTAGGCTCCATCTGGCTTTTTCTGTAAGGCGGCGTACACACGTACGAGAACCTCGACGGGCGGAACACATCGTTACGCCCGTCGAGCTTCTCGCCCGGCCGTCGAAATCGGCGACCCGCCCGTCGGGAATGGCAACCAGCCATTCATCCCGACGGGCCGTCGAGCAAATAGAGAGCCTGCTCTCTATTCGCTCGACGGGATTCCCGACGGGCGGGGCGAGCCAGGAGCGTACACACGGCCGAGGTTCTCGCTGGAATGCAGCTCCCAGCGAGGTTCTCTCTGGTTTCTAGCGAGAACCTCGGTCGTGTGTACGCCGCCTCAGAGTTTCCGACAGAAATGTTCTTGTCGGAAATTCCAATTGTCTGTATGCAATTTTAATGCGCCTTAAAATATCCATGTTCGGAATCAATTTGACGCATTCTCGCAATCATTGAACTTTATTTTTCTCAGCTCGTTTTAGTGTTGTACATTACTGTGTTCTTGACGGTCAGAATTTTGTGTGACCGTGTGCATGCAACACAAGTTTGAGCCAACATTCTGTCGGAAAAAAAATCCACTGTTTTCTTGTTGGAATTTCCAATCGTGTGTACGTGGCATTAGAGTATGCTCTTCTAGAAGATTGCAACAAGATGCAAAGGATAAGTAGTTAAGCCTTAAAGTGATTCTAAATTCTCCTTTTTTTGGTGTTTCAAAATTACAAATATGTTATACTTACCTGCACTGTGCATCAGTTTTGCACAGAGCAGCCCGGATCTTCCTCTTCTCGGGTCCTGCTTCCACTCTCCTGGCCCCGCCCTACTGTTAAGTGCCCCCACAGCAAGCAGCTTGCTATGGGGGCACCGGAGCCGAGCCACTCTCTTTCCTCATTGACTCACCGACTTTGTTTGACTGCAGCGGAAGCCAATGGTGCTCCGCTCCTGTCTCAGCCAATCAGGAGAGAGGGGCAGCCGAGTCTCTCCTACAGCATGGTGGGATAGAGATGGGCTCAGGTAAGTATTAGGGAGGCTGAGGTGTGCTGCTGCACACAGAAGGCTTTTTATCTTAATGCACAGAATGCATTAGGGTAAGAAAAAACATCTGCAATTACAACCACCCTAAAGCGGAGTTCCACCCAAAAATGGAACTCCGGCTTTAAGTGCAGGTGACCCTGTGACATACCATATTTGGCATATCATTTTTTATGGGGGGAGGAGAGTGGGGCGGGTACCCTGTTTTTAGAGGCACCAAGCTGCCCTTCCTCCCCTGGTGCCACAGCGCCGGATAGAGGATCGCCTCTCCCCCTTTTTCCCTGTAAACACATCCCAGAAGGTTTCTGGGCCATTCACAGTGCTCAGCATGGCTCGTACATGCACAGTGCTTGCCCGGCTGTGAAGACACAGTTGGGTGCCCACAGTTAGAATGCCACTGGCTTTGGGACAAAATGGAAACAGGAACCTATTTATTACTTCTACCATTGAAATTTGCTTCCAAGATGCCACATGAACCTTGGAATTCAAATAGATGAAGCTCAATAAGTTTGTTACTAGCCAGCATAGTCTGTAAAGGTAAGGAGTATGCTGCTGATCAGAAGTTGGCCTGTATTTTGAGTGCATTGGGATATCCCAATTGTTCCAAAGGCTTCTTCCCATTTTCTTCAGTCTGCATTTAAATTGTTGTTCAATTTTTTTCAACAAAGTGACTGACACCCAAGATATTTATAATCACATCCTAGAGTCAGGACCAGCCACCAGGTAACATGTAAAGCGGGAGAAGAACCGGGGAGCACAGAGACAACAGCGGTGAAGTGCAGAAGACGGAAGAAGACCCCCGAAGAGTGGAAAAGACCCCCGGAGAGCGGAGAAGACCCCCTCCCCCAGAAGACGTCGAAGAAGCAAGCCCCCCCTCGTAAAATAGCTAAAAGAAGAGAGGGGGGGGCCCCTGAGCTGACTAATAAAATATTTTAAAACCCTGTGTTGTATTGTTTTTGTTAACACTTTTCCTCCAGGTGAATGGTTAGGGTACGATGTACCCCATATTCATTCATTCTTATTAAAGGGGGCTCCCAGATTCCGATAAGCCCCCCGCATACCCCGACAACCAACGGCCAGGGTTATCAGGAAGAGGCCCTGTGCTTATCAACATGGGGACAGGGTACTTTGGGGTGGGGGGGCCACAGAGTACCCAACCCCCCCCATGTTGAGGGCATGCGGCCTGATACGGCTCAGGAGGGGGGGGGGGGGGGCGCTCGCTCGTCCCCACTCCTTTCCTGACCGGCCGGGTGGCGTGCTTTGGATACGGGTCTGGTATGGATTGTGGGGGAACCCCCACACCATTTTTTCGGTGTAGGGGGGGTTCTCCTTACAATTCATAGCAGACCTAAGGGCCTGGTATGCCTCCTGTGGGAGAACCCATGCCGGATTTTTATTTAAAATTTTGGCGTGGAGTTTCCCCTTATGATTCATACCAAACGCTGCGTGTAGAAATGGAGGGAATCCAAGTCGGATCCCCGTTGCTTCTGTGACGTCATTGTCCCCATCACAGCAAGCCGGCTCAGCGCTGGTTCCCGCGATGGGGCTCGTAGGTGGTCAATCTCGCCGAGAAAGGGAGCGAGATTGATACAATATCGCGGTCACCTACTGTAAAAGAAATGCTTATCAACATGACAAAAAAAGTATGTGTGGCATTTACATGTTATGGAGAAAAAAAAAAGTGCAATTCAACACACATTATGCCGCGTACACACAACCTTTTTTGGATTGTAAAAAACGAAGTTTTTCAGGCTCTAGAAATTTTTTATTTTTTCAACTTCATCATTAAAACGACGTTGCCCACACACGATCGTGAAAAAAATGCTCTAGCAAAGCGCGCAAACAACAGCACTATAAATTTGAAATTCAATTCGGATGACGCCACCCTTTGGGCTGCTTTAGCTGATTTTGTGTTAGTAAAAGACGATTCGCGCTTTTCTGTCTGTTACAGTGTGATGAATGTGCTTACTCCATCACGAACGGTAGTTTTACCAGAACGAGCGCTCCCGTCTCATAACTTGCTTCTGAGCATGCACGGGTTTTTCACACCGTTAAAGCCCACACACGATCATTTTTTACAACCTGAAAAACGACACAGTTTAAAACGTCGTGAAAAAATAGAGCATGTTTGAATTTTTTTTTTTTCGTTTTTCACAACCCGAAAAATGCTTTGTAGCCCACTCACAATCGTTTTAAATTACATTTTTAAAAAACACACAAAAAATTATTGTGTGTACGCAGCACAAGAGTGCAAAGTTGGACAGTCTGTGAACCAAAATGTCTGGGAAATCTTTCATCTGAACACCTCCTTGTGCACACGGTTGGCAGGAGAACACGGAATGTTACTACATATGCAAAAAAAAAAAAAATGGCTCCCTGAACAGCTAAAGTGAAAGTCCTTGTAGTATCGGAGTGTTTTTTGGCAGGCAGACTAAATTTATGAGTTTGAATATTTAATCAAGATGAAACAATGACCAGAAAAAATGGTCCCTGAACTTAATAATTACAGAGAAATATGGACTAAAGACCCATTTACCCAAATGCACTTTTCCATGCGCATCACCCCCACCATGAGGGAATGCATCCCCCACCATGCAGTAATGCGCTGCTGCATTTGTGGCAATCAAAAAATATGGTACTGTAGTATCATGCTGTTTGGTGCAGCATGATTTTAAAAATGCCTTTTTGTACTTTTTGCGCATTTCCAAGCATTTGGCAGCGCATTGAAATGAATGGTGTGAATCACCCTTATATCTATAACCCTTTTTTTCAGCTGAGTATACTTGTAATGGTTTGCCACCTATGATGCATACTAGCACCATATGCTATTCATTTTCAGTAGAAAGTTTTTTTTTTTTATTATTGCAGCAGTTTACTGCCACTTTAAGTCAAGTTTTTATTGCTGTTTGGGTCCCAGAGGAGAATAGAGAGGAAATCTTCAAATAAGGATTCAACTTCAATGACAACTGTCTAAGAGTGGAGTTCCTGTACATTAAAAAATATATGATCTCACTTCCTGTTGAGTCTACATGACATTAAGCAAAATGAAATCTGCCTAATGAGACACAGCTGACAGCAGTTTTTAACCCTCCCCTAATCTATCCAAAGTAAAAAAAAAGTTTGGGTTTTGCATATACTTTAAAGTCACCCACACATCTTGGTGAAGTGCTCTTAATATCTAAAATTAGCCTAGATAATGGCAGGGGTTAACTGTTTAAATTCTGGGTAGCGTATTTGCATAACTTATTCAAAATGGGCAGGTTTTATATTCTGCCGAGGCCATGGATACATGCCAAGAGAATAGAAATGCTGTTAATGGGGTGTGACCCCTTCAAGTGGTATCCAGAAGGGTTCTCCACATGTTTAACTCCTGGGTCTATAATATTATTTCACCTAAAGCACCATTATCTACTGAAGTGCAGCAATGAAGCTTAAAACAATACTACACAATGCCATAATAATTCTCTAAGGCCACGTACACACGAGGAGACATGTCCGATGAAAACGGTCCACGGACCGTTTTCATCGGACATGTCTCCTGGGATGTTTTGGTCTGATGTGTGTACACACGATCAAACCAAAATCCCCGCGGACAGACAGCGCGGTGACGTGTCGGTGACAGTATCGCCGCGACTTCCGCAAACCAGGAAGTAAAATGCTTCCACGCATGCGTCGAATCCATTTGACGTATGCGGGGGATTTCAGTCTGCTGGTTAGGCGTACTAACCAGCGGACTTGTACGACAAGTTTTAAAGCATGTTTTAAAACTTTTGTCCAGTGGAAACCTGTCTGCTAGCCCGTACACACGATCGGATATGTCCGCTGAAACTGGTCTGCGGACCAGTTTCAGCGGACATGTTCGAAAATGACAACAGAAGCCGATCTGCAGGTCCGAGGGTCTCAATGTCCCCCGACACCTGCTAATCATCAGAAAAAAAACACAGAGAATAGAGATATGCCTATATAAATGTAGCACTACCCCCAGAGGAGCTGCTGGTTTGTTTTGGGTGGCACATTTACCTTGTGGCTCTTCCGAATTCCTAGGGGTGAATGGTGCATATAGCAGAAGTAAAGGAATGTCCACAACAGGTGCTCTTTGCTGTGCTCTTTATTACCCAGCCGGGTAAAAACAATAAAACTTGTGGTGAGGAAAGTAGAGGAAGAAGGAGAATAGCAAATTCAGGCGTAGCAATAGGGAAACAGTCCTGCTCCCACATGTAACACTTCTCTGCGCCACTCCTGCTCGAATGGGAATAGCGTACCTGGACAGGCCTCTCTCACTGACCTGGCAGCCAGAGTATCACTCGAACCTTTGAGGAAAAGTCTCTCCCACAGGCCCTCCTGATTGGACTTCAGGGAGACACCTCTGCCACAGGCCCTCTCTGATTACAATTACGGAGACAACCTTCCTCGGAGGAATTACGCCTGGATCTCCTTCTTAACCTCGCCCAGGTACCGACTAAAAGGTGATCAATCCTTCAGTTTCCGGCTACCTTGATCCCCGGAGGTTTGTCGAAATCCTTTTGGACCACCAGCCTCTCATTGGTGCTCCTCAGATAGAGTCCCCACTGAACAGCTATACCGCTTGGGATCTTCAAAAGTGGGAACCCAGTCGATCACTGGGTCCCCGCTGTTGCTCAAATGTTCCAGACCAACATGGTCCCGGAACCAGGAACACCGCATGGCACGCACACCCCGGCCAGATAGGCCATAACGCTGCGGCGTCGTGATGTGGTCACCCTAAAGGTGGGTGCCACACTGGAAGAAGAAGACCTAGACTCAATGGTGTCTGCCCCATAAATACCCCCCCCCCCCAGCATGCACAGCGAGGCTCAAACCCTCCTGATTGGCTGCTGGGGAAGAGCACCCAAACCTTGACTCCACTGCTGCCATCTACTGCACTGGGGTGGGAAGAACACCCCAGCACAACAGAATGAGCCCACAGCCCAGGCAAGCTGAGACAAAGACCTAATTTGACCATTTTAACCAGATCAAAGTGTCCCTGGTTCCGGGACACTCTGATCTCCCTCTAAATTTAAACAGAACCGGTACTTTGAAGTAACCAGGCGCTACATAAATAAAGCATATCTCAGTTCTGTCAGGGGTTAAGAGACCGATCTTGGGTCTCTGCAAAGCAGGGACTATAACTGATCTCTTTTCCTAGTGAGAGTAGCACACTGTGTACACAAAAGGCTAGGCACACAGTTAACCCTTTGATCACCCTATATGTTTAACCACTTGACCACTGGGAACTTAAACCCCCTTCCTAACCAGACCAATTTTAAGCTTTCGGTGCTCTCACATTTTGAATCACAATTACTCATTCATGCAACCCATATGAAATAGTTGTCCTTTTTTTCCCCACAAATAGAGCTTTCTTTTGGTGGTATTTAATCACGCAGTTTATTTAAATGTTTTTGCGCTAAAAAAGACTGAAAATTCTGTTCAAAAAATGCATTTCCTGACGCCAACATGGCAGCATACTAGTGATAGAGCTCCGCCTCTTGACCACTCCCTCAGGACCAGTGAATAGCATAAATTAAGGCATGGTTAGCCGCCACCCCATTCTTCTTTTTTTCCTCATACCTCACGCACCAGTGAAGAGTAAGCAGTACTATGTCCCCCCTCTGCCTCAGTGCAGTAGCTGTCTGGGTTAAGCCTCTCCCAGTGCGAAGTCCCAGCGCTCAGGCTGCTAAACGCGCTATAGTCTGGGAGCCCCTTCTGTGGGTCTTATTGGGGCCCCTGCAGTGTTTCCTCTTTAGGAACGAAATCTGCTTTTACAATTGATAACTGCAGCGCTTGTGGAATATGGAGGGGCCAGCTATGCTTTATCTCTCTTGGCCCCTTGTGCCATACAGGGTCACCTGTACCTTTTACCTATATCACCCCTTTTTTGTCTTTCATTAACTTTCTTATTCACTGCTTCAGCAAAACAAACAGAAGAAACTACAGGCTTGTCTTCTAACACAGGTACAGAGATAGGAAAGGTTCAGTCTCTTTAGCCAACAGATTGATATATAGACAAAGTACATGGCTATAGCGAGAGCTATAGTCTCTGATATGGTTTTGCTCACCCCAGTAGGTACACAATCCAACAATGGATCCTCTCACACATCATGCTGCTGTCTGTGTCTGTCTCTCTCTCTCCATACACACAACTCATCTCTGACATGTTCAGCTCAGCTGACAATCAGGTCTGAAAGGGAAATTCTTACCCTATTCAGTTAACCCCTTCTTAACATGCCCAGACTCACCCTGTGCAGGTAGATATGTCTGTGTGTATGTATATATGTGTGTGTATGTGTGTATATATATGTATATATATGTATATGTGTATGTATGTGTATATATGTATATATATATATATATATATATATATATATATATATATATATATATATGTGTGTATGTATGTGTGTGTATAGGTGTATGTAGATAAATCAGGAAAGAAAGTGGAATCCTTTCTCCTATGTCTACTCCTGCTACTTCTATAGCTTTTCAGCTATCCTTACCTCAGCTGGCCATCCCATTTCTCCACAGATCAAGAGTCAGTTACTGCTCATAATACAAAGACTCTCAACAACTAGGATGGGGACCACCATATAGGTAAGTTTTTAGAAAAGAGTGCCCTCTTGTGCGGATTGCTTTGATTTTCTTCAGCCCCGCATGCCCACGCTCTCAAAAGAGCCAGGCCAAGGAAACGCAGATGTTCTTCAGGGGAGCATAGCCTGGATGGCACCCCCACTCAGGAGAAATTTCCAAGGAAGACGTCTTTGCTCCTCTTCCCCAGAGCCGGTGCCCCAGCAAGAGTCCTGCAGGGCCTTTGGCACAGTACCTATGCCCAGGAAGCTGGTGAGTAGACACTGCCTGGAGGAGTATGCAGCTAACAGGTAATGCCAAATGTCTTTATTATTGATAAGAGTGGCACAAGATTCTGTTTTGAACTCACCTTAAGTACCTGAAGCTACTGTTACACTTGTATTGTAAACTGTTGTAGACTGTTGCCATAGGAGACAGCGTTCCTATCAGTGCAGATGTGGTATCTTGCTGGATGCTTTTACTGCGTGGCTGTCATTCTGTAGAAGTCTTAGAGTCTGCCGGGTTGGTGATGCGGCTTCCTAAGGGTGTCCTGGCCGGGCCCTAATCCTCTCTACCAGAGTTCTGTTGAGGAGAGATGGAATCGCTTTGCAGACTGAGGCCCTGACATGTGATTCAAACCCCAAATTGTCCTGGTGAATCCTGGACAGGTGGCACACCCTAGGTGTCTGACGCCCATAAAACTACTTTGCACTGCACCAATTATACCTTACGACCCACTCTATGTGAAGGGATGTCAGCGACTCGTGGTTCTCGTTAGACTGAAGGTGGCCTGGGTCCTTGCTACATATATTACAGATACAGCAGTCTGCTACTCAGGATATAGAGGCTTCACAGGAAGTCCCACATAGTTGCTTTTTAAACCACTGGAAAAGCATCCTGGCACCTTGGTGGCTTGGGAGGCCATACGGTTGAGACCCTGGGCTAAGTATTGCTTCCTAGAAACAAAAGTGGGAAAGAATGAAAAGATGTTGGAGAAAAATGCCCATATAAACAGGCTGTCAAAACTGTATACCCTGAACAAGCTAAGGGTCAACCTGCTCCTACATACTGTAGCATCTGCAGGTGCCAGCAGACCAGCAATAACCAGCCCATGTGTTGGGCGAGTCTAATGGGGATGGTTTAATAATTATCAACCAGCTGCTGCACCTTCAGGACTCTGAGGAGAGTGGCAGGATCTGCATCCCTTTAGGCATGATTTCCTTTTGGGAGTATCTTGTCAAAAATGACATTTTTGTAGCAGTGGGTGCAAAAACAAAAAACAAAACAAAACAAAAAAAAGTCTGACTTGTACCTTAGTGCAGACTTCTGGGAATAAATCAGTCACACAAGTGCATGCCCAAACTCTAGGGCTCAGTTTCCTTTAGTGCAACATGAGACTGGAAGGTCGCATGACAGACTTCTGGGAAAAATCAATCACACAAGTGCATGCCCAGACTCTAGGGCTCAGTTTCCTTTAGTGCGACTTGAGACTGGAAAGTCACATGACAGGCCATTCCCCATAATTTCCAATGAGTATCGTTTATATCTGTGCGACTTCAAGTGGCATCGACTTCAAAATAGTCCCTGAACTACTTTGGTTCCACTTTGATGCAACTTATACAGGCATTGTTTCCAGTCACATCAAAATTGCAGCAAAAAAAAAAAAATATGCAAAAATCGCAGCAAGATCACGCGACTTTTGGGGTTGCAATAGTGAAGCCTTGAGGTAAGACCTAGAGGGCACACTTTATGTGTTTCTGGACAGCATGTGGTACAGGTCCTTGTATGAAGGTATCAGGCACTCATGGTCACTTCAGGAAATTCCTCACTGCTCCTCCTCCAGACCATTTCTCTCCCACGCATATGCCAAGTCCACCACAACAGGTGTGCTGCTACAATGCTTACAATACTACAATACACTTCAGACTGAAGGGATTGCAGGTTTTCTATACAATCCTGTTTGGAGTTTGCAGGGGATGTTGTCTGGTGTCCAGTAGCAGATCGGAAGAGGTCGAACCCTTCTGGCTCCTCTTTGAGATCTTTAAGCTGAAGTCCTTTAAACAGTACGACCACATGGCTGGATGCTGTTGCTGGATTGTCAGGATGCCTATCCTATCCTCACACCTTAGAGGGAAAGCAAAACCAACGGTCTCCATCCTAATGGTTAGTGTACCCTGGGGGTGCTCTAGTTCCTCTTATTTCTATCAGAGGAAATGGTGACAGTCAGGAACAGGATTCTGGGGAAGTATACTTCCACTTGTTTTATGGTTTCTCAGTGCCTCAGTTATCTGGGTATAACGTCCTCATGCATACAGATGATTTCTGGAGTGCATGGGCACCTGCGCAAATTTAAAGAATTCTACAGGGGAGGAAACAGGATCGAACACTGTTAATAACCGTGTTACTCAGTTGGAGTAGCGGTCCGCCACGATGGGAAGACCTTGAGCAAGTCTCGGTCCGTTAGGACCTTTACACTGGAGAATTGCTACGAATCATGTCTACAAGACACTCGGGAAGATGCACTGTGAGGGACTTTAGGTCAAGGCAGGCGGAGATTCCCAGCCAAGGAGGGTAATCTTGAACGCGCTGGGGTTCAAACAGCCCCTTTTATCACTTCGGCCTTACTACAGAGTCAAGGAAGACCATTCTCCTTGCAGTTGAGCAACAGGGCCGTAGTTGCCTATATTCAGCTCCTGGGTGAAACTCACGGCAATATGCTAGTGAGAGAGGTAAAACCCATAATGCCTGGGATGGAAGATCCCCAGCAAAATTCCAGATGCAGTTTACCTCCCAGCGGATTTTTTGAACAAGTACAAGCTTCCCAGAGCACAATGAGGGTCTATGTCCCAGGTCTTCTCTGACCTGGTCCACAAGTGGGGCCTACCACAGACAGACCTCCTCGTTTCCCAGAGTAATCGCAAACTTTGGGTATGTCTGACTTTGTTTCCGCACCACAAGGCGCAGGGGGCAGATGCTCTGATCTCGCACCACAAGGCGCAGGGGGCAGATGCTCTGATCTCTCCATGGGACTGCAATGAGTGAGGGAGTGAGTGAAAAACTTGTATAGCGCTACACCTGCGAACGAAATCACCTCAAGGCGCTTCTTCTATCCATTGTCTTCCTTATCCCTCAGAAGAGGTGGGTCTTAAGTTTCTTCCTGAAGGCCCAATGGTTTTCTCCCATGCGGATGTCCGTTAGCAGAGCGTTCCATAGCCATGGTCCTTGGACATAGTTGTCATAGCCAGTCCTCCATATTGACCAGGAAGCCCTCGGTTTTCCCTGGCCATTCATTTCAGAATACAGAAGACATTGCTCCTCCATAACCTATGCAGACTGGGGCTGCAAGCAGGGGTACTAAAGGGGGAGGGTGGGCAACTCGGTTGCTCCAGTTTCACTACAGAGTGCTCTCTACTTTGTTGTGTGCGAGAAGAAATTCTACTTACAACATCTAGGCCTAATTCTGGAACAAGTTTGCTTTTTCTTGGTAGAGCGAGACATTCATCCTACTGCCCTTTTAGTGCCAGCTGTTCTATACTTCCTCCACGCCTTAACCTATCCTTACATAGCTCACGAGCGTCGGCTATATCGGCAAAAACACATTTAAATGGGCCATGAATCCTTCAGTTTGTACAACTTTTGAGTTTTTGGAGAGTAGGTCTCCAAGGAAAAGATATATTGGAGTTGCTGGTTCTCCTATCAGTTCAACCATTCGTTCCAACAGAGCAGTGTCCGGTTCAGGCCATCACTTATAAGGCAGTATCAATTGCAAGAACTTTAGGCAGGAGGTTATCGGATATTCAAGCACTTGGAGCTTCAGAGTAAAAAATATATATATATATGTATATTCTTTTCTTTCCAAAAGGAGTAGAGTTGGTCTTGTAGATCATCTTGCCACAAACATGGCAACAGACTGCTATTTAACAGACAGCTACACATGGCCTAACTTTCCAGAACATCACACAGGAAAGTCTCACAAACTGATAATTTTCATAACTTTAAAGTAGTATCGGTCCACAATTGTCCCTTTCAGGTCATCTAAACCTTTTGTCATTCCAGCTGGGAATCAAGGGAAAGAAGTTACTGCCTGGACCCTAGCAGGCTTGGTTGTACATATATTTTAAACCTCCGTCAGCGGTGGCGGAGCACTCTACCAGAGCAGTTGAAGCCTCATAGGCAACACATTCAAAAGAATCTATGGTGCCCATCTGTAGAGGGGTATCGTGGTCTTCCCAACATTCCTACTCAAACTTGACAGAATAGACCCGGGGGTCCTGTCATCAGGGAACTTTGTAGGAAGGACTATTCAGTCCTCTGTCTCATCCTAATTAGAGGATTGGTTGGACAAGTAGATCCCACCCTGTCAGCTAATTATTTATCACTAGTATGCTGCCATGTTGGTGTCAGGAAAATGGAAAAT
The DNA here is from genome assembly GCA_029574335.1 of Rana kukunoris. Taxonomy (NCBI): domain Eukaryota; kingdom Metazoa; phylum Chordata; class Amphibia; order Anura; family Ranidae; genus Rana; species Rana kukunoris. The sequence continues at coordinate 271,181,372 of CM056051.1, read as the reverse complement.
TGTATCAAATACTTACCATAATTTTCCTTTCCTGACGCCAAACCATGGCAGCATATGAGCCCACCCATGTGCGTTCGGTATGTGGCTTGTTACAAAGAATGGGGTGGCGGCTAACCATGCCTTAATTTATGCCATTCACTGGTCCTGAGGGAGTGGTCAAGAGGCGGAGCTCTATCACTAGTATGCTGCCATGGTTTGGCGTCAGGAAAGGAAAATTACGGTAAGTATTTGATACAATTTTCCATTTTTTCTTTGTTTCTGTTAAAAGTTTTTGCAAACTAGTAATTTTTCTTCATAAATTTTAGCCAAAATGTATACTACATATCTTTGGTAAAAAATAACCCAAATCGGTGTATATTATTTGGTCTTTGTGAAAGTTGTGAGAGTCCACAAGCTATGGTGTCAAATTGATCACACCTGAAGTACTGACGGCCTATCTATTTTCTTGAAAACCTAACATGCCAGGAAAGTACAAATACCGCCCAAATTACCCCTTTTTGGAAAGTAAACATTCCAATGTATTTAGTACGAGGCATGGTGAGTTTTTTTACAGTTGTAATTTTTTCCCACAGTTCTTTGCAAAATCACGTTTTTTTTCTTTTGTTTTCACAAAATTGTCATATTAGCAGGTTATTTCTCACACACAGCATATGCATACCACAGATTACGCCCTAAAACACATTCACTACTCCTCGATATGACGATACCACATGTGTGAGACATTTACATAGCATGGTCACATAGAGGCCCAACATGTATGGAACACCATCAGGCGTTCTGGAGCATAAATTACACATCTAATTTCCTGACTATCTCTTACACTTTTGAAGGCCCGGGAGCACCAGGACAATGGAAAATCCCCCAAAATGACCCCATTTTGGAAAGAAAACACCCCAACGTATAATTTATGAGGCATAATGAGTCTTTTGAACATGTTATTTTGTACCAAAGTTTTTGGAAAATGTGGAAAGAAAATGAAAGCGCTTTTTTCTTTTATTTTTAACAAAGTTGTCCATTCATACAACATTTCTAACACATAGCATGTACATACCAAAAATGACACCCCAAAATTGATTCTCCTACTCCTCCTGAGTATGGTGATACCACATATGGGAGACTTCCACAACCTGGCCACATAGTACGGCTGGGTACTGCCAAGTATGGCTGGGTACTGCTGAGTACAGCTGGGTATGGCTGGGTATTGCTGAGCATGGCTTAGTACGGTTGGGTATGGCTGGGTATTACCGAGTATGGCTGGGTACGGATGTGTATCACTGAGTATGGCTGGGTATCACCGAGTATGGCTGGGGGAGAATGGGATGGATGGCTGAGCATAGCAGAGTATGGTGGAGGGATGGCAGAGTATGGTGGAGGGATGGCAGGCTGGCAGAGTATGGCAGAGGGATGGCGGGATGCCAGAGGGATAGCAGGATGGCAGAGGGATGGCAGGATGGCAGAGTATGGTGGATGCGTGGCAGAGTATGGTGGAGAGATGGCAGGATGGTAGAGTATGGAGGAGGGATGGCGGGATGGCAGACTTAGTATGGAGGGATGGCAGGCTTATTATGGAGGGATGGCAGAGGCTGCAATTGTAAAGGAGCAGAGCTGTGGGCACTACAGATCCAGCCCACAGCGCTGCTGCATCCGTTCTCTCCCCTCGCACTGTACGATCGGTACAGAGAGGAGAGAGGAACCGGACATGATGCTGGCTTGTTTACAAGTGATCGCTCTGTCAATTGATGGACGTGGTAAACGGCCACTGTCAGCACCCATTTACCGTGATCCGTGATGTGCCTGGTCCTCTGGATATTCCCGTATGCGTGCCCCAGGGGGCGCTTGGGAGCAAGATTCTGGGAGGACGTCAATGTACGCCCTCACAGAGTTATCCAGCCACGCTGTAGCCGTCATTTGGCTATGGCGCGGTCAGTAAACGGTTGACCCCTTCCCAGCCAATGTCATTAGTATAGTGATGGTGCATATTTTTAGCACTGACCACTGTATTAGTGTCACTGGTTGCCGAAAAGTCTCAGGTAGTGTCCGATAGTCCGCTGTAATATCGCAGTCGCCGATCACCGCCATCACTGATTAAAAATATTTATTCCATAAATATAACCCATAGTTTGTAGATGATTAACATTCACCTACATCAATCAATATATGCTTACTCAAATTTTGTTTACCAAAAACATGTAGCAGAATACATCTACATTCATGAAGAAATTATTATTTTTTAAAACATTTTGTTCTTTTTTAATTCAATCATTTTTATTGTTTTAGCAAGTAAACATAGATATTCATTGGTGGAAGTCGCAGCATCTAGTTGCAGTTTACACATTTTCGAATATTAAGTTCAAAAAATGTAACAAGAATGAAGGTAGTGGGAAGTACTTAGGCAAACTTATTTTCAATTTTCATTTATAAGGCACTTATTTAAATGCATCCATATTTTTTTATGCAATGTGTTTTATAGGAGAAAGTAAAAAATATTGTTTTTTGTTTTCAAATTTGTCATTCCTTTCTTTATCTATTTTTTGGAAATTATGGCATAAATGTTATTTGGGTACAGCGCCGTACAACCGTGCAATTGGCTTAGGTAAATGGATTAATGTTCTCATCTTTTTGTGTGGTAGCAAAACTAAACACTGTTTTCCTGTGGTAAATATTTTTTTTTTCTATTTGCTAGCTCTTCAAAGTTGTATCTGATCAATATCACATCTTTAAATGGTTTATTTAAAAGAAAAAAAAAAGAAAGAAAACAGTAAATGTGCACATTTTATTATGGCAATGAACAAAGTGTGGAACACTACAAAATATGACATGCTGTAAACACTGTGAGTAATAAAAATAATAACCGTGACCGATCTACAAGCTTGTATTCATAGTTTGTGTCTCTTTCACTAGCGCAATAGACAATAAGTATGAAAATTATTACGCAATATGTGTCACCCATGAAAAATTAGTTTTTAATTAGTGAGCAGCTGAACATGGCACTCACAATATTTAGGAACAAGGTGCTATTCATAGAAGGATAGAGCAGCCTAGCCTGTTTGCTGTTGGCTATGCCAAGGCAATGAAGTTGGCATTCTTAAAACCAAACACAGACATGTTTGAAAAATAAACGTGACCCATCATCTCAACAATGGGTAGAGTTTATGAGGATTACTATATATAAAAATGGTTTAGTGACTCAATATAATCTATTTAACCCAAAGACGCCACAAACTCTATCTCTACACCCAGCCCTTTCTTAGTATTTATAATCCTTTCCTTGCTCAAGAGTCCACAACAATTCACTTTCTGGGATTCCCTGGAATGATGCCTTGTGCCTTAAGACATGCCAATGATGACACATAATGCAATTAAGGAGTTATAACACTAAATAGGGACAGCTTTTCAAAGATAAACCTAAATTCTGGGCATTTATAAAAGACACAAATTAAAACGGTTGTAAACCGCTGCAAGTTTTTTTTCTCCTTACCTGCAAGGCAAAGGCAGTCTACTGAAGGAGAAACAGCACAATGTGCCAATAGAGATATATAGAATGGTTCCCGGCGAACAGTGCTTGTTCGCGTTCGCCACCGCCGGCGATTATATGCGATGTTCGACCCGCCCCCTATTCGTCATCATTAAGCAAACTTTTACCCTGTACCTCACAGTCAGCAGACACATTCCAGCCAATCAGCAGCATACCCTCCCTCCCTGACCCTCCCACCTCTAGGGCAGCATCCATTTTAGATTCATTCTGAACCTGCAGTCTTAGTGAGAGGAGGGACAGTGTTGCTGCTGCTGATTTTATAGGGAAAGCAATAGCTAGGCCAGTGTACTCCAGTCCTGAAAGACTCATCTAATCTCTGCTGTTAGAACAGCGTCCTTACAGCACCACAAACAGCCCTTTTTAGGGCTAATCAATCAGTCTGTTTTTTTTTTCTCTCTAATCTGTGCTGCGTGGTTTACAGAGAGAGAGAGAGAGTGTGTCATTTTTTGGAGTTAGATAGGGCAGGCTAGTCAGTTAGAGTTACAGTGTGTAGATGATATATATGCATTCCAGGTTTTGTATATATATGTATACACTGTATTGAGTTTATCTAGACTAGAGGTGCAGGGTGCTGTGTAATATAAAGGGGTCCATTGGTGCAGGGTGCTATATAAAGGGGCCCAGAGCTGTGGGGTGCTGTGTAATGTAAGGAGCCAAGGCTCATAGCGTAAACTGTGCCCACTTGTCCAGTGCCACATCGCATCTATATTTTGTTGGCACAGTTGATAACATATAAAAACAAAATTCACTACAATACATAATAGTAGTCATTTGTCTGCCAGGGTGTCTTTGGCTCACAGGGCAAACTGTGCCTACCTGTCCAGTGGCATATCTCATCTATATTTTGTTGGCACAGTTGATAACATATAAGAAATAAATTTACTGCAATACAGAATAGTAGTCATTTGTCTGCCATGGTGTATTTGGCTCACAGGGTAAACAGTGCCCATCTGTCCAGTGCCACATCTCATCTATATTGTGTTGGCACAGTTGATAACATATAAAAACAAAATTCACTACAATACATAATAGTGGTCATTTTTCTGCCAGGGTGTCTTTGGCTCACAGGGTAAACTGTGCCCACCTGTCCAGTGCCACATCTCATCTATATTTTGTTGGCACAGTTGATAACATATAAAAACAAATTTCACTACAATACATAATAGTAGTCATTTGTCTGCCAGGGTGTCTTTGGCTCCAGGGTAAACTGTGCCCACCTGTCCAGTGCCACATCTCATCTATATTTTGTTGGCACAGTTGATAACATATAAAAACAAAATTCACTGCAATACATAATAGTAGTCATTTGTCTGCCAGGGTGTCTTTGGCTGACACTTCGACACTCTGAGGAGCAATGAACCCCTTGACTACTGGGTGTGCAGGCTTGACCTGTGGCCTGAGCTATCCCAATTTGCGATAGAACTTCTGGCCTGCCCCGCTTCAAGTGTCCTTTCATAAAGGACCTTCAGTGCAGATGGAGGTATTGTCACTGAGAAGAGAAGTCGTCTAGGTCAAAAAAATCTAGATTACCTCACCTTTATTAAGATGAATGAGGCATGGATCCCGAAGGGACTGACAGTGGGCGATACATTTGACTAAAATAGGCCTGATGAGATGAGCTGCCTTTGGCCAAAAATGGTCCACACGCTGCTGTATTTTATCTCTGCATGCCGGGTGACTTGCGTGACTTATCCACCACCAACTAGGGTTCCAGCCGCAATGTTTTAGTGCACTTTCTGCCTGGAAAACATCAAGCTTTCTGGCCGCTGCCACAGCAGATCGTTACCTTGTTGTGGTGAAGGGGCTTGCGTATTACAATGAACCTCTATGAGTGTGTTGGCAATGGCAATGTTGGCACACCCCAGATGATAAGGTCGTTGCTTCATTGTGAACAGACCAAAAGCGATCGGCTGGATAATCTTGCATGGAAAAAAACCTTAATTTTCTTTGTGATCATCTAAGGTGATCATTAAAGCCTACTAGGCCAACAATGGGCCCACACTGTAGAATCGTTGTTTTCTGGGTCACTTAACTGTCACTGAACTTCCTCAGCACAACCATAGACTTTGAAAAACCCCCATCGCCTACAATCTCCCAAATGTGCGCACGAGCACAGTGATCACTACACCAAGATTGACGCATAGAGGAATACAATTTATGTCATGAGTGTGTCAACTATTGACAACTCTTTGCGGTTGTTTAAATTCTATTCCATAGATGTCCCCTGATAGGGGACGTAACAGGGAATACACTGATAAGAATAGTAATACTTAACATACCAATCATATTGGGATTGCACAGTACATTACACGGTGCACAAGGCCGTAGATGAGCATGAAGAGGAAGAGTTGTGGTCAACATCACCACCAGAAGCAGCCTTGTCATCGTCAATTGCTGGACCTGCGGCAACGCAGAGAGAGGAGTCTGAAGAAGAGGAGTCAGAGGAGGAAGGTGGCTTAGAGTAGGTGGAAGACCAAACACAGCAGGCTTCCCAGGGGTCTTGTTGTCACCTTTCAGGGACTCTTGGTGTTGTACGTGGCTGGGTGGAAGGAGAGACACTCAATGATGTCAGTGAGGATAAGGAATGGGACATGGCTAGCTTGGTATACAACCTTGTTTAAATGGGGAATTTGCGCTTGTGCAAATGGACTGTTTGAGGTTGTTTGCTCTGCGTTAAACGGGGAGTTTGGTTTGTCAGAGTTTGGTCTGTCACTGTGAACCCTAACTTTAACCTTGTCTCTAACCCTAACCCTATCTGTAACCCTAACCCTATCTGTAACCCTAACCCTGTCTGTAACCCTAACCCTATCAGTAACCCTAACCCTGTCTGTAACCCTAACCCTAACCCTATCTGTAACCCTAACCCAGTCAGTAACCCTAACCCTAACCCTATCTGTAACCCTAACCCTGTAAGTTACAGACAGGGTTAGGGTTACAGTTAGGGTTACAAATAGGGTTAGGGTTACAGACAGGGTTAGGGTTACAGATAGGGTTAGAGGTAGGGTTACAGATAGGGTTAGGGTTACAGATAGGGTTACAGACAGGGTTAGGTTTAGGGTTACAGATAGGGTTAGGGTTACAGTCTGTAACCCTAACCCTATCTGTAACCCTAACCCTATCTGTAACACTAACCCTATCTGTAACACTAACCCTAACCCTTACACTACCTGATCGATACAACATCATACCTGATGTTTTAAAGCACGTTATTCCAAACAATTTAGGAATGTTAAGTGATTTATGCCCTTTAAGGATTAAAAACGGTCTCTGCGACAACTACGTAATTTTCCATGGGAGTTTTGCCATGGATCCCCCTCCGGCATGCCTCAGTCCAAGTGTTAGTCCCATTGAAACAACTTTTCATCACTATTGTGCCCAGAAAGAGTCCCTGTGGGTTTTAAAATTGAAGTCTGTGGCGGTTCGCCCGTTTCGCCCATTCGCAAACATTTGCGGAAGTTCGCGTTCGCCGTTCGTGAACGCAAAATTTTAGGTTTGCAACATCACTATGTGCTAGCCAGGTGTGTTGTAGTGCATAGAAAGAAAGAGAAATAAAAAAGAGAGATGGGTCATTCATATGCCACTTCACCTTTCACTGCCCATTCACAGCATGGGAGTGTGTGTGACAGGAGTGACCTATAAGAATAAGTTAAACTGCGGTAGATAAAGATCAGGTCTCCTTCCCTACCATATAGTGCTGTGCTTTGTGACAAAACTGTGTAAATCTTACACCAGATGGAAATACAAACCATTTGGGTAAGTAGAGAAGCTCTTATCTATTTCATCTGTGTGCAGACATACCCCATTTTTAAGTACACAATGGGGTTTATTTACTATCGCTGCAGAGTGCAAAATCAGTCTCACTTCTGCATATAAACCAATGAGCTTCTAACCCCAGCTTGTTTAATTAAGCTTTGGTAATAAAACCTGGAAGCTCATTGGTTTTTATGTAGAAGTGAGACTGATTTTGCATTCTCCAGCGATAGTTAATAAACCCCATTGTGTTCTTAAAATTGGGTTATGCCTGTATTAAGCTGTTTGACTGCAGTTCACCTTTAAAAAAAACCTTGAAGAAGTCACGTGACAAGTGATGCAACACGTCGGGTGGAGCCGGTGACGTTACTTCCGGTGTCTCGCACACTCAAAATTAGCTCTTAACTTGGAGATAATATTTGCAATAATCACAAGATGTGGAAATTATTTATGTTATTATTAAATTATTTATGTTTTACTAAATCTGATTTTAAACGGTATTGCACAAATACTTGAGCTAGGTTGCCTGACAATTGAAGATCTTCCTACATCTATACACAAGGCTTGAATAGCCCATTTGACCCTATACACACTATTAGATTTTCAGCAGATTATTGTCTTCAGATTTACCAAAACCATGTAGTGCAGGGGCCTGCCTGATTGCATACAACTTGAAACTCATAAGGTTTGACCTCATGTTATATAGTTTTGGTAAATCTGAACACAAAAATCTGCAGAAAATATAATAGTGTGTATGGGGCTTAAGGGTCTTCCTCTAAGGTGAGCTGACAATTCACTCAGAGGTGGATGGTAGAGGTGTTTGCTAACCAATTGTTTTTTTGACACGGATTGTATTTATCATTTGTGATTGAGAGGGATATCCACGCATCTCAGAATCATCAGAGATTTGGACTTTTTTCTTATTGGACTTTTCATTTCACTCTTGCACTTTATGATTATTATATACTGTTTAGATGTGGAGATAGACTGATTGGATACCAGGTTTTATTTATTAAAGTATTTGAGTGCTGAATAAGGGCACCATTATTTATATATAAATTCACCTTTAAACCTACTCATTCAAAAGCCATTTATAGGTTTGACAAAAGGTGCAAATGGTACATTTTTTTTATTGAAATCAGTACATCAGACCAAAAAAAAATCAATAATTGAGGATGAAAGAAGGACAGATGAATTTTGATCTAACAGATCAGCTTTTACAGAGATCGATAACTTACACTCAAATTTGCCCTTAGAGTTAAAAACTCATTATGAGGGCCCAGTTCTTTATAATTAGCTCAACCCAAAATATTAGTAAGGGATCCTGTCTGAAAAGAGTTGGCTACTGCTGTGCTATCTCTTTAGCTAACCCACTGCAGCGTTCTTAGACTTATTTATCATGTATTCAATGTTTATTTGTAAAATAATATTTTATATTATATATACTGTTAAAAAAAGATACAGGACAATAGTTTAAAAAACATTATAGTTTAGTTTTAGACTGAAATGTTTACTTTTTTTTAATAAGGTTTAAAAACTCTAAACATTATTTTGTGTTATGTTAAACAAGGTATAATTAATAATAATAATTTATATAATTAATAGCAGAGAATTAAATCTTATTATCAGTTAAACCTCACACTGATGCTTGGCTTCCCATAAAGATAGAATCAGCTTGGTTTCATAATAAATAAAATACAAATACATATTAAAGGCTCATGAACCATAACACTGTGACGCTGTTTGATGCTATTTGTGACGTCATGTGGCTAATTCTAATAGTGTGGCGTGACAGCTTTTCCTGCAATCATCTTGTCAGAGAACAGTAAGTGTATCTTTAAACATTGTGATTTATTTTTGCTTTAAAGAGGAACTGCTTGTCACAATAATAAATTGAGGCAACTGGATCTAGACTATTCATTTCTATGACAGTACAGTTACCATGCAACTGAAATAAAAGGAATAACACTATGCTATCTGCTGAAAATAACAAAACTATAACAAAACTAGAAAACGATATCACTTGTATTTTAAGGAGAATAACTATGAATCATAGGAAGCTTTGAAGCAAAACAATTGTGACCACTTTGGAATTTCTTGGATTCCCACATGTGTTGACCTTAAATTGTAGTGTGTTCTAAGTTCTAAGTAAAAAAATTAAATAAGAAATGCTGTGTAAAAATACACCTGAAATTCCGCTGTTCTCAAAAAAATATAAATTTATGGGAGTTATGCCACAATCAATGGGCATTTCAGAGGATCATGCAGAAAGAATTGTACAGATGCATATAACTGGAAAAGTCCGAAAAAAGTTTTCTCCTACCCTTAGGCCCCGTACACACGAGCAGACAGATTTGTTCAAATCGGTCGGACAGACCGATTTGAACAAATCTGTCTGCTGGGATGTATTGGTTTGATCGTGTACACAGGATCAAACCAAAATCCTCGCCGGCAGACGGCGCACTGACGTCACCGCACCAGGAAGTGAATTACTTCCGCGCATGCGTCAAATCCATTTGACGCATGTGCGAGAAGATATGTCTGCTGGTTAGCGTACTAACCAGCAGACATATCGGGCCGACGGGTTCCCAGCCGACAGATTTGAAAGCATGCTTTCAAATCTGTCGGCTGGCCAAATCCGTCGGCTTGCCCGTACACACGATCGAATCTGTCTGCTGGGACGGTCGGGCCGACCATTTCCAGCAGATAGATTTGATCGTGTGTACGCGGCCTTAGACCTCACCAATCCACAATAAAGAAATAGTTGATTAATGGAGCAAAGATAGTCTTGCTATTTTCTCTAACAGAGAACATCTTGCAAAGATCGTGAAAAGAGTGCAGCTTGCATTTTTGATGGCGATGAAAAGGAATCGTAGAGGTATAGTACAGGAACTGCAGACATTTCTTAAACATAGTAGAAATACTAAAAAAAAAAAAAAAAAAACTAAAACAATTATTGTATGTCTCCAGTTTGAAAAAGGCCATAAGGAGGTTACACGATGCTCCTTGGACAATGTTGTATAGACAAAAAAGGGAAAAGTTGGGCTTTGTGATGTGTGGATTTCAAAAGAGACAACTGCTGCAGGGAAGATAATACCCTGCCCACACTTATGGGGTGGGGGCAGGTTGAGGTGTTCTGGGGGTTGGGAGAAGGGGCGTCAATTAGGCACCATGTTACACCCTAAATACAAGTGTAGCATGTGTAGCTCTACCCCTCTAGGCGCCACAGGTTATTTTGGGTTCTCTACTCCTATCAAGGCCTGTGTGAGGCCTCAACCTCACTGACCAGCATATTTTTATTACAATTTTAATGAGCACACAAAAATTTGACCTAAGACTCTATGAAAGAATAACAAAATGTTTTGGCAGGTTACCAGAATGAAAAATAAAAATAGTATACAACCAACTTCACGAAAACCCTAGCAATGATTTTAAACTCCAGCATATACCGCGCCTCCTACTGCGTCTCAAAGGGCCAACATACAGTTACGGCGGCTCGCCCAGTGGAGCCATTCTGCTGCATTATAACTTGCGGCGACCGTCAGAAACCAGATAAAGTGGTTGTAAAGGCAAAAGTTTTTTTATCTTAATGCATTCTATGCATTAAGATAAAAAAAAAAAAAACCCTGTGTGCAGAAGCCCCCCTAATACTTACCTGAGGTCCATCTAGATCCAGCAATGTTGCACGAGAGACTCGAATGTCTGGGATTCCCCTCCTCATTGGTTAAAACAGCAGTGTGGAGCCATTAGCTCCCGCTGCTGTCAATCAAAGTCAGTGAGCCAATGAGGTGATAAAGTGGGCGGGGCCGGGCTCCATGTCTGAATAAACACAAGGAGCTGAAGCTCTGCTCAAGTGCCCCCATAGCAAGCTGCATGCTAGCAAGCTGCTTGCTGTGGGGGCACTCAACAGGATGTAGGGGGCAGGAGCATCAAAGAGAGACCCAAGAAGAAAAAGATTTGCGCTGCTCTGTGCAAAACCACTGCACAGAGCAGGTAAGTATGACATGTTTGTTATTTTTAAAGCCCTGTACACAAGATCGGTCCATTCGGTGAGAATGGTCTGACGGACCGTTTTCATTGGTTCACCGATGAAGCTGACTGATGGACTGATGTGCCTACACACCATCGGTTCATGAACCGATCGTGTCAGAATGCGGTGACGTAAAACACAACGACGTGATAAAAAAAACAAAGTTCAATGCTTCCAAGCATGCGTCGACTTGATTCTGAGCATGCGTGGATTTTTAACCGATGCTCGTGCTAACGATCGGTTTTGACCTATCGGTTAGCCGTCCATCGGTTCGATTTTAAAGCAAGCCATCTGTTTTTGGATAACGGACCAATGGGGCCTACGCACGATCGGTTTGGACCGATGAAAACAAACTTTCATTGGTTTGAGCTAAGGCTTTAATATCACTTTACACTAGGTTTACACTAGGTTTACACTAGGTTTACACCTATGCATTTTTAGTGCATTTTTCAGTTTACAGAAATGCACTACAGTCCATTTAACATTGTTTCCTCTGGTATACGTTCACATCTTTGCGTTTTGCATCAGTTTTTGGAAAGGATAGGGGACTTTTTTCCTGTATTTTGTGTGTTATAGACACCAGAAACATAAATGTTGTGTTTTGTGATTCGATTTATGATGTGTTTTGCATTTTGCAGTATTTATTTTTCTGTTTAAATATTGAATACAGCTGGTCCAGGAAGCCAGCCGCCGTGTCCTTAACAACTATCGAGTCATTGTGTTTCAGTGGGTTTCCCTGCTGTCAGCTGAATGTAAAAAAAAATAAACAAAAACTATGGTCTGTATCAGTAGAAATACAGCACAGATCCCGGATGAGCCCCCAATTGTTATGCTTGTGTCTATCTAGCAAGATTACTTTGTGGTGTAAGCAAGGAAGTTTAGACCTCTGCAGTGTATAAATGTGCTTTTACTTTACAAAAATTTTGAACATTAAAAACTATTACAATATTAGGGATACAAATCAAATATGCTTAAAAGTTACTTTACTCCAGTTACTGTGTGTACGTGATCTCCATTGACAATGAGGCTTCTTAAGCAGTTGCTGGAAATCAGGCACAATTGTCTTCTTCTTCAATGGCTTTTGGCTGGTTATAGACTGTCCTTGGGGTAAGGCATGATAAGTTCCTCACTAACAGTCTCTGATGCTGCATTTATTTGGGCCTTTGTTCATAAAAAGTTTCCATTGTTTTAGGACAGCCTGTGTATATATACAGTATATATTCTAGATTGTAAGCTCTAACAAGCAGGGCCCTCTGATCCCTCCTGTATTGATTTGTATTGTGACTAGGGTTGAGCGAACCCGAACAGGTTCGTACCAAACTTTTGTTTTTTTTTGTACCCGGACCCGAATAATTTGTTGTAAGTTCGGGTTCAGAGTTCGGCAATGTAATGGCACGCTGCATGGCAGCCAATCGCCATTTGTTTTACTTGTGTGACCTAGAAGCCATCACAGCCATGCCTACTAATGGCATGGCTGTGATTGGCCAGTGCAGCATGTGACCCAGCATGTGACCCAGCCTCTATATAAGCTAGAGGCACACAGCGCAGCTCGTCACTCTGCACTCTGCTTTAGTTAGGTTAGGGAAAGGCTGCTGCTGCTCTCAGGTAGAGATTTAGATAGGAGTCAGACTGTCCTGCTTCAGAATCACCAGCACTGCATATGTTACTCTGAGATACTCTGCAAGATAGGTTAGGGAAAGGTTCCCGATTGAATTTGTAGGGAGAGATTTAGATAGGAGTCAGACTATCTTGTCCTGCTTCAGAATCACCAGCACTGCATATGTTTCTCTGAGATACTCTGCAAGATAGGTTAGGAAAAGTTTCCCGATTGAATTTGTAGGGAGAGATTTAGATAGGAGTCAGACTGTCTTGTCCTGCTTCAGAATCACCAGCACTGCATATGTTACTCTGAGATACTATGCAAGATAGGTTAGGGGAAGCTTCCTCTTTGTGCTTGTAGGGAATATAAATATATAGGATTTCTATCATCTAATTACACCAGCACTGCATATGTTACTGTAAGATACTCTGCAAGATACCTTTCTTCTATTGTGCTATTCACAAAACATCCATTCAGGGCAAACAAGTTAATTTTGCAGTGTTTCCTCCAGTATTTGCCGTGTTTCCTCCATATCTGTAAGTGTGAGATAAACACTTTAGCTACTTTAGCTACTGTTCTTCTGTTGTTCTATTCAAAAAACACCCATTTAGGGCAAATAATTTGGGAGAAATAGTCTCCCATCATTGGTGTCAGTGGGAGGAATAGTGTCCCATCATTGGTATCAGTGGGAGGAATAGTGCCCCATCATTGGTGTCAGTGGGAGGAATAGTGTCCCATCATTGGTATTAGTGGGAGGAATAGTGTCCCATCATTGTTGTCAGTGGGAGGAATAGTCTCCCATCATTGGTGTCAGTGGGAGGAATAGTCTCCCATCATTGGTGTCAGTGGAAGGAATAGTCTCCCATCATTGGTGTCAGTGGAAGGAATAGTGTCCCATCATTGGTATCAGTGGGAGGAATAGTGCCCCATCATTGGTGTCAGTGGGAGGAATAGTCTCCCATCATTGGTGTCAGTGGGAGGAATAGTCTCCCATCATTGGTGTATGTGGGAGGAATAGTCTCCCATCATTGGTGTCAGTGGGAGGAATAGTGTCCCATCATTGGTATCAGTGGGAGGAATAGTCTCCCATCATTGGTGTCAGTGGGAGAAATAGTCTCCCATCATTGGTGTCAGTGGGAGGAATAGTGTCCCATCATTGGTATCAGTGGGAGGAATAGTGCCCCATCATTGGTGTCAGTGGGAGGAATAGTGTCCCATCATTGGTATTAGTGGGAGGAATAGTGTCCCATCATTGGTGTCAGTGGGAGGAATAGTCTCCCATCATTGGTGTCAGTGGGAGGAATAGTCTCCCATCATTGGTGTCAGTGGAAGGAATAGTGTCCCATCATTGGTATCAGTGGGAGGAATAGTGCCCCATCATTGGTGTCAGTGGGAGGAATAGTCTCCCATCATTGGTGTCAGTGGGAGGAATAGTCTCCCATCATTGGTGTATGTGGGAGGAATAGTCTCCCATCATTGGTGTCAGTGGGAGGAATAGTGTCCCATCATTGGTATCAGTGGGAGGAATAGTCTCCCATCATTGGTGTCAGTGGGAGGAATAGTGTCCCATCATTGGTATCAGTGGGAGGAATAGTGCCCCAATCATTGGTGTCAGTGGGAGGAATAGTTCCCCATCATTGGTGTCAGTGGGAGGAATAGTGTCCCATCATTGGTATCAGTGGGAGGAATAGTGCCCCAATCATTGGTGTCAGTGAGAGGAATAGTCTCCCATCATTGGTTTCAGTGGGAGGAATAGTCTCCCATCATTGGTGTCAGTGGGAGGAATAGTATCCCATCATTGGTGTCAGTGGGAGGAATAGTTCCCCATCATTGGTGTCAGTGGGATGAATAGTGTCCCATCATTGGTATCAGTGGGAGGAATAGTGCCCCATCATTGGTATTTTAGTGTTAATGAGCTTGGGCTTTTTTCTGAACGCCCGAAATTTGCGTTCAAAGTGACGTTTTTTGGTGGAAAAAACACAAAAAAGGCAAAACGCTGAAAAACGCTGAAAAACGCCAGTGCCAGCATTTTTAGCATTTTTTTATCCATTAAAAAAAAAAAAAGCTACACTGAAAAACGCTGATTAAAGCTATTGCCAAAACGCTAAAAAACTTTGCAAGGCTCCATTTTTTTTATAGCTTTTATCAGCTTCAGTGTGCATGGAGCCTTAAAGTGAAACAATAAAAGAGAAATGGATTTTTGGGGGGAACTTCACACCATTTTATTTTTAATTTGGGGTCGAGTTCCCCTTGAAATCAATACCAGACCTGAATGGTCTGGACTGGATATTTGGGGGAACCCCTTGTTATTTAAAAAAAAAATTGACGCGGGGTTCCCCTTAATATCCATATCAGACCTGAAGGGCCTGGTAAAACTTTTTTTGCATTGATAAGTGTCCCCCGGGGCAGGACCCAGGTTCCCCAATACTTTTTAGGACAATAACTTGCATATTAGCCTTTAAAATTAGCACTTTAGATTTCAAACATTTGAGTCCCATAGACTTTAACGGGTTTCTAAAGTTCTCATGAACCTTTGGTTTGTTCGCAGGTTCTGGTGCGAACTGAATGGGGGGGGGGGGGGGCGGAGGTGTTCGGCTCATCTCTATGACTGCACCGGAGGGAGAAGAAACTACCAGAGAAAGAAGATGTTGAAGCTACAACAAGGGACATTTTATTAACAAAGGACTTGTCAAAAACTGTCTCTTGGTTTTTTTTAACACTTTACTGCTTTTTGGGCTGAATAGGTGGGGTAGGTATGGACCTGAAGGGCCTGGGGGGACCCCACACTGTTTTTTTTGCTGATTATTTTTTATTTTACATTCAGCTGGCAGTGGGAAACCCCACTGACAGCTGATGATTTGTTGATTATTAAGGATGCAATGGCCGGCCTTACTTAGGAACCAGCAAAGTACAGTGGGCCAGATTCAGGTAGATCAGAGCATCTTTGCTCTGGAGTAACGCATCTCATTTACGTTACGCTGCAGAAATTTTAGGAGCAAGTGCTGTTATTCATGAAGCACTTGCTCCTAAAGTTGCGGCAGCACATCGCAAATGAGACAGCGGAATTCAAATTGGGAGGGTACGGGGCGTGTAGTATTCAAACTACGCGCGATCCCGCGGGGAACGTACTGCGCATGCGTCGAGTGTCAATGCATCCCAGTGTGCATGCTCCAAGTTCTGTCAGTGAACGTCAATGACGTCACGTCCCCATTCATGAATGTTTTACGCAAACGACGCGATTTGTTTTATTTCCGACGCGATGACGACGCCTATACCTAACATAGGATATTCCACTAGGGGGCTGCTTTATCTTTACGCCACGTATCGCTTCCGGAAACGTCGGAAAGTCACTGCGTCGCGCTCGAAAAATATCGTGAATTGCCGATTCCCGCTCATTAACATATTTTTTGAGCGTAAATCGGCGGGAACGCCCCCGGCGCCATTTTTAAGTTGAAGTAACGATGCGATGGCGAAATTCAATTACGCCGATCGCATCGGAACTCCAACCCGGCGTTTCTTGTTTTCTGGTTATTTTACTAAGTTTGGTAACGTTATTCTCGGCCGTGTTAAGTAGAACAGGATGTCGTCCGCGTAAGCTGCGAGTTTGTGTTCATCCTGTCCCACTTCTATTCCCCTTATGTCTGGATCTTTCCTTATTCCTCCTAATAATGGCTCTAATGTTAGAACAAACAATAAGGGAGACAGGGGGCAACCCTGTCTTGTTCCATTAGAGAGTTCAAATGCTCCAGAAAGGGTCCCATTTATTTTTACTCTTGCTCTAGGTTTATTGTACAATACCTTAATCCAGTTTAACATTTTTGGTCCTAGTCCAATTGTTTCTAATGTCTTGTTTAGGAAGCCCCAGTCTACTCTATAAAATGCCTTTTCAGCATCTACTGACAAAAGTAGACCTGGGGCTCCACTCTCACTAATTTTCTGAATGGCTAATAACGTTCTGATTCCATTATCTCTCCCCTCCATTCCTGTCACAAACCCCACTTGGTCCGTGTGAATCAGATCCTTCATTATTTGTTTCATCCTCTCTGCTAGAATCTTAGAAAAAATCTTGGTGTCACAGTTCAACAGGGAAATTGACCTGTAACTTGAGCACAATTTACTATCCTTTCCCTCTTTCAAGATCAGGGTAATAGTAGCTTCTATTGCTTCTTTGCGCATGTCTCATTTATCGCCTAAACCATTCATATACAAACACATTTTCGGGGCCAATATATCAATGAACTTTTTATAATATAGAACCGTTAGTCCATCCGGGCCTGGACTCTTACCATTTGGGGCGTTTTTAACCATTTCTCTTATTTCCTTCACAGAGATCGGGGCTTCTAGTTTTTTAAGGTTGTCTTCAGATATTACCTCCCACTCTATCTCTTTCAGATAGTCATATGTTTTTTTTTTCCTTAACTCTCAATTCTTCTTTAATCTCATGTTTCTTAATTGAGTAAAGTTTTTCATAATATTCTTTAAATCTCTTGACTATTTCGCTGGTTTTATATACTAATTCTCCCCGATTCGTTTGTATTTTCTCAATATAGTTAAAAAAAAATTTTTTTTTAAATAGATTTGCTAGATGTTTCACTGGTTTGTTTTCCCATAGGTATCTCTCTTTACTTGGTTAAATTCTCTTCTGGTTTCTTGCTCTATTTGCTCTCTTAACTCCTCTCTCTTAATATTTAATTTTAATAAAATGTATTTGTTTCCGTCTTGTTTATGTTGTTGTTTTAAATTAAATATTTATTTTGTAAGCTTTATTCTCTTCTCCTTATTTCTTCTTTTTATTTCCGTGCCCGCCTTAATTAGTAGTCTTCGCACAAAGGCCTTATGGGTCTCCCAGACTATAGCTTCCGAAACATCATCTGTTAAATTTTTCTCAAAAAACTCCTCTAGTTCTATTTTTATTCTGGTTTCTATATCTTTGTCCTGGAGGAGTTCTTCATTCATCCTCCACTTCATGTGATTATCTATGTTCTCCCCTATTTTAATTCGCAATGATACTGGTTCATGATCTGAGAAGGTCATTATTCCTATGATAGAATTACTTACATTTTCTAAAAACCTATGCTCTGTCAAAAAAAATCAATCCTCGAATAGGTCTCGTGCACGGGGGAGCAGAATGTGTAGTCTTGCTGTATCCTCCAGACATCTACTAGTTGGAGTTGGTGAAGTTTTTTTTTCAGTTTGTTCCTCCATATCATTCCAGTCCCCCATGCACGAGACGTACTGTCTAAATCTGGGTCCATGTGAAAATTGAAATCCCCTGCTATAATCGCTATTCCCTGTTTAAACGACATAAACTCCGTCATCGTCCTCATTAGAAAAATGCACTTTAAATGCGTTAAAAACACACATGCAAAAATTCATACGGAGTGGATTTGGAGTACCTTTTTGTGGTGTGAACTGGCCCTCAGTGTTTCTTCTTTATAAGCAATCAAATAAAAATTTCACAAATATTTTATTATTAAAAAAACAAGACTATGAGCATAAAACAGAATGAGGATAAATAGTTGTACAGTATATAGACATGAAGGGATCAATTATTGTTAATAAATGCATTAATATTCTATTCAGTGTTTAATCCATGTGGTGTAAATTTTGGTAAATTGTAAATCAATCTGGATTCTATTTTAGATATTTCTCTCCTAATGGAACTTCCTCTCCAAATTTACCAATCTCCATAAAAGAGGTCCCAGAAGGGTCCTTATTATGAACAAGAGAATAGTGTTTCAAGACACTATGGCCTCGAAAACCACAATTAATATTTGCAACATGTTCATTTAGGTGGACATGCAGAGCCCTAATGGTCCTGTCAACATACTGCAGGCCACAAGGGCACTGCAGTAATTAAACAACATTATCAGTGGTGCAATCGATAAATAATTGTGTCGTGTAGTGTCTAAGAGCTGCAGAGGTATGAATGGAAGTAACCTTAGTGCTCTTCAATGTGTTAATCTGTCACACTGCACATTTCCTACAAGGGCAGAAACCTGTAAGGCCTCGTACACACGAGGCAATCTATTTGTTCAAATCGGTCAGACCGACGGATTTGAACAAATCTGTTTGTTAGGATTTTGGTTTGCTCGCGTGTACACACAAGCAAACCAAAATCCCCGCCAGCAGACGGCGCGCTGACTTATCGGTGACGTGGCGGTGACGTTGACGCCGCCACGTCACCACACCAGGAAGTAAAACACTTCCGCGCATGCGCCGAATCCATTCGGCGGCGGTGCGGGACGTCATGTCTGCTGGTAAGTGTACTAACCAGCAGACATGTCGGGCGGACGGATTCCCACCCGATAGATTTCAAAGCATGCTTTGAAATCTGTCGGGTGGCCAAATCCGTCGGCTCGGCCGTACACACGATCGAATCTGTCTGCTGGGACGGTCTAGCAGACCGTTTCCAGCAGACAGATTTGATCGTGTGTACGAGGCCTTAGAGTATTTTTATGGACCAATTTGGGCATTGGACTAAGGACTATATGTCCTGAGCTCCGTGACCGCCAGACCAGTCGTTCCGATTGCCACCGGTGTCCCACGATCGGGTCACAGAGCTGAAGAACGGGTAGAGGTAAGTGTAAACAAACCTCTCCCTGTGCTTCCAAGTGATCCTGTAACTGATCGTATGTTCCCTGTCATAGGGAAGGACGATCAGTGACATCACATGCCCAGCCAGGCCTCCCTACAGTAAGAATAACACACTAGGGCACTAGGGCAGAGGTTAACCCCTTCACTGCCAGTGTAATTTTCACAGTAACAGTGCATTTTTATAGCACTGATCGCTGTAAAAATGACAATGGTCAAAAGTGTCAAATGTGTCCACCATATTGTCGCAGTCACAATAAAAATTGCTGATCACCGCCTTTACTAGTAAAAAAAAAATGCCAAAAAACTATCCACTATTTTGTAGACGCTATTACTTTTGCGCAAACCAATCAATAAACCAAAAATATGTAGAAGAAAACGTATCGGCCTAAACTGAGGAAAAAAACATTTTTTTGTTATATATATATATATTTTGGGATATTTATTATAGCAAAGGTAAAAAATATTGCATTTTTTTTTCAAAATTGTCGCTTTATTTTTGTTTATAGCGCAAAAAATTTAAATCGCAGAGGTGATAAAATACCACCAAAAGAAAGCTCTATTTGTGTGGAAAAAAAAGGATGCCAATTTTGTTTGGGAGCCATGTCGCATGACCACGCAATTGTCAGTTAAAGCGACGCAGTGCCGAATCGCAAAAAGGGGCCTGGTCCTTTAATTGCAAAATGGTCCGGGGCTTAAGTGGTTAAATCAACTCTTAACATCTCAACTTATTTAGTAAATTAGCCTCCCATGTCATAATTATTAGTTACTGTCAAATTTCAAAGCTTTTACTTTAGGTTATTAGCTCCAATGTGTTCTAAATTTGGAACAGTAAGGCTTATTTACTAAAGTGAATATTTACTTCAATCAATCAACCTAAAAAGTGAAAGGTTTGTTTACTTTCGTACTTGGTTAGATAATCAATTCAAATATTAATGTAATTTAGTTTGCGCAAATTCTCAGCTTCTTTAGCAAATCACCTAAAACAAAAAAAATAATACTCTGTAATAATAGGGTTCATTTACCAAAGGAATATTACAATCAGTACAGAGTAGAAATGCACAACAAGATACAGTGTTCTAAGACGCATGTTATCCTGCACAGATAAAGTATCAAAGTACAGCCTATGTATAATAACAACAATAACTTGATTTAAACAATTGTACTCAATTATTATTATTTAAGGTACTTATATAGCGCTGTCAATATACGTAGCACTTTACATATTCATTGTACATTCACATCAGTCCCTACTCTCAAAGAGCTTTAAAATCTAAGGTCCCCTCACTCACATTCATATACTAGTGCCAATTTAGACAGAAGCCAATTAACATACCCTCATGTCTTTGGAGTGTTGGAGGAAACCGAAGTGCCCAGAGAAAACCCACGCAGGCACAGGGTGAATAGGGATGAGCCGAACACCCTCGCGTTTGGGTCGCACCAGAACCTTCAAAAGTACCGAACTTTCGCGCAAACATTTAGAACCCCATTGACGTCAATGGGACTCGAACATTCAAACCCAAAAATGCTCATTCCAAAGCCCCATATGCAAGCCATTGTCGGAAAACATCCTTGAGAACCCGGGTCTTGCCCCAGGGAACACGCATCAATGGAAAAATGTTTTAAAAACGGTTGTTTTTTTTTGTTTTTTTCTCAATAGTAAATTTTTGGATATGGGGATGGGTGCGCTAGTGAAATAAACAAAGTATATATACATAAAGTGCATTGAATTTGAACACTTAGATAAATACTATAAAACTCTGGATGATCCAGTGCAAAAGTCTATATAAGCTGCCCTTGCTAATAATATGGTAGTGTCATTTAAAGCTGACAATATGTGCAAAAGTACATATTATGTACATAGAAAGTGCAAACAGTGCAAAGAAAGTTCAATGAGTCCATGAAAAAATCTTGTATGATTAAGATCAGATGTAGTGCTCATATAGAATCACAGAGTGTAGCCCACCTTCACCAGTATGAATGTTCTCCACCCAAAGTGAATGAGTGAAGTGGTTCCTTACCAGATGGTAATGACCCTTAGTTTGTTACCAAAAAAAGGAGTCATAGACAGCTTGTACAGAAAGACATGTGATAACAAATGCGTCCTGGTGCTTGGTAGGCTTGCAATCAGATGAGTTCCGATGGTTACATGGAATAATAGAATGATGCCAACATAGTGTAACCCGTTTAATTAAAAAGTACAAGAATACAAAAATGCGCGGGTGGATACCGCCTCGACATACGTTTCGTTGTGAACGTCTTCAGGAAGACGTCTTCAGGAAGACGTTCACAACGAAACGTACGTCGAGGCGGTATCCACCCACGCACGCTCTACTCGTCACTTCCTGTCCCGCTGGTTCCGATCTCCGATCGAGTGGAACGCACGCCAGAGACACACGTCCAGCGCCCGGGACCAGAGATTTTCAACCCACGCGACTTAGCCTCAGTGCCGGGTTTGGGGTACACCTAACAGTAAGCAGCCAATCGGCGACTTTTTATATTTTTGTACTTTTTAATTAAACGGGTTACACTATGTTGGCATCATTCTATTATTTTATGTAACCATCGGAACTCATCTGATTGCAAGCCTACCAAGCACCAGGACACATTTGTTATCACAGGTCTTTCTGTACAAGCTGTCTATGACTCCTTTTTTTGGTAACAAACTAAGGGTCATTACCATCTGGTAAGGAACCACTTCACTTATTCACTTTGGGTGGAGAACATTCATACTGGTGAAGGTGGACTACACTCTGTAAATTCTATATGAGCACTACATCTGATCTTAATCCTCCAAGATTTTTTCATGGACTCATTGAACTTTCTTTGCACTGTTTGCACTTTCTATGTACATAATATGTACTTTTGCACATATTGTCAGATTTGAATGACACTACCATATTATTAGCAAGGACAGCTTATATGGACTCTTGCACTGGATCATCCAGAGTTTTATAGTATTTATCTAAGTGTTCAAATTCCATGCACTTTATGTATATATACTTTGTTTATTTCACTAGCGCACCCATCCCCATATCCACCAATTCAGATAATCTGTTGATTATTTTAGGGTAGCAGCTGTATTATTTAGTATTATTATTTTTTATATTGGCGCAAGATACCACTTGCACAAATAGTACATTTTTATTTATTTTTTTGCAAGGAGAAAAAAAAATACAAATGACAACAAGAACAAAGAGAGACATATACACAAAAACAGGTGTCAAGCCCGTGTTGCGATACAGATAAACAGCATGTAATATGGTATATGAAAGGACAACACTGCAAGTAACGTAGTACAAGGCGTAACTGCAGATCAACAGTCAATAGCCATATCGACTTATTCATTATCTTATATTGATGACAGTGCGGGAATCAGGGAAAGACCTTCTCCTGGACACCCCTTGCGGGATAACGACTGTGTCCAGGATCCAAGCTAGACCCCCTTCCTCTGAGATAAAAGCCTAAAGAGCCATAACCTTATAACAAGAACCAAAGATACATTCAATCCGCCTTAACAGGAGGTAAGGGAATTGAGGGGTTATTCTTGAGCCAGAATAACCACAGATGCCATTGTCTGAGGATTTTGTCTCTGTTTTTGGTCCGCAGTGCTAGTGTATGTTGGTAGGTAAAATGTAGATGGGTGGTTTTGGATCACTTCGCCTAGGGTGGGTGGGGAGGAGTTTTTCCACTTTCTAGCGATAGTCAGGTTCGTTGAGAGAAGTACGTGGGCAAGTGTGTATTTCAAGTGTTTCGGCTACTGATCCAGGTCGAGAAGTAGGATTGCCAGGCTAGGTGTCGGAACTATCGTCAAATTAGATATTTCAGACAGTGTTTAGGAAAATGGATTCCCAGAGACGAGATAAGGAAGAGCAGCTCCAGAAGATGTGGAGCATGTCTCCCTTCTCTCCACAATGTCTCCAGCATGTGTTGTCTCGGGGAGTGTTATATTTAGATAATCTATCAGGGGTCAAGTACCATCGTTGTGTGATTTTAATGGACAGTTTCAAAAGTGTAGAGCAGCATGTTACGTCAAACGGTGAGTTGCAAGCTGTAGCCCATTGTTCTGTAGTAAATGTGTGACCTAAAACTGATTCCCATTTGAGCAATGGGGGCAATTTAGAGAAGACATCTTTTTGTTGGAGAATGTTGTAGAAAAGTGAAATGCCTTTTGACATGGGTTTGGTATTGCTAAGAAACATCCAAGTAGGGCAGGGGATGTTGCGTTCCCATGTGGGTGAGGTATGGAGGTAGTGTCTAGTTCTTAGGTAGAGGTAGAGGTCTGAGGAAGGAAGGTGATACTTCTTTTGCAGATCGGGGAAGGATTTAAATTCTGTACCATCAAAGAGATCATCAATGTATAAGATACCTTTCTCCCTCCATTTAATGTAAGATATCAGGCTAATGTTGTGTTACAATACTAGGATGGGGATCCTAATCTTGAACAAATCGGGTTGGTCGTGACTGAGGTGTACAAATTTGTTCCACACTCGGACTGTAGCCAGTACAGTTGGAGGAACAGAGGATGGTAGTTTAGAAGAGGGGGAGGTGGATAGTAGACATGTGGCTAGGTCTCCACATGGTACATATGTGGCTTCAATTCTCCCCCATATGGTATGTGGGGAAGGCGAGAACCACTCTCTGGCCTGGGTAAGCACCTCCACATATCCTGTGCCCCCAGCTCTGCGGTGTTTGATCAGTCTGGGGTGTGCGCATCTGGCTTTCTTACCTTGCCAGATGAAGGAAGAGAGTATTGTTTGTAGAGATTTGAAATAATAAAGGGGGATGACAATAGGGAGGGTTCTGAACAAATACAAGATTTGGGGAAGATGAAACATTTTAAACGCCGCTAGGCGGCCCATCCTGGACAATTCCTGAGACGCGAGCCTGCGCAGATCCTCTTGTAAGCTATCTCGAAATATAGAGTAGTTATGCTTGAAAAGCTGCTTAGTAGTATTGGTCAACTGAACTCCAAGATATGTTATGTTGTGGTCTGCCCATGAGTATGGGAACACTTGCTGTAGTAGCATGCGGGTTGGGGAGCTAACACCTAAATTCAAAATATGAGATTTGGACTCGTTGACTTTATAATAGGAAATTCTGCTAAACCAGGCTAGCGTCTCCTGAACCGCCGAGAGGGAAGAGGTGGGATTGGACAACATTAATATTACATCATCCGCAAAAAGGCTGATTTTGTGTTCCTGGTCGCCTATAGATATTCCCGTGATATTTGTATTAGACCGTATGTGTTGCGCTAGAGGTTCCATTGCCAGGTTGAATATTAGAGGGGAGAGGGGGCATCCTTGCCTGGTGCCATTAGAGATTAAAAAAGGGGAAGATAAGGAGTCGGCTGAATACACTTGGGCAGAGGGGGTGGAGTATAGGGCCATAATGGCACTATGGATTGGACCTGAGAACCCAAATTTCAATAGTGCCGAGGAAAGGTACCCCCAATGCACCCTGTTGAATGCCTTTTCAGCATCCAGGGACAGGAGAACAGAGGGGGTACCGGATTATCTAAAATTGTGGATGATGTCGATCATCCTCCTGGTAGCATCAGAGGCCTGTCGGCCCTTTGTGAAGCCTGATTGGTCCATATGGATGAGAGAGGGAAGGATATTGACTAGTCTATTGGCAATGATTTTTGCATAGATTTTGACGTCTACGTTAAGTAGAGAGATGGGGCGAAAGTTCTGGGGTGATGTCGGATCTTTTACAGGTTTAGGGAGGGTGACAATTATTGCACTTAGCATTTCCTGGGGGAAGGATGAAGAGGATGCGGCAGAATTGAAAACTTGGCATTGGTAGGGAGCCAGGATGTGATGGAACTTTTTATAATACTCTCCAGTAAATCCGTCAGGTCCTGGAGATTTGGAATTGGGGAGATGTTGGATAGTTTGTGTTACTTCAGCGACCGTAAAGGGAGTGTTAAGATAGTTTAACTGCGATGGCGAGAGCGAAGGGAGACGAACATGTGCTAAAAATGTATCTATGTCATCTTGGGAAGGTTGTATGGAATTGACATCTCTACTTATGTTATACAAGTCTGCGTAGTATGCATTGAAGGCGTTGGTAATTTCATGAGGTTTAAGTAATTTACTTTTAGTGTGGGGGTGATAAAGGAAAGGAATTTTAGATTTGAGTCTGTGTCCTCTAATTTTTAGGGCTATCAGTCTACCTGCCTTGTTGCCTGTAGCGTATGTGGTAGCTTTAAATCTGGTGTGGGTTTTTGCATGGGATTTCAGTAAGAGAGTTCGTAGCTCCTGGCGTAATTTAAATATTTTGGTTTGGAGGGTGGGAGAGGGATGGGATTTGTTCTGGGTTTCAGTGGTATCTATGAGAGAAAAATTAACTAGGGGCAAGTTATTGGACTTTTCAGGCACTATATGTTGTAAAGGATGTAGTCGTACAGAGACATTTTCTCTAAAAAATAAATGTATTTAGACACAAGGGTGTAATTATACATTAAAAATTAGTGGTATCTATATCCGCAGCGAGTTGGTCCATTTTCCGGGACTTGTTTTTCTTGGCTCTAGCCCCCATTTGAATCAGAATACCCCTAACAACGGCTTTGTGGGCGTTCCACACAACCACTGGGTTGGATATCGGCTGGGAGTTCAAGGAAACATAGTCTGTCAATTGTTGTTGGATAGAATCAACAGAGGCAGAATTGTGGAGGAGAAAATGTTTAACTCTCCAAAGATAGGATTTGGGAATTTGCGGGTGGGCATCGAGGGTGATGCTGATAGGGGCATTATCTGACCAGGTGGCAGTATGTATTGCCGACGCTGCTATCCTCTGCAGTAAACCCTTGTCAGAGAGAAATAGATTAATCCGTGAGTAGGTGTTGTGACGTAGCGACAAAAATGTGTAATCTCGTTTGCTTGCGTGGCAACACCTCCACACATCAAACATTTCATTGGAAAAGATGAACTTAGCTAATGGTGATACACGTCTTTTGGCCCCAGCAGTGGAGTCTAGACCGTAATCTGGAACTAGATTAAAGTCACTGCATAGTAGTAGGTGGCCCCGTTGAATGTCCTTTACAGTCTTCAGGACCTTCTTGAAAAATGACATTTGGCGTTGATTTGGGGCATACAGTGATACCAGGGTATATTGAACATTGTTCAGTTTGCAGATTAAAATAATAAATCTACTTTCAGGATCTATTGTGCAGCTCTGAAGTTCGAAAGCTACAGTATTACGTATCGCTATCAGTACTCCTCTTTGCTTTTTCTTGTATTAGGTGGAGAAAACATGGGGAAATAGTCTATGTTTGCATATGGGTGCTAGGTCCTGGGCAAAGTGAGTCTCCTGAATACACAGAATATCGCTGTTATGTGACACTGCAGTTCTCCACATAGATGAGCGCTTGGCTGGGTGGTTTAGACTCTTTGCATTCAGGGAAAGGATTGAGAAGGACATGTTGGTAGGTAGATGATAGTGAGACAGGTGCGATTCAATAACTCACGGTTAGTAGCAGTAGTGAAGTAGGGTAATATCCTCAGGAAGAAATTTGGCACCGCAAGATGATCCGCTATCTCCAGCAAGTCAGTCAGTAGTATGCGGGTGCTAGGACAACTGAGAAAAAAAACAAGAAAAAAAAAACAAGACAAAAATCAAAAGAAACGTGAACCAGTCAATAACACAATCAGGTCAGCACTGTGTAACTACAAGACCGTGCTGATAGAACTGGGGGGAAAGTTCAGGCTTTCCCCCCAGCAAAGATTGATCAATGCGCCTTGTAAGTGTCGCGGTGGGATCCCGTGTTAAAGGGATTAGATTTCCCTGCTGAAGCATGGTTAGCCTGCTGGGGTTCTGGGATAATACCCCAGGAATGGGGGAGCTTCATCCCTCCGTCAATTGTGGAAATGGAGTGGGGGGTGCCGTTATGAGTGACAAGAATGGTAGCTGGGTGGCGCCATTTATAGATGATCTTATGGTTGGCGAGGGCTTTTGTCACCGTTTTCAGCTGTCTTCTCAGTTGTAGGGTATTCTGGGATAAATCAGCGAACAGTTGGATATTTGCGTACGGCGCAGGGAGAGTATTAAGTGTCCGAGCTCTGGAAAGAATTTGTAACTTTGCTTGGAAGAAGTGGACGCGGAGAAGCACGTCTCTGGGGATCTCGTCTCCCAGGTGGGATGGTTTGGCAATTCTATGAATGCGATCAATGGTGAGCTCTATAAGGGACAATTCCGGTAGCAGGGTGGAGAACATGGCACTGGCGTATTTGTGGAGGTATGCGGGGGGGACCGACTCTGGTACTCTGCAAATTTTGATGTTATTGCGACGTGATCGGTCCTCGAGATCCGCCAGCTTTGATTTAATCCAGGCCGTGTCCTCTTTCTGTGACATGCACTCATCTACCAGGCCATTTACTGTATCTGTGTATTCCTCCATCTTGTCTTCAATATAATGTGCCCTGTCCCCCAGGTGTCTCATGTCTGCTGTGAATTTGTGAAACAGGGATGTAAAATTAGACACGAGGGAGGACTGCAGGGTCATAAGCATGTCCTTCATCGTAGTATCGAGGATGGGTTGTCCTGAGGTGGGGAAAGCCGCGATAGATGATTGCAGGGAGGAAATGGCATGTGTATCGTGCATAGCTGTACTCTGCGGTCCCGGTTTGCAGATTTGAATCCAGGCGCATCTGCGCTTTAGCAGGGCTTTGTGATAGCAGGGGAGAGTGGGTGAGGGAGGAGACGACAATCCCCCTACTGCATCCTGCGGATCACCGCTCGGAAGATCAGTGTAGACGGAGGAGCGCCGCGTGGTGTCTCCGGCGGCGCCATCTTGCCTGCTCCCCCGTCGTTCAGGAACGAATGAGAACGCCGTAAGCTTCTGGAGGTTTCTCTCCTCCTTTCTTTTGCTAGACATCGCTTTGGCAGGTTCCGCCAGGCTGAGGCAAGCAGTGTAGCTCTTCGATGGAACGGGAAGCTTGCCCGTACGCTGTTTTTGTCCGGCCGGCTGTAGAGAACTCTAGGCTGAAGCGACCATTCCTCTCGCACGCAAGCCACGCCCCCAAAACCTACCAAAAAAATATAGACTTTTCACTTAGCAAAGTATTTGTTTACTGAGTTTAGTAAGGAAAATTACGTTTTAAGCAGTCTCGTGCTAGAAAAAACCCTGTTATTTTTTAAATTTCCATTTGTACATACATGGTCACTCATAATAAACAAAGGTTATTTACTATCATTCACTTTTCAAAGTGAACATATACTTTACACATTTAAAATGGAAAGATTCACTTTTTTAGGTGAACACTCTCTGTTTCTTTGGTAAAATATAGCTCACCCTCTCATAATTATCAAGTTTTTTTTCAGATAATTGTCTTCCATAGATAACAATAAACTTTAATTTTCCTTTTCCTGTTCTCATTCCAGAACACAGCAGGGGGTTATCTACCGCAAGCAGTGCATGTGATGTCAGGGACTTTCCCTGCTATCTTATGAGTATCATACATTTCCTGTTCAGGCTTTTGAGGGAAAAGAATAGGTGATTTTAGAGGTTTAGCAGCTAAATAGGCTTTATTATCTACATATTACTTTGCTAACTAAATATAGTATATTATAGCAGAGCCAAAGCAGAAGTCATCAAAAAAGTACGGTAATGGTGCAAAATTGGGATGAGGCTTGGGTTAGAAGTCACCTTGGGTTTGTAGCAGATCTCCCAGTTTTGTAGAATAGAAAACCTTTAATTAAATGAATAGCTAAAAAATTTCAACTGAACCTATAATGCACTACTTAACCCCTGTTCCTGGACAAATGGGTCCCTGAGACCCAATAATCTTGAAAGAACAGCCATATTGTCAGTGGGGTAGGGTCTGTTTAGGGAATACTACAGTGGCTGGGTGGCAAACCGTATGCCATCCCCCAGTTGGTCAGTAGCACTTATACCATCACCGGCAGCTTCCGATGTTCGGCGGTGGCGGCCTTCCATTCTCCTGCTCTCCACGGGTCATCATGGCAACAGTGGTGGCTTCCGTTTCCTCCCTCCTCTTGGGTCAATCTTCTCTTTTCGGCCATTTGGAAAATGAGTCTCACACCGCTTCTGATTGGCCGGATTGAGGATCAGTCTTTAAATAGCGAATATTCATTCGCTGTTGTAACACATTTCCTGGGCTCCATTCACATTCTCTGCAACCCAAGCCCACCCTATTTTGAAACCTATTATAGCCCCTGGCTCTAATCAGGTGCTTAAAAAAAAATTATGCACCCAGTGCCCTGAAAGGGGCCGGGCGCATGAATAGGGGGTGGCCGCAGCAGCCGTGGATAGATTCATGCTTTGCATGAATTTATCCATTGCATATAGGGGGTGGGGTGTAGTGAGTGGGCGGCGCCCGGGGACCCCTAATAGGCGGGCCGCCAATGGAAAACTGACAGATTTGTGTGGGAAGAGATACTTTGCTATATAGTGCTTTATAATAAGTAGCAAATCTGTTTGGGTCCAGTTGGTAGGCAGATTCAGCAACCTTGTTCAAAAATACACAAATGGCAAACTTTAATACCTTTCCAAATTGAAGTCAATAGAAGGAGATTCTTGAAAATTAATTCTCCCATTTTTTAGAGTAATAGACAAGGTATTGTAAAAAAAGGGCACAGGGACCTGAGGACTGCCAGGGGAGACTTGTACCAATGCAAAAAATAAATAAAAATGTATGTATATAATTTATTGTTGAGCAGATCTTTTAACAAGGCTTAAAGTTAAACTTCAAAATGCGCAATTCCTTTAGCCACTTAAGGACCGCCTCCTGCACATATACGTCGGCAGAATGGCACGGCTGGGCACAAGCACGTACAGGTACATGCTCTTTAAGTGCCCAGCCGTGGGTCGCTGGCACGCGTCCGCGACCCGGTCCAAAGCTCCGTGACTGGAGTCCCGCGATTGGTCTCCGGAGCTGAAGAACGGGGAGAGCTGTGTGTAAACGACAATGGTCCCAAAAATGTGTTAAAAATTGTCCGAAGTGTCTGCCATAATGTCGCAGTCACGAAAAAAAATGCTGCTTGCCGCCATTAGTAGTAAAACATTTTTTTTATAAAAATGTAATAAAACTATTTTATAAATGCTATACATTTTGCGCAAACCAATCGATAAATGCTTATTGCGGATTTTTTTTACCAAAAATAGGTAGAAGAATACGTATTGGCCTAAACTGAGGAAAAATATATTTTTTAGATATTTTTGGGGGATATTTATTATAGCAAAAAGTAAAAAATATTTACCACTCCATCACAGGACTCTAGTCTAAATGTTAATTATTTGGTTTTATTTTCATTTTTATTATTCTTATGTACCTGATTTTCCATTGTACATTCATGGTCGGTCTCTATGCCTCTGGTATTCTCAAATTTGGCTTCTCAGGTGAGTGAATGAAGTAGCAGAAAGGCTCAGCGTAAAAAGAGCTTTAGGAAGGCCTCATGCCCACAGGCTTTTAAAAAAAATGAGTTGTAAAGCTAGTACCGATGCCAGGAAAAAAGCATCGTTAAAAATTAGATTTTTATCCACGTTTTGGATTGTTGTCAATGCTCGTTTTGCTGCGCTAACTTTCAGCTGCATTTCTCTGTCTCTATTCAAAATCAATGATTCCCTATGGGAGCCCATTGATTTGAATAGAAGTCGCACTAGAATTTGGACTTGCGGTACGACTTGTGTGCTGAGATCCGACTTGCGGTGTGACTTGTGTGCTGAGAATCTTGAAAGGGAGCCCTGCCAAAATGTAAAAAGAAAATGTACTTGAGGCTCCCCCCCCAAGACTATACCAAACCCTTCGGTCTGGTATGGATCTTAAGGGGAACCCCCACGCCCCAAAAAATGCCATAGGGGTTCCCCCAAGATCCATACCAGATCCTTATCTGTGTACGCAGCCCGGAAGGTCAGGAAAGGGGGGAATGAGCCAGTGCCCCCTGCCCCAAAGCACCAACCCTTCATGTTAAGGGCATGTGGCCTGTTATGGTCCAGAAGGGGCCCTGCGCCCCCCACTCCAAAGCACCTTGTCCCCATGTTGATGAGAACAATGGCCTCCTCCCGAAAACCCTTTCCAGGTTGTTGTTGGGGTCCGCGGGTGGGGAATTACCCCTACCTATTCACCTAAAAAAAAAATGAACATACTACCCAGGTTTTTAAAGTATCTTATCCCTTATCCCCACTCTTATCCCTCTCCGGCAACATCTTCTCCCTCTGCCCGTCCTTCTCCCCTCTACGTTTTTTCTCCTCTCTGCGCTGTCCTCTCCCTCCCTCTCTGCTATCTTCTTTCTCTTTTGATGTTGAAGTTTTGCTGTAAGTTGGAGGCCACGCCCATTTTGACATCATTGCCCCCTCATGCTCCCGGGAGTGACATCACAAGGGGCATGGCTTAAAACTTACGTCATTGGGTGGCCTCGTCCCATGCCAATATATGTCATTGCACACAGCGGACTCAGCATTACACCGGGAGATCATGTTGACTCAACATTGGATGAAGAAGAGAGGGACAAGACCCAGCAAGAGAGCAAGAATACCCTGCAAAAGAGCAAGAAGGTAGCGGAGAGAGAGGACAATGCAGAGAGGTGAAGCACCAGAGAGGGGAGAAGGACCAGCAGAGGGAGAAGACATTGCCAGAAGAGGGACAATAGCCAGAGTTGCCTTAATAAAATACTTTAAAAACCTGTGTAGTGTGTTTATTTTTTACACTTTTTTTTAGGTGAATGGGTACCCCATATTCATTCACCTAGGATGGGGGGCCGGGATCCTTGATTACGTTAAGTCCCCGTCTGCAGACCTCAAAACTACCAGTCAAGTGTTGTTGGGAAGAGGACCTAGTCCTCATCACCATGAGGACAAGGTGCTTTGGGGTGGGGGTACCCCCGTTGCCCCAAAGCACCAACCCCCCTATGTTGAGGGCAAGTGTCCAAAAAATATATAAAGTGTATATATTGCGCCAAATCAAGTGAGCTTCTGGGCAGCCAGCACAACAAAAGATTATTGTGAAAACAGTGTAAGAATAAAATGCAGCGCCCAAACCAATAGGGCCTCACTAGAGGGAGAACCCTATATGATAATAGTGACGTGAAAAAGTGTAATCTTAGAGAACACTATACTAGATCATTGAATCACCAATATCCAGTGATGATTCCAGTAATAAGTAAAACTACTTTTCAAACTGAGCCAAGAAAAGGAACACTGTAGGGAAGGGAACTTACGAATCAGATTCCAATCCTGGCCTTAGTTGGCATAATGAATTAGCATGTGTCTACAGTGAGTAATGCGTGTAACATAATAAGCTATACCTCCCATACAAGGGTATAGTGCACAACAAAAATATGTATATATAGGTGCAATAAATCAGTGGATAGTACTGCTCAACATGCATATAAACAGTCCATGCACCAAAAGGTGTAAAAACACAAAAATTCCTCTTGAGTGGAGATACAAATATCAACAGTGGAATCCTCAATGATAATATGGTAAGAATGGACACCCTTACCGGACAAGATGGACTCACACTACACCTTACGGTGGGGGAGTCTTTCAGGCCTGTATGGACCGATTGTCCTCTCTGGTCACCTCCAGTTGTTATCTTTGCGGTATGTTGTGTCCAAGGGTTCGCTGAGGTTTTCCACGGACAAGATGGACTCACACTACACCTTACGGTGGGGGAGTCTTTCAGGCCTGTATGGACCGATTGTCCTCTCTGGTCACCTCCAGTTGTTATCTTTGCGGTATGTTGTGTCCAAGGGTTCGCTAAGGTTTTCCACTGAGGTTTTCCGGTGAAAAAAGTGAGTTCCGTGATAGTACTCAATTAAGGTTGTATTGAGGAATAAAAAAGAAAAAAAGAAAAAAACTCCTCATAGTGTAAAAAAGTTAATACACTTCACAGTAATAACACATGAGTGAAAAAATTGATAAAATTAAGTAAAATTCACAGCAATATCCCATGATCGAAGAAATGAAATGAAAATAAAAGTCCAAGAAATCCAAACTGTGAGTCGCACTTTGTTAAAAAACAGCAACAAAAACACACAATGACTCTACCACCTAAAATGGAGAGTATAATCCCAATGGTGTGCAGTAAGTGATGATAAGGTCAGCGTACCCGACCGGTTTCGCCTAAGAAAGACATCAACAGGGGTATGTAGCTGAACCCCAGCTTCTGACTGCACTTAAATAGCCTGTACCCACCTAGATGTGTCTTTCACCTCCTCCGCCATCTCCCTGTTAGCGTGCGTGCCAATTGTCCTTCACTTCCGGGTGTCTGTGTTCCAACTACCGGAAATACGTCCCCGCTAACGGAGATACCAATATGGGGATAGTGGCCAAGTAAACATATAGAATGTGCAAATATCTAGATGTTTGGTAGCTGGATAATCCCTCTCCCGTCCTCATACTCAAACGAGGGGATCGAAATATCTGATACCGGTGATTCAGTTGGAATGGACGAGGCGGACGTCATGACGCCAAGCGCCATGCGTTCCACCTTGCGATCCACATAAGCTGAACATCGCTCGTCACATCCTCCTGCTGTACTCTGACGTAAGGGTGAATCGCTCCGCCCAGGTGGGAGTGGGAACGTACGCCGTGCGTTCCACTATACGTATCGCCTTCATTTGTGTGTAAAACGATCGTATAACACATACGTCTGGTAACAGTGAAGTGTGACAGCGTGTGTAATTCACCATACACAGATAACGAGTCCATGGAGTTCATTGAGGGATAGGTGAAAGAAATATTAGAATATATATATAGAATATGAAAATATATAAATATGTCAGTCTCAATAGAGTGACTGGATAGTTAACCCTTAATTGTCATGAAGCCACCTATAGAGTCTAAATCATCCCAAGGAGAATGGTGAGGCGAGACGGAAGCAAATGTGGACACCTCAAGGTGGATCCTAGGCTGGTGGTTATTTTAAAGGTAAACAAAAGAAGTAAACATGGGGTCATGGTAAAATTAAAGAAGGGTATCATGATTGATTAATGAAGGCATTTACATCCCATTCGACGTTTAGGCCGTATGGTTGATAACTTTTGAGTTGGTAAATCCAGAATACCTCCAACTTGGATACTCCTCTGATACTAGGTTCCCCCCTCCAATGAGGAACAAATTTGTCTATAATTTGGAAATTGGTGCCAACTACCTTCTT
The DNA here is from genome assembly GCA_029574335.1 of Rana kukunoris. Taxonomy (NCBI): domain Eukaryota; kingdom Metazoa; phylum Chordata; class Amphibia; order Anura; family Ranidae; genus Rana; species Rana kukunoris. The sequence continues at coordinate 271,146,741 of CM056051.1, read as the reverse complement.
ATTGTGCTTCTCAAGGTAATGCCTGGGTACCGTGTGTTTGGTACAGCCCTTGATAATTTTAGCAATATGTTCACCTACCCTTGTGGAAAAACTCTGTATGGTGCGTCCAACATACTGTTTTCCACAAGGGCAGGTGATAAGGTAGACAACGTGAGTAGTGGCACACGTAAAGAAATGTTTCATTTCGAACTCCCTTCCTGTACAGGTGGAACTAAAACAAGTTGTCTTTTTTCTGCCACTTACATTATTCATACAGACTTTGCATCGTCTGCAAGGGTGAAACCCTTTGGTGAGTGGAAAAAAGGAGGGCTTAATTGGGGGGTTAGAGATATTTGGGGCAATCTGATTTTTCAGAGATCTAGCTCCTCTATAGATTACCCCTGCCTTGTCAGGGAGTGAAGGCCCTAAAATGTTGTCACTCTTCAAAACCTTCCAGTGTTTTCCAATGATCTCTTTGATTTGTCTATGTTGGGTCGAGAATGCAGTGAAGAAGGAATTTTTAAACCTCCCTTCTTGAGCGGGTTTTTGTTTCTCAATTGTTAATGTACTACGTTCGATTGAAGTAATCCTATCGATCTCTTCATCCACTTCCAGACCGGAGTATCCCTTATCGATGAATCTATTTTTTAGGATCTGGGCCTGGGTATGGAAATCTGTAATGTTAGAACAGTTACGTCTAATGCGTAGCAGTTGACTGCGTGGCACTGAGTTTAGCCAGGCTGGGTGGTGACAACTGTCCGTTGGAATATACCCATTCCTATCTGTACTTTTAAAATAAGTCTTAGTTGTCAGTTGGTTTCCTTGGGCCTGAATTTCCAAGTCTAAAAAGTGGATACTGGAAAAGCTTGCCTCGTATGAGAGACTGATTCCAGCCTCGTTATGATTGAGGGTGGACATAAATTGATCCAGGGACTGTTGATCTCCTCTCCATAGGAGGAGGATGTCATCAATGTATTCGAACCCAGAGAACCATCTCTGGTCGATTAAGAGCATAGACGACATCCTCCTCCCATTTGGCCATAAAGATATTAGCCAAACTGGGGGCAAATTTAGCCCCCATGGCTACCCCTTTTTGTTGTAGGTAGAAGTCTCCATTATACCAAAAGTAATTATGAGAGGTAGCAAACCTCAGTAGATCCATAATGAATCATTTCTGTATATTGGGAAGATGATCGACTCTTCCCAAAAAACACTCTACTGCTTGAAACCCTAGTTTGTGGGCTATATTGGTATATAGGGAAGCGACATCCGCTGTCACCAGCATGATGTCATCACTATATACTATGTCTTGGAGACGTGCAATGGTGTGTCTTGTATCCTTGAGGTATGAGGGGATATTTTTAACAATTGGTTGTAAGTGGAAATCCATGTATTTACCCAAACGTGAAGTTACCGAATTAATCCCACTTATGATGGGTCGTCCGGGAGGGTGTGTACTGTCCTTGTGGATCTTCGGGAGATAGTACATTACAGGAATGCGCGGTACTTTGGGTATAAGATAAGCACGTTCTTTCTTATCCAGAATTCCACTTCGCGACCCCACATCTATGAGCTTGGTCAAGGAAGCCTTAAACCTCGAAGTGGGGTTGGAAGGGATCCTGGAATAGGTTTCAGCATCACCCAATGCTGAAGTGGCCTGGTATGGCCTGGGGGGCGCATGGTCCCCCCCTTTGCTGATCTTTTCAGGCTGCGTGCTCAGATAAAGTTCTGGTATGGATCTTGGGGGGACCCCCAAGCCATTTTTTTGACGTGAGGGTTCCCCTTAAGATCCATACCAGATCAAAGGGTCTGGTATCGTCTTGGGGAAGAACCTCATGCAATTTTTCTTTTTTTTACATTTTGGCAGGGTTCCCTTTCAAGATTCTCAGTATACAAGTCACACCGCAAGTCAGATTATCTTGTTGGTGCCATGTCCCCCCAAAAAAAACAAGACACACAAGTGTTTTATTACCGCTACTATTCCTTCATACTGGCTTTTGTAATTTACAAACAAATGCAGCAATTTAGAAATTGGATGAAAGGTTTAGCACTTGGAATCACTTTTTGAAAGAAAAAAAGTGCATTTTATGTACAACTATATGGGGGAAAAATGAGGTGGAAAGAAAGACAGAGGGACTTTGTTCCAAATCAGGGACAGTCCCTTAAAATTAGGGACAGTTGGGAGCTATGTTTGGACTCCTGTAACACACAACCTATTAGGCCTAAGCCAACAAGCTACAGAATCCATGAAGACGTAAGCCTTTTTCACCACCTTTAGCTTACACCACTAGGAACAGCTCCTACTTGATTGGCTGAGTTGTTAGATAATCAGCATTCAGAAGTTAACTTTTCTGGAACTGCTGAAACATGCTAAACAACAACTGCCAGAAGCAGTACACAAACTGCTTCATAATTTAAGAAATATTTAATTTGGCTGCAGCCTAACTGCTCCCTGCAGGTAATAAAACTACAAAAGTACTATATTTAATGTTAGCAGGCCTCTGCATTAATATTAGTACCAAACATGAATTAGAGAGATTGAATTATGAAGGCATTTGTTTATATTCCGGACTCATTTTTGTGATCATTTCATAGCAGACCTCCAGTTCAGACACTGATAGCATACAGTATAACATCATCTTAGTGGGTAGTGTGAAATAAATCTGTTATAATAGGGAGACTATTGCAAACCTTTACTTTTCACTGTGACTGAATTAAATGTTACTGTTGAAGGACCTACCTAAATAACACGTTTACATGAGGGTTTCAGGTGTTGTCCACTAGATATCTCTAAGCATCTGCTATCCAGTAGACAAACAAATGCCTTCATGGAGGCAAATTACCCACCCCTAGATACATTTAAACCCTTGTCTACAATTTATATATACACAAACACGTAAAGTTTTCTAAAGGTCAAAGTGAAGGAGAGTTTTAATAAGTGGTCTGGAACTTAATTAATCTCCTCTTCAACACGATCATCTTATAATGCAGGTTTATGAATTAGTCAGTTTGTCTATTTATTCAAAGGTAGATAGCATTATTCATATTCCTGGACACCTATAATAGCCTTAGCAGGAGATGGTCTAAATCCCATGTTCTGATCTGACAATATTTTCTCAATGTTTTCATTGCTAATTGGCTCAGTTTCACCCTTTGTTCATTCAATGGGAGTAGTTGTATTTTCAGTCCTGCTCATTATTTCACGCCAGAGCCACTGTACAGTATGTATGTCAGTCTAAAATCATATCTTTGTTTAATTTAGTTGACAACTGATGCCAGTTAATAATGGTTACTATAGAAAACAGTATTATGCATTGCATAATCATGATAATAGGTTATAAGTAAAGCATAACACCAGTTCTATGAATGATAGATTATTCATTGTTAGTTTTTTGAAAAATAAAACCAATCTATAGTTTATCAAACATAAAATTGGCAACAGATTTTAAAACATTTCTACTAGTGAATTTATCGGTATTTATTATCAATACAGTATATGCATATATCTTGTGCAATAATATAACAAAGATACAATAAAAAATAAAGTTAAAAGCCGGCAATATTGTAAATGAAAGTAAAATATTATAAAGCAAAATTAAACCCATTGATTTGATTGTTTCCCAAAGCAGATACATTCAAGATAAAGAAAAAAAATACTTGGTATGTGTTTCACACCCTCTATCTAAAAAAAGTGCAGCACTTTTAAGTCAAAAAAAAATATTATGTGTTTCACACCCTCTATCTAAAAAAAGTGCAGCACTTTTAAGTCAAAAAAAAATATTATATCAATGTAAACCCAAATAAACTAGATGTGATCCAAACTGTGATATAATTTGCATCAAAAAATATTATAGACATGAACATGTGTGCATCAAACTATTTGGTGAAACAACCTAAAATGATTACTATGACTTTCAACAGCGTGGACCCCCCCGCCTATTTTGGGCAAGCTCATCACCCCTAGCGCCAAAGTCAAAAGCCTAGGGGTCATTTTTGACTCCTTTATGACAATGGACGCACAAATAGGGTCAGTAGTCAGCGGATCTCACCATCTACTGCGCCTACTACGCAGACTCACTCCGTTCATCCCTAAAGAAGATTTAGCGGTCGTGGTGGGAACAATTGTAAACTCCAGGCTGGATTATGCAAATGCCCTTTACCTCGGCCTTCCCAAGTACCAAATCGCTCGTCTGCAAGTCGTTCAGAATACGGCCGCCAGACTTGTGACTGGGAAAAAACCCTGGGAATCCATCTCACCTTCACTGAGAGCCCTTCATTGGCTGCCAGTCAAAGACAGAATTGCTTTTAAAGCTCTCTGTCTTACGCATAGATGTGTCCATGGGAATGCCCCCCTTTATTTATGCGAAATAATAAAAGCGCATAATCCCAATCGCGTTTTGCGATCCACGAATCAGAACCTACTCCAGGTTCCGAAAGCAAACTTCAAGTCCAAAGGAGAAAGAAGATTCGCGATCCAAGGTCCCAGACTATGGAACGCTTTACCAACCAGCATTCGGTTGGAGGAGAACCACCTAGCATTTAGGAAAAAGGTCAAGACTTTTCTCTTTTGATATCAAAGGAGACAGGAACAACAAGCGCCCAGAGGCGATTCAGTTCGCATGTGCCGCGCTATACAAGTTTTCATTCATTCATTCATTCACTATCAACCAAACTCCCATATTCTGGGCATATAACTCCTGAAAACAAAAAGAGTGCTAGTACTAAAAAAATGTACTATGTGCAAAAACCAAACAGTGAAGTCCCATAGTGCAATATATGACCAAAGCAATAAAATAGCACACCAAGTAATCTCCTTTAAGCAACTTGTCCAGTGTCACCAGCCAGTGTTCCCTTTAATCACCTTGTGCTATTCAGAATGCTCACCGAAAACCTAGAACTCTAAACTTTAGGCAGTCTAGCAGCGCTTGATACAAGAAAGGGGTTAATTGAATGCCAATAGCATATACTATGTGAACAACTATCCATGAACAAGATCAGTGTAATACTCAGCCAGCCAATAAGAAGGAAATAGCTCACCCATTCTGCAGACATAGGCCTCGTACACATGACCGAGGAACTCGTCGGGTGAAACACATCGTTTTCCTCGTCGCGTTCCTTGTTAGGCTTGTCGAGGAACTCGACAAGCTTGCTTTGCATACACACGTTAAAGACCAAATCTCCTCGTTCTCAAATGCGGTGACTTCAACACATACAACGGCAAAAGTTTGGTAAGAGACATTTGCACTTTTCAGTCTGTTACAGCGTGACAAATGTGCTTTTTCCATTACAAATGCTGCTTTTATCGAAGGTGCACAGGTTTCTTAGCATACACATGCTCGAGTTTCTCGTTGAAAAGCAGCCCGACGAGGAAAACGACGAGCCAATTTGACTCCCATCGAGGAAAAAGAGAACTTGTTCCTCGACAGTTTCCTTGATGAAAAATGTATACACGACCGGATTTCCTTGGCAAAAAAGCTCTCCCACCGAGTTTCTTGATGGATTTTGCCAAGGAAACCGGTCGTGTGTACAGGGCATCAGGAGGTTATTTACGAAAGGCAAAACCACTTTGCACTTGAAACTGCACTAAAAGTGCAGTTTCAAGTGCAGTCGCTGTAAATCTGAGGGGAAGATCTGCTGATTTTATCATCCAATCATGTGCATGCTAAAATGCTGTTTTTTATTTCCCTTGCATGTTCCCCTCAGATCTACAGCGACTGCAATTCTAAGTGCACTTTCAAGTTGTCAGGAATGGTCCCCCATGCTGGTAAATCTGCCTGTTATTTTGGCTGCAGTACTGGCCTCCACCAGCGGGGAGTTCCTGGTAGTTTGGAGCACACAGCCTTTTCTCCGCTCAGCTGTAACCTGAGCTCAATCAGCAGCACTATTTATACCCGGCGAGCTCAAGCAGAGCTCCCCCTGGTATCGTCATACCTTCCGGACCTGAGCCTGTACCATGAACCCGTCTTCTGATCCTGATTCTGTGCCTCGATCCTGTTCTGTGATCCTGATCCCGCCTGGACTTGTCTGCCCTGTTTCCTGTCTCCCCTGAGTCCTTACCCCGCAGCTAGTCATTCGTTTCCCTGCTCTGTCCTGTCCCATCTGCTGATATCCCATGTGTATGACCTCGGCTTGGCTTGACTTATGTATACGGTATTCCCTTTTGATTGTATATACTGTTTGCTGTTTGCACTGGTTGTCCTCACGTACTTGTAAATAAACACCTTTTACTTCACTAATTATATTGTTTGGTCTCCTCTGTGCAGTCACACTGTTCTGATCTATCACCCATCCTGACACAAGTGCAATTTGCACTTGTAGTTTGCACTTGTAGTGCGAAGTGGATTTGCCTTTAGTAAATAAGCCCCATAGTCAGTGAAAGGTCCCAGTCAAGCATGTTGCTGTCAGCAAGCTTTTCCCTTCATGCGTTATGTCCTTCCGGACTTCCTCAGAAGACATGCTGTGAATGATAACTGTCATGGTGGTTTGTAATCTCAGCCGAAATGTCAAGTCATCAAATAGCTGGTGTCATAACGTCAACTTCAGATCAAACAGAGCCTGAGATGGCAGCTCCCTTGGCTGTAAAGGATGGACATGTTTAGCTTCACTTTAACACTTATTGATGTTAATTGTCTTTAGCCACAGTAATTATAGTGGCCAGTTCTTTGCCGTATTATAATTTGTTTTTATATGAGATTATATTGAGTTTCCATCCAAAAAAGTTGCATGTGAGCTTTTGGTCGGAAATTCCGACCGTGTGTAGGCTCTAGACATGTGCACAGAAATTCGTTTTTTTTTGTTCCGTTTCGTATGGCCCCGTCTGTTCATTTCCGTTCGTTTTTCGCAAGACGCCCGTTTTCCCGTTCGTTCCCGTTCGTTTGTCGTACGGCGTGATTTTTCGTATTCCGATCGTTTCTTATTTCCGTTACCGTTTTATTTTCGTACATGCCGGATGATTCGTTATTCTGTTTAATTCATGTTAGTTTCTTGTTAGACAATAATTATCGTGAATTTTCGTCAATTTGCATTCTGTGTATCTTGAATGCTTTTCTTTTGTTAGTGTCAGTTGTATGTTCATTGTTCAATGACATCTATAACAAAAGAATTTCATTATGTATATTGAATGAATTCCTTTTTCTGTTTTCTGTGTATTCAATATACTGAAGGCAAATCTTTTGTTATAGGTGTCATATCAACATACGAAAATAACAAAAGAAACGGGTTCAAATGCAAATCTTTTGTTTATGGTTTTTTTGAATGGCCAGAGAGTTAGGCTGGCCATACATGATACAATTTTCTGTGCAATTTTCTTTAGATTTACCTTCAACTATGTAGTGCAAGGGCCTGCCTGATTGCATACAATTGAAAGTGTTGTTTAGTTTGACCTCATATATGGTTTTTGGTAAATCTAAAAGAAAATTGTACAAGAAAATTGAACATGTATGGCCAGCCTCAGTGACTGAAAGCAGCTTCTCTTTAGTGAGTACACTTGTACAGTAAAGCCAAATAAACTTTTCTGTGGATTTTCATCAGAAGGGGGATCAGTTGGCCAGACTTTTGAACCCAAAAATGGTTTTCTTAGTAAAATAGTATTGTTAAGCCCCATACACTTGGTCAGACTATTTTAACAACAAACATAAAAACGATCGTTTTCCGATCGTTCTCAGAAAATTCGTTCGTTTTTAAACTGCATCAGAAAACCATTTTTGGGTTCAAAAGTGAAAATCCACAGAAAAGTTTTAGACTTTACTGTACAAGTGTGCTCACTACTACTCAGCACAAAAGAGAAGCTGCTTTCAGTCACTGAGGCTGGCCATACATGTTCAATTTTCTTGTACAATTTTCTTTTAGATTTACCAAAAACCATACAATATGAGGTCAAACTAAACAACACTTTCAATTGTATGCAATCAGGCAGGCCCTTGCACTACATAGTTGAAGGTAAATCTAAAGAAAATTACACAGAAAATTGTATCATGTATGGCTAGCCTAACTCTCTGGCCATTCAAAAAACCATAAACAAAAGATTTGCATTTGAACCTGTTTCTTTTGTTATTTTCGTATGTTGATATGACACCTATACAGAAAACAGAAAAAAGGAATTCATTCAATATACATAATGAAATTCTTTTGTTATAGATGTCATTGAACAATGAACATACAACTGAAAACGAACACAAAACGGATTCAAACAAAATACACAGTGCAAACCTCTTGATACAGATTTCATTTTCGTTATTTTGCCGTTTTCATTTTGTCGTTTTTTCCCGTCGGTTCGTTCGTTCGTATTTGCGGTCGTTCGTTATGTGGCTCATCCGTTATCCCATCGTTTTCGTATTTTGGTGCTTTACCGTTTTCGTATGTACACATTATCCTGCGGGTACGAAAATGAACATTTTCGTACGAAAATAACATTCGTACGAACGGGAATGCACATATCTAGTAGGCTCTATCCAACATTTTCTGTCAGAATTTCTGCCAGAAAAAGATTGAGAGCAGGTTCTCTATTCTTCCACTCGTCTGTATGCAATTGGGACGCGCAAAAAAAACATGCATGCTTAGAATCAAGCAGAAGAGCCAAATTGCCTATTAAACTTCATTGATCTTGGCTCGTCGAATGTCTTGTATGTCACTGCGTTCTTGACGGTCGGAATTTCAGACAAGATTTGTGTGACTGTGTGTATGCAACTCAAGTTTGAGCCAACATTCCATCAGAAAAAATCCACGGTTTTCTTGTCGGAATTTCCGATTGTGTGTACGGGGCATCAGGAAATGTAAATATGTTTACAAATGTATAAAGTACACATTTGTAATCTTAAAATAAAACTCAAGCTAAAGATGTTTTTCCAGTTTTGAGTAGAGACAGAGTAACATTTCTATCAAAGTTTTTAACATTTCTTCTAATAGGGGAACTTATTTTTACACATTGCCTGTATGATTTTGGTATAGGAAGATAGTGTAATGCTGTCTAATAGAGACAGAGAGAATGTGACCAAAACAAAAAAAAAAGGCATTTTACACATTTGTTTTGGCTCTTTGTCAGCGCTGGGTAATATTTTGAAAGAGTCTGCCAGAAGGGGGACTTAAGGGCAGAAGCAGAGTCAAGGGAAGGCCAAATGTTGCATGCAAGATTGCCTGTGCCTGTGATGCAGTGCAAAGCAAAGTAAATGCTTTTATATGTATTGAATTGCTTCTGGAACAGGTTCACATAAAAAAAGCCCTGCAGCACCCCTTCTCCTTCCCAACTCTTATGCCGCGTACACACGGTCGTTTTTTGCGATGAAAAAAAACGTTGTTTTTTAAAACGTCATTTAAATTGATCGTGTGTGGGCAAAACGTAGTTTTTTGTCTTAAAAAAAAGTCACTGTGTGTAGCAAAAACGTCGTTTAAAACAACGTTTTTCAACCCGCGCATGCCCAGAAGCTAGTGAAGCTAGTGTTGAAGCGAGCTTCAATGGAAAAGAGTGGTGAACGTAACCTCGCTTTTTGTGAAAAAATTATGGTGTGTATGCAACATCGTCTTTGAAAGGTGACGTTTCAAAAACGTCGTTTTTTACTTCACAGAAAACGTTGTTTTTTTTATCACAAAAAATGATCGTGTGTACGCGGCATTAGGCCGCGTACACACAATCAGACAGGTCCGATGAAACTGGTCTGCGGACCAGTTTCATCGGACCAGTTCGATGGTGTGTACGGCCCATCAGACCATTGTCCGTTGGACCAAAGTTTTAAAACTTGCTTTAAAACCTTTAAAAATCTGATGGAACCAGTCCATCGGTCAGGTTCGATAGTTAGTACGCAAAAGCATCGGACCAAAAACCCGCACATGCTCAGAATCAAGTCGACACATGCTTGGAAGCATTGAACTTCGTTTTTTCAGCACGTCGTTGTGTTCTACGTCACCGCGTTCTGGTCTGATCGCATTTTGGTCGGATGGTGTGTACGCACATCCGACCATCAGACAAGTTCAGAGTTGTCTGATGAAAACGGTCCATCGGACAAGTTTCATCAGACCGGTCTGATCGTGTGTACAGGGCCTTATGGGATTGTACACCCCATCAACACCCATCATACCGTAAGAACATACCTAAAATATAAAAAAAAAAACACAACAAGGATTGTGGAGAAGTTTAGGCCGCGCCCCTTTATTGGGTTTAAAACAATTTTTATTATGAAATGAACTTTAACCTTTAATACCAAGTTATCAAGTTTAAGGGAAGTAACTGTACTTAATTGAAAAGGGAGATAAAGCTTGGCATTTTTATTTTAGGATGAAGCTGTCCTTTAACTGATTTTGTATTGTAAACACTTATGCCGCGTACACGCGATCATTTTTTGTGATGAAAAAAAACGACGTTTTCTGTGAAGTAAAAAACGACGTTTTTGAAACGTCACTTTTCAAAGACGATGTTGCCTACACACCATCGTTTTTTTCACAAAAAGCGAGGTTACGTTCACCACTCTTTTCCATTGAAGCTTGCTTCATAACTAGCTTCTGGGCATGCGCGGGTTGAAAAACTTCGTTTTAAACGATGTTTTTGCTACACACGGTGACTTTTTGTGAAACAAAAAACGACGTTTTGAAAAACGACATAAAAAATTCAAGCATGTTGGAATTTTTTTTGGTCGTTTTTTTAAAGACAAAAAACGACGTTTTGCCCACACACGATCAATTTAAATGACGTTTTAAAAAAACAATGTTTTTTTTCATCGCAAAAAAACGACCGTGTGTACGCGGCATTAGTGAGCAGTGTGTCCCCTTTTAAGGACAAGGAGAATGTCAGTTAGATCTTTTCATTCTCAGGTAAACAACAAACAATTTTTCATGTTACAATGATCTACAACTTGTGCTGTCTTATAACCAGCTAATCTATTTGAGGGACTGAAAACACATTTGCAAATTAGCACAATACTTATAAATAAAAAACAGCAGATTGAGTCAGACCCATGCCAAAGACTTGTAAGCAAGGGCGGATCCAGAGTCTAGTCTCGGGAGGGGCACTGCCAGAAAATAAGGTGTTGCTTACAGAACTTAATTAGGTGTCCGATGTGTCCGCTGCAATGTTGCAGTACTGCTACCGCCATTACTAGTAAAACATATTTAAATATGAATGCCATAAATCTATCCCATGGTTTGTAGACGATTGTCAGGGACTGCAGACGTGGTACAAGAGATGGTCAGAGACTGCAGACATGGTACAAGAGGTGGTCAGGAAAACTGCAGACGTGGTACAAGGGATGGTCAGAGACTGCAGACGTGGTACAGGAGATGGTGAGAGACTGCAGGCATGGTACAAGAGATGGTCAGAGACTGCAGACGTGGTACAAGGAGATGGTCAGAGACTGCAGACGTGGTACAAGAGATGGTCAGAGACTGCAGACGTGGTACAGGACATGGTCAGAGACTGCAGACGTGGTACAGGGGATGGTCAGAGACTGCAGACGTGGTACAAGGGATGGTCAGAGACTGCAGACGTGGTACAAGAGATGGTCAGAGACTGCAGACGTGGTACAAGGGATGGTCAGAGACTGCAGACATGGTACAAGAGATGGTCAGTGACTGCAGACGTGGTACAAGGGATGGTCAGAGACTGCAGACGTGGTACAAGAGATGGTCAGAGACTGCAGACGTGGTACAAGGGATGGTCAGAGACTGCAGACGTGGTACAAGGGATGGTCAGAGACTGCAGACGTGGTACAAGAGATGGCCAGAGACTGCAGACGTGGTACAAGGGATGGTCAGAGACTGAAGACATGGTACAAGAGATCATTGCAGCCTCACTGTGCATATGAACGCAGCCCCACCTTTGTATATCAATGCAGTCCCACTTTTGTATATCAATGCAACCCCACTTTTGCATATCAATGCATCCCCACTTTTGCATATCAATGCATCCCCACTTTTGCATATCAATGCAATCCCACTTTTGTCTATCAATGCAGTCCCACTTTTGTCTATCAATGCAGCCCCGCTTTTGTCTATGAATGCAGCCACACTGTGCACGGCACTCACCATGGCATTGCCTCGATCACACACAGCAGGCATCTCCTCTCCCGACGTGTGTCATGGAACAAACAGGAGCTGAAGGTCTGTGTTCGGTAGGCCAGTGTGCTCTAGCAAGGTCCCCCCCTAGACTGGCTTGTGTGATAGACAAAACACTGATTGTCAGGAAAGGTCCCCCCGCTGGTGATTCTGCCTGTTATTTGGGCTGCAGTACTGGCCTCCACCAGCGGGGACTTCTTGGCAGTATGGAGCACACAGCCCTTCCTGCGTTCAGGTGTGACCTGAATGCAATCAGCACGCCTCTATAATACCCGGCGTGTGTAATCACTCCTCGCCCTGGTATCTGTCTACTAACCTGATCCTGAGCCTGATATCTGACCCTGAGCCTGCTGTCCCCTTTCTTGACTTCTGATCTGATCCGACCTGACCTGATCCCTCTCCTGGACATTCCCTTCCTGCCCATTCCCTGTCTGCAGCTTCTTCTGTGATCTCCTGGTATATGACCTCGGCTTGGCTTTTGGTTTATGATTACGGCATTTCCCCTTCACTTATATATGCTTTGTTGTTATTTGTGCACTGTTTGTCTTCACCTGTTTTGTTCACCTTGTAAATAAACACCTTTTATTTCACTGCATACAGTGTTGGTCTCCTCTGTGTAGGCACACAGTACTGGTCTATTTAGAATCCCTGACACTGATTCAATCAGTGTTTCATCTCTATCTACTATCACACGAGCAGGTCTAGCACAGGCAGCACAGCCGAACACAGATCCAGCTCTCACACACAGCCAGAGATGCCCGATGTCAGCAGGAGAGAGGGGAGTGCTGCAGTCAGCAACAGCTCAAAGCAGCCTCAGGACAGGCAGCCTACCAGCCCTGGTGATGAGAGAGAGAGAGAGAGTGACAGACTCGGCAGCAGCAGCTGCAGGCACCGCAAAGCAGTTTAAAAAAATGATAAAAAAAAAAGTTATAAAAAATAAATAAAACAATATATAAAAAAAAAACATTTATTAAAAAAAGGGGGTTTGACACATGGGGCCCTGGGGACCTCTGAGCCCTTTAATAAAAATATATCTAAATATAAAAAAAGAGAAAAAAATAAATAAAATATAAAAAAAATAAAAAATAAAATTATAAAAAAAAGGAGGGTTGTCCTCCGGGGGCCCTGGGGACCTCTGTGCCCTTTAATAATAATACTAACAATAATAATAATATACATTTTTATATATATATATATATATATATATATATATATATATATACATTTAATAAAAAAAAGGGGGGTGGTCATCTGGGGCCCTGGGGATCTCCGGGCCCCTGGGGACCTCCAGACCCCTAAAAAAATGGCCCTTTAACCTCCCTGGCGGTATCCCCGAGCGTGACTCGGGGTGGGTTTTTTCTGCTAAGAACGGTATCCCCGAGTCACGCTCGGGGTAGCCATGCAGAGCCTGCAGCGCGCGCTGGCTTACCTTGTTCCTGGATCCAGCGATGCATCCCCGCTGTGTGAGCGAGCGGGTGCTCGCTCGATTCACACAGCGTCCCCGTGTGCCGCCGAGCTCCGTTCCCTGCGACGTTACGACGCACGGAAGCGGAGAACGGCGCCAAATTCAAAAAAGTAAACAAACACTTTACATACAGTATACTGTAATCTTATAGATTACAGTACTGTATGTAAAAAATACACACCCCCCTTGTCCCTAGTGGTCTGTCCAGTGCCCTACATGTTCTTTTATAAAATAAAAAGTGTTCTTTCTGCCTGGAAACTGTAGATTGCCCATAGCAACCAAAAGTGTCCCTTTATGTCAAAAATGGTTTTAGATCAGCTAGAAAACAGCGATAATAAATTTTAATCACTTGCAGAATTGAGCGATAGCGATTTGTGGCGAAATTCGTCATAAAAAAATAAAATAATGACAGCGACAATTCTGCAACTGAGCAAATTTCAGTGTTTTTGAGTTGATTACATTATTGAATATTTTTTATTATAATTACATTATAATTTGTTATAATTATTTATAGTTTTTTATTATATAAAAAATTATGATTTTGTTTTTCAAACTTTATCATACCCGGGATGTCTTGTTTGGACAGATTTAAGCAAGTTATTCCTAAGAATTGCAGGCCTACAGTATAAAAATTCCCATGCAAATAATTGTACCGCTTTTGGTACGTAATTCCAGACAGAATCATACCGCCAGGGAGGTTAATAAAAAAATAAAATAATTTTTTTTTTTTTTTTATTAAAATAAAAAAAGGGGGGGTTGCCATACGGGGCCCTGGCGGCCTCCGGGGCCCTGGGGACCTCCGGACTTCTAAAAAAAAAAAATAAATAAATAATAAAATAAAAATATGTTAAAAAAATATTTTTTTTTTATAAAAAAATAAATAAAAAAAGAGGGGTTTGCCATCTGGGGCCCTGGTGGCCTCCGGGCCCCTGGGGACCTCCGGACCCCTAAAAAAAAATATATATATATATATATTTTTTTTTTTTTTAAAGCCAATGTGACATGATTGCCTCGGGGGGGGGCAATTGCCCCGTTGCCCTCCCTGGATCCGCCTTTGCTTGTAAGTGGACCTAAAAATGAATCTTTGCCTTTTCACTTCATGCCAGGTTAACAGTCAAAACTTGGCTTTTTTTCTATGTGGGCAACTATGGTAAAAATATTAGACTAAGGAGAATAGACTGATGTTAATAGTTTTATAAGCTTGTATGAAAAATGATATCTTCACCAGGTACTGTAGGTAGGTAAATAAATAGTTGAGCTGCATCAGTTAAGCTGCTGGGTGACTTAATCCAATAACATTTTATAGCATACAGTACTGCAACTTATATTTTAACCGGTTAAGACCCGGACCAATATGCAGGTTAAGGACCTGGCTCCTGTTTGCTATTCGGCACTGCGTCGCTTTAACTGACAATTGCACGGTCCTGCGACGTGGCTCCCAAACAAAATTGGCGTCCTTTTTTCCCATAAATAGAGCTTTCTTTTGGTGGTATTTGATCACCTCTGCGGTTTTTATTTTTTGCACTATAAACAAAAATAGAGCGACAATTTAAAAAAAAAATTCAATACTTTTTACATTTTGCTATAATAAATATCCCCAAAAAAGATATAAAAAAACATTTTTTTTCCCTCAGTTTAGGCCGATATGTATTCTTTTACATATTTTTGCTACAAAGAAATCGCAATAAGTGTTTATTGATTGGTGGCGGACACATCAGACACTTTTGACACATTTTTGGCACTGGTTACTGTGAAAAATGACAATGGCAGTGAAGGGGTTAACCAATTAAGGATTACGTGTGTACTTATGTGTTTTTTCTAACTGTAGGGGGGCGTGCCTGGATGTGTGACATCACTCATCGTCGTTCCCTATGACAGGGAAACAGACGATCAGTGACAAGCCACAGAGATGAACGGGGAAGGTTTGTTTACACTCACCTTTCCCCATTCTTCAGCTCCTGTGACCCGATCGTGGGACACCAGCGGCGATTGGGTCTGCGGGTCCCGTGGGTGCTGTCAAGGAGCTTCGGACCGGGTCGCGAGCGTGCCGCCGGCTGGGCTCTTAAAGGGGACGTACCTGTACGTCCATGTGCCCAGCCGTACCATTCTGTCGAAGTATATCGTCGTGCGGCGATCCTAAAGTGGTTACATTTTGGAAGAAGGGAAGGAATAGAACACCTATCAATTTATTTTCTTTATGCCTCGATCCATGTTTCCCCCTCTCTTTGTCCTGGTTACTATTGTCACAGAGAAAGAAATCCCCAAATTTTTAGTTGTCAGCAGAACCAAAGTTGGGGTGGAAATCCTCCAATAAGAACACATATTCAGTGTTAACTGTCTAATAGAGACACTAAAGCCTCGTACACACGACCGGTTTTCTCTGCAAAAACCAGCAAGAAAACTGCTTCTTGCCGAGATTCCTGTTTCAGGTTTTCTCGTCGAGATTCTTGTCGGCCTGTTTCCCGACAAGAAACCCGAGAGTGTGTATACTTACCTGGTGCCGTGGAAACCCGCGCATGCTTGAAATGACTTTGACGCATGCGCGGTAGCTTCCATGGCATAGGTAGGGTAAAGCAAGATGGCGGCGATGGCATCGAATGTGACAAGCACATGCTCGTCGTACGTGAGGATGTCACTGCGTTCTTTCATTTCAAGAGAACCGCGGTTCTTTTGAAACTAAAGTCTGTACACTCAGGCGGCAAAAGTTTCTTGCCAAGAATATCGTCAGTGAAAACAACATTTTTTTCCCGACGAGATTCTTGCCCGTGTGAACAGGGCCTTAGTAGAGATTGCTTTCACTTTCTGTTGCATCTTCGGGTCAGGAAATGAGGGAAATCTCAATAACGGGAGCAAAAAATAAACTCACAGGTCTTTCTGTGCTGCCACAGACAGTAACATGCTAATTATTGTTCTTATTATTATTTTGTGCATATGGTATGTTCCTTTGTCCCCCTCCTCTTGTTTGCTGTTCTTTATCTAGACATGCCCTGCCCCAGCCTGCTTCAGACCAGAGCAGAGTCATGACTTAGGAAAGTCATTGTTTTTTACACTTACAAAAACTACCATCCATATAGACTAGCTCTCAGGAGGTATGTCATTGCATGTATACATTTTTAAGACATAATAGGGGTTATTTATGTAACATTACCCCCAAAGGAGCTGCTGGTTAATTTCGGGTGGCATGTTACCTCTATTTCTCCGCCATCTAGGGTACTGAATGAGAGCTGAAACAAAGTCAATGTCCACATTTTGCATTCCTTTTTCTCTGCTTTATTTACCAAATGTGGTAAAAGAACAAACAATTGATTGAAGAAGTGAAGTAGGGTATAGGTAGTGGGTTCTGGTGTAGAACTTGATAAGAAGCACTCCTGCTTCCAAACATAAACTCTCGTCGCCACTCTAACCAGAGTGGGTAGTGTTCCCCTGGATAGGCCTCTCTCACTAGTCCTAGCAGCCAGGGCGCTACACAGAACCTTGGTACAGTCTCCAGACCAACGTGGTCCCAAAGCCAGGAAACTCGGAACACACACTCCCGGCCAGGAGGGCCACCCACAGGGGTGGTGGGACGACTGCCCAGGGCGGACGACGACGACCCAGAACCCACGACATCTGTCCCGTAAATACTCCTCCCCAGCATGCACAGCGAGGCGATCAACCGCCACTGATTGGCCTTTGAGAAAGAATAACCAACACACCTGGATCTGACTGCTGCCATCCTCGGCCTGGGGTGGTAATGACACCCCAGACAACAATAGTGGTCACCTGCAGTACAGCCACGGCTGGACCAGAGGTCCAAATTTGGAAACAAATAGGTCAGAGGTAACTAATCCTCTGACTAACCTCTAAATTTAAAGCAGGGCCAGCAAAGAAAACAGCTGCCCGCTACATTTACAAAAGGCAAATACACTTTGCACTACAAGTGCATTCGAAAGTGTACTTCGAAGTTCAGTCACTGTAGATCCGAGAGGGGAACATGCAAGGAAAATAAAAAACAGCATTTTAGCTTGCACATGATTGGATGATAAAATCAGCAGACCTTCCCCTAATTTCTGAGCTTCCCCAGAGATCTACAGCGATCTACTAGAAGGTGCACTTGCAGTGCACTTGTAGTGCAAAGTGGATTTTCCTTTAGTATATCAACCCCAATTACTTCTTTATTCTATCCAAAATAAAAATAAAACGTGGTGATAGATATACTTTAATAGCTGGTGTATTGATTACTATTATGTTGGGGTGCCTTAATAGCCTGGTGGCTAATATCTGACACATTTATAAAAAAAAAAAAAAAAAATTCTGCCATTTTATCCTTATGGTACGTGAAGACAAGCTGACAATACACCATGTGCTATGAAGGGTAAGCCAGTTTCCGACTGGGGTATACAGGACCCACCAGCATATAAAATGAATATGTAATGGTAATGGTACACAGTGTCCAAACTGACTTTTTCACATATGTATGTATACATATACAGTATATAGCCATGTGATTTGGAAAATAAATGCATATGTTACTTTATTTTGTTTTGTGTTTTGTTTGTGTAAGAAAGTCATGGGACCTTGTTTAGGTCACGTCATAAGAGTCTGTGGTAGGTACAATGGCCAAAATAATGTTTTCTGCAAATGAATATGGCCTTTATTATACTGTATGCAGCTGTTTTTTATTGAGTTGCCAGAGCTCTGTTTGTTGTTTCCAAGTAGTTACATCACAGACAGAATATCTACGTATGAAGCCTTAACCCTGTGAAAGTACAACTTTAAAACACTTTTGGCCATGGCTGCTCATTTATATTTGACTCCTTTGACCTACACAAGAAATCTAAACACCATTAGAGCCAATACAGAGGATTATGATGCTGGCACAAATTGGCACAGACCAGATGAGAATCAAAATGCAATTACTTGGTAATTATTCATAGGAGCCGTTGATCAGAGAAGGAATTGTTCTGTGGAATGAAGCAATTATTATCATTATTAATTAATGACTGTCAGACGTTTTTTTTTTCTATGTCATTTACTACATGTGACCCATTGTAAGAATCTCATCAAATGACAATGTGAGCCTTAAAAAGTATAGAAATACTTATTATCAGAGACTTGATGTGGCCTGACATGCCAAAACCCATCATTTTTCCCGACGTGGTTCCTCTCAAGCCTGCCTTGCATACACACGTAAAAAAAAAAAAAAAAAAAAACGTTGACCAAAGTGCGGTGACGTCCAACTCTTACATCGGCACTATAAAGGGGACGTTCCATTCAAATGGCGCCACCCTTTGGACTGCTTTTGCTGATCCTTGTGTTGGTAAAAGTTTGGTGAGAGACGATTCGTGATTTTCAGTCCGTTACAGGGTGACAAATGTGATATCTCCATTACGAATGCTAGTTTTACCAGAACGAGCGCTCCCGTCTCATACTTGATTCTGAGCATGCTCGTTTTTTTCCTCACGGAAAAGCATACACACGAGCGGTTTTCGCGTTGAGAAAAAGACTGACGGGAAACACGACGGGAAAAAATAGAGCAGGCTATAATTTTTTTGCGCGCAGTTTTCTCGTCGGGAAAACTGCTACGGAGTATACAAACAACCGGTTTTCCCGACTAATCTAAAAAAATTGCAGTTTTCTCGTTGGGAAAACCAGTCGTGTGTACGAGGCATTAGGTGTTACCTTTTCAATGGTTTTTTCAAGTGTTTTTCTTTCCAGGCATTTTGAGTGCTGCTGAAAAAGTGGTGGAGAGCTGCTGTTAGAGCAGAAACACACAACAACACTCTTAAAAAAAGCTTGTGTCACACTTTCCAGGTGTGGACAAAACAATGCTCAATTCTGCCTGAAAAGTGGCTCATGTACTTTTTTGAGTGACATGTGTTTTGCTACAAGCAACAGGAAGCTCAGATGTTAATGTCTATTGAAATAAATATGTTTTTTGATTCTTGAGCATTTATGAGCTTAAAGCTACAAGATACAAAACAGACGTAATTGTTTTTAGAAACAAATAAACTGAGTTGTTTAGTTGTATATATATATATATATATATATATATATATATATATTTCTGTTGTAAATTAATTATTCCTACCACTGTAAAATAAGGCATACATGTCCAAAATGTACATTATTGAACGAACGCTAATAAATTTGTACACATTTTAAACAGCTGGCTTTGACTCATTGACTAATCTGCTAATTATTTTATATATTTTTTTTTAAACAAATTATGTCCTTTTTTATCAGATCTGTGCTGCAAGAGATTTGAGCACTTGGCTGGCAGTTCTTTGTAATGAGCTGCATGTAAGTTGGGGTGCTGTGGCGCTACAGTCTAAATTCCATCAGCAACATTCATAAAACTGTTGCCTGATGTGCTTCTTCAAGCAGAACAGTTTACTTCCTAAATTTTTCAGAAAAGAAAGAATAACATCAAGACAAAAAAGTGTTTAGGTAATGGACATCCCCTTGGTCACATCATAAGCAATTGGTATGCTAAAAAAGATTGATTTAACCAACAAGTGCTTTTTTCACCACTTTTTAATATTAAAAAAAATAATTTAAAACTTGGATAAATGAAAATGTAGTGCCTGATGAAAACAGATCGATAGACTGTTTTCATCGGATAAACCGATCGTGTGTGGGCCCCATCGTTTTTCTTCCATCAGTGAAAAAAAATAGAACATGTTTTACATTTTTCTATTTGGCTAAAAAAAAACGATAGAAAAATACGATCGTCTATGTGGAACTCCATAGGACAAAAATCCATATATGCTCAGAATAAAATCGACGCATGCTCGGAAGCATTGAACTTCATTTTTTTCAGCTCGTTGTAGTGTTGTACATCACCGCGTTTAGGCACGATCGGATTTTTGACTGATGGTGTGTAGGCAAGACTGATGAAAGTCAGCTTCATCGGATATCCAACGAAAAAATTAGATTCCATCAGATATCCGATCGTGTGTACAGGGCTTTACAGTCTTATAATAATCTAATAGTACATTTTTATAACAATCTATACATCAGACTAAAAATAGGGATAACTGAGGAGGTAATAGGGAAACAGGGATTTAGTAGCCCCGCCACTTGGAAGTTACGAGGACTGTCCAGGTGCTGCCTAGTGCCCTTCGCTAAATGCTAAAATAGGCAGTAGCAAACTGAATGCACATTTGGTGATTTAAATATAACTAATGATAATCCTTTAAAAAATACCTGATGTTCTACCAAGGATGTGATTTATTCTGCGTACATGTCATCACTCATATTTTTTTAAGAACACGTTTTTTTAAATTCCCTTGATGTCCATTTGAAGTGCCATTGTATTATCCAAAGTCACCCTAAAAAATAAAACAGACAGAGACTGCACATATTTAGTGATCAGTTCCAACTATATAATCAATTCCTGCAGTTGACTCACTCCAGCATATCTTTAAAAATCAGTAAGAGGACTTGGTTCCTATTGCCTTTCTCAGTCTCATAAATTGAATAATGCACAATATGAATTGTTAATGATGGCTAAAAGTGTGATCCTACTGTACTTAGAATAGAAAAGCTGCGTGCATGTTTCTGTCTGCTGAAATTTTTCTTTAAGGGTAATTTGACCCAAAAGTTATATTTTATAGGTAGAGCCTGGTGGTCTTAGTCAGATGCTGGCTTCTTGGAAGTCTTGGATCCTCCAACAAATAAATCGTCCTGCCATAAATCCTGACTTTCTTCCTGTCAAGCTTGAAGTTTTCAGTATTGCCACCAACATTTATGTATTTCCACAACTCCCAGCACAAATATATCATCAAAGAAGTCTCCAAGAGATATATTAAAACTAAAATCTAGTTTAACTCTCCAACATCTGTTTTATTTTCTTTGACTAAAAGATCCTTTGGAATTTAGGGAAAATGGCTCTTGACTGGCTTGAAGCATGCGATTATGGTGAGATACAGGCAGGGCTGGACTGGGACAAAAATTTGGCCCTGGACTTCATCCAGACCGGCCCACTTTAATTCAATAAAATGCTGCCCCCCACCCACCAAAAAAAATCACGCCCACCAAATGGCCCCTACATCCCTTATTGTATATCATGAGAGGGTGAGAGAGAGGGGAATGAGAGAGAGAGAGGAGGGGGGTGAGTGTAAGAAAAAGGGAGTGAGTCTAAAAGAGAGGGGGTGAGTCTAGAACCCCTTTCACACTGAGGCATTTTTCGGACAATTTTGGGCTAAAAATATCGCCTGTAAAGCGCCCGAAAAATGCCTCCGCTACAGTCCCAGTGTGAAAGACTGAGTGCTTTCAAACTGGGGCGCTGCCAGGGCATTAAAAAAAGTCCTCCAAGCAGCATCTTTGGGGCGGTGGGGCGGTGGAGGAGTGTAAACACCGATCCTACCCATTAAAATAAATGGCCACCGCTGCTGAAGCTCCTGCAAAGCACTTTGGCAGCAGCACTACACAGGTGCATTTAACCTTTAATTCGGCTGCTAGCGGGGTTTAAAATGCCTGCTAGATGCCGAATAGCACAGCTAAAAAAACAGTAAATTGCTGCTAAAACTAGCAGTGTTTTACCGTCAATGCCCGGCCCAGTGTGAAAGCAGCCTAAGAGTCAGTGAGTGAATGAGACAGAGGAGGGGGCAGAGAGACAGAGGGGGGAGCTGAGAGACAGAGGGGGGAGCTGAGAGACAGATGGGGGTTGCTGAGAGATAGAGGGGGAGCTAAGAGACAGAGGGAGGGAGTTGAGAGACAGAGGGGGAGCTGAGAAACAGAGGGGGAATCTGAGAGACAGAGGGGGGAGCTAAGATACAGAGGGAGGGAGTTGAGAGACAGAGGGGAAGCTGAGAGACAGAGGGGGAGCTGAGAGACAGGGGGCTGAGAGACAGGGGGCTGACAGAAAGGAGGAGCTGAGAGACAGAGGGGGGCTGAGAGACAAAGGGGGGAGCTGAGTGACAAAGGGGGGAGCTAAGAGATAGAGGAGGAGAGCTGAGAGATAGAGGAGGATGCTGAGAGACAGAGGAGGGGGCTGAGGGACAGAGGAGGGGGCTGAGGGACAGATGAGGGGGTTGAGAGACAGAGGAGGGTGTTGAGAGACAGAGGGGGACTGAGAGATAGTGGGCTGAGAGACAGGGGGAACTGAGAGACAGAGGGGGGAGCTGAGAGACAGGGGGGGAGCTGAGAGATAGAGGAGGAAAGCTGAAAGATAGAGAAGGGGGCTGAGAGACAGTGGGGGCTGAGAGACAGAGGAGGGGTCTGAGAGACAGAGGAAAGGGGGTCTGAGAGATAGAGGGGAGCTGAGAGACAGAGGAGGGGCTAAGAGAGGGGGGACTGAAAGACATGGGAACTGAGAGAAAGAGGGGGTCTGAGAGACAGATGGGAGTGTCTGAGAGACAGAGGGGGGAGCTGAGAGACAGAGAGGAGGCTGAGAGACAGGGGAGCTGAGAGACAGGGGGCTGAGAGACAGATGGAGGGAGCTGAGAGACAGAGGGGGGGGCTGAGAGATATAGGAGGAGAGCTGAGAGATAGAAGAGGGGGCTGAGAGACAGTGGGGGGCTGAGAGACAGAGGAGGGGTCTGATAGACAGAGGGGGGGCTGAAAAACAGGGGGCTGAGAGACAGAGGGGGGGCTGATAGACAGAGGGGGAAGCTGAGAGACAGAGGGGGGAGCTGAGAGACAGAGAAGGAGAGCTGAGAGATAGAGGAGGGGGCTGAGAGACAGAGGATGGGTCTCAAGGGATAGAGGAGGGGGCTGAGAGACAGCAGGGGGTCTGAGAGACCGAGGGGAGCTGAGAGACAGAGGAGGGGCTTAAAGAGGGGGGACTGAGAAACATGGTAACTGAGAGACAGGGGGGCTGAGAGACAGAGGGCGGTTTGCCAGACAGAGGAGTGATCTGAGAGACAGAGGAGGGGTCTGAGAGATAGAGGGGGACCTAAGAGACAGAGAGATGGCTAAGATACTGCCTGGCTTACTCCACTTTTCACAGGCAATACCCATGTCTCTTAGGCCAATATGTATTCTGCTACACATTTTTGGTAAAAAAATCCCAATAAGCGTATATTGATTGGTTTGTGCAAAAGGCATAGCGGTTACAAACTATGAGATATTATTATAGAGTTTTTTTTACCAGTAATGGCGGGGATCAGCGACTTATAACGGGGCTGCGATGTTGACACGGACAAATCGGACACTTAACTTACTCTTTTTGGGGACCAGTGATGTTATTACAGTGATCAGTGCTAAAATAATGCACTGTCACTGTACTAATGACACTGGCAGAGAAAAGGGTTAACAACAGGGAGATCAAAGGGTTAAATGTGTGCCTAGCTGGTGATTCAATGTAGTGGGGAGGTGCTTTTACTAGTGGAAAGCAGGAGAACACAGGATCCATGCCTTCTGCCTTTTACATAGGCAGACTGCTCACTCACGCCCAATACACGGACATGCAGGATCACATATATATATATATATATATATATATATATATGCGATGCTGTGCAGCGTGGTCATGCTGTGGTCACCCTGTAACAGTAAATGTGCAATGGGGCAGTTGGCAAGTGGTTAGACTGAGGGGTCAATTTACTTGTAAATTGTAGTAGGCTGGAGGACTATAGGGAGGAGGCCACAGCTCTGACATCCCATGGAAAAAGATTATGAGCTTGAGCATCTGGGATATCCTAAAAAAAGGAACTGGATTTGGCAACTAAACTATCAGCACAACCTAGTAGTGGCACTAGTACTGGCTCTCTGCTGCTCCATACGAGAGCCCTGCAGTTCTTGCACCTCAACAACAGCAGAAGAATGGGGTCGGGTACGCCTGACTTTGGCAGGGACCACTACTCTGTTGTCAGAGCTATCTGTCAGGGTGCCGCTGCTGTCTACAGGATCGTATTTTGAGCCTGAATCTGACAGATCTAGTATATTGATCAATACAGACACTATACTACTAAGACCCTGACTGACACTAAAACCTAACTGATATCACCCGCTGGGCGATCAGAGGGATAAACCTGTATTGGGTAATATACGGCGTGTGCCCTGACGCTATAAAAAACAAACTAACTAACCAGCATCACCCATAACACTAATATGGTGATCACTGGTGACAGGAGGTGAAAAGGTTAACTAGGGGGCAATCAGGGGGTTAAAAACTTTATTAGGTAGTATATGGGATACCTGACACTATAAAACGAACTATTAAAACAAATCAACTAACTGGCTAACTAGTGTCACCCGTGACACAAATGCGGCGATCAGAAAAAAGATCTATTAGTGAGACTGGTGACGGGGTGAAATGGTTAACTGGGGGTCGATCAAATGGGTTAAATCTTTTATTAGGGGGGTTTGGGGGTACCCTAGACCTAACAGGGCCTACTACTAACTGCCCTCACACTTATTGCAGTCACAAATTACACCAATGCAGTGATCAGTGAAAAATCTGAAAACTGCAATTGGTGACACAGTGACAGTGGGTGAAGGGGTTACCTGGGGGCGGTCGATCGGGGTTGATCGAGGGGTGAAATGTGTGCCTATGTGTACTGGTGTTAAAATAGTGTTGTGCAAATCACTGTTAGGCCGCATACACACGATCAGTCAAAACCGATGAAAACGGACTGAAGGTTCGTTTCATCGGTCCGAACCGATCGTGTGTGGGCCCCATCGGTCAGTTATCCTTCGGTCAAAAAAAAAAAACGATGGACGCCTAACCGATAGGTCAAAACCGATTGTTAGTACGCACGAGCATCGGTTAAAAATCCACGCATGTTCAGAATCAAGTTGACGCATGCTTGTAAGCATTGAACTTCATTTTTTTCCAGCACGTCGTTGTGTTTTATGTCACCGCGTTCTGACACGATCGGTTATTTAACCGATGGTGTGTATGCACATCAGACCATCAGTCAGCTTTATCGGTTAACCGATGAAAACGGTCCTTTGGACCGTTCTCATCAGATGGGACTGATCGTGTGTACGCGGCCTTAGATGTCCTCTATCCTCTGACTGGAATCGAAAAGACTCAACGAGGAGAGATGACATCACTTCTCCTGTCTGTGTTTACACTTAAACAACCGGGTGAAGGATTTCATTTGTCAGGACTGATCAGCAGGTCCAGGCCAGAATTCATTGGCCTGAACCTGAGGACTGATCGGTTCTCTAACGAATCCAACTGCCATAGGCACAGGGGGAGGGATGTACAGGTATGTCCATGTGCCCACCCCTGCCATTCTGCCAACGTATATCAGCATGAGGTGGTTGGTAAGTGGTTAAGGAGCACCTAAAAATACAAGTGCAAATAATATGCAATTAAAATGTATGTTATATACGGATTCATGGCTATACAGAAGATATATGGCACCAATTGCTAGGTCTTGGGAAGCAGTACCCAATACCAATGGAAGTTATGATCAATAATATATTGGTCTTTAGAATTAACCTACTACTCCAAAGAGGATACTACTAGCAAAAAAAAACCTTACAGACAAAGAGAAAAATAATATAGGACCGAAAAAAAGAAAGAATAAACAGTGATACAAAGTAAAAGTAAAACAGCCAGGAGTGGACAAATATGCTAAGCTTCAAACTAGGTTTGGATCCTATAATGTTCCGCAAGGAGATTTTGCATTTCAGTTGACTCCCTAAATACCTTCCAAGAGAGCCATACAGTATTTGATGGTATTTTTCATGTGTATCCAATTTGTGCTCCAAGAGCGACTCCATCCTCTCAATATAATCCATCTCTGTAACCCACTCAGTCATACAGGGAACCTGTGCTGACCGCCAATTGTGTGGTATAACTGATCTCGCTGCTGTCAACCAATGCCCAAGGAGACCTATTTTAATACACTTGAAGTGGCCTGGTAGAATAGGGAGCAAAGTAATTTGTGGGGTATTGGGAGCCTGTAACAGTGTTATAGAGCCACAAAATCTGGTCCCAAAATTCTTGAATAGGAGGGCATTCCCACCAAATATGTAGGAGAGAACCCTTAGAAGGGTGGCAACATCAGCATGTATCAGATGCGGCACGGTATATCCAATTGAGCAGTGTTGGGCACCAGTACTATCAGGATTATAGCTTAAAATTTGTCTCTTGTGCCTTAGTTACCAAAGACAGACAATGAGTAAAACTGAATGACTTCTACTTTTCCGCTGTAATTTGAACATTGAGATTGGATGCCCATTTAGTTGTATATTCTGGGAGGTTAGGAGGGCGTTTCACTTAAGCATCTTAGGCCGCGTACACACGATCAAATCTGTCTGCTGAAACGGTCTGCCAGACCGTCCCAGCAGACAGATTCAATCGTGTGTACGAGCGAGTCGACGGATTTGGCCAGCCGACAGATTTGAAAGCATGCTTTCAAATCTGTCGGCTGGGAACCCGTCCGCCCGACATGTCTGCTGGTTAGTACGCTAACCAGCAGACATGTCTTCTCGCACACGCGTCGAATGGTTTCGACGCATGCGCGGAAGTGTTTTACTTCCTGGTGCAGTGACGTGGCGGCGTCAACGTCACCGCCACGTCAGCGCGCCGTCTGCCGGCGGGGATTTTGGTTTGATTTGTTCAAATCGGTCTGTCCGATGGGGCCTGATACCGTTGAATGGGGGCCTGATACCGTTAAAAAGACTTGATTCTGTGTATGATCTTGCAAAAGAAGGGCCTCAAAAGGATCCAAGTCCCTAACAAAAGAATCAGTTAGACAAACAGAAGAAAAGAATGACAACAATTGGAGGAAGTCTCTCTTGGGCACTCTGAAGCATAAAAATCATATATTGTAGTGGGTAATTGGAGAGGTTATACCAGGTGAAGGCAAATTTCTTCAGCCAAAGAAGTTTAAAGTGTGGTACACACTATAAGAAATTAGGGCGAACATTCGTCCGATTTTCTTTGTTGTTTCACAGCAAATCAGAACGAAAATTAGTACGGAAATTCTCATATGAGAAAGGCGTTCAGTTCCAGTATGAGAAATGTTTTGGAGTTTGTCCCTTCGAGATTTTTTTGTACAAAAACTCGGAATCCGGTTTCGAAAGTTGTGTACGAATATCAAAATCATACAACATTTTTTTGTACGAAAATGGTCATCTGATTTTCTAATCGTGTGTTCGAGCCTTTAGGATTTCAACTTGCTAACACAGCGAGTAAACTTTCACCTTCAGCCTATGCTGGTATTTGTGATTCTCTATCATGTGTTTGTATTGTGTGCACATGATAATTTGTTTACTCTGTTGTTAAAAACCCTGGCTGCAAAATGTTAGTGTTTGAAAAGCTTTGCATTTGAAATCACAGCAAGGCTATATTGGATCCCTTAAGGCAATTCCATTAACAAAGAAACATAGTACAGCATTTTCTTTTACAAAGACGGATTAAAGCTTTAAAAACAACATTGTGACCTTTGCATTTCTTATCTGTATATCAAGAACTTACTGAGCTGCACTAAGCACAAAATAATTATTATAGCGGGTAACAGTTTGTGCAGAGCTTTACAACATGGGGGCAGACAGTCAGGGCCAGCCTTTGGGGTGTGCGGGGTGTGCGGGCGCCATAGCAACATGGGCGCCTGGCGACCTGCACAGATTCTGACCGGCACAGATTCGGCGCCCCCCCTCCACGACTGAAGAGGACTTAGCGCCACTAGCGGGTGCCGGGTGGCATGGCATGGAGACAGGGAGGCAGCGACAGACACACAGAAGGCTGAAGCCTGTATTTGCAGGGGGGGTGCAAGCCGCACCAGAACGAGCCGTCGGCACACCCGGGACCCGGCCGTAATGATCCCCCTTCCCTGTGCAGCGCCGCAGGTCTGATAAGTCTCGGCTGCCTGTGACTGTCTCACAGTCACGCAGCCAAAGACAGTGCAGCCGCCTCCCCTTTTGAGTACTGTGCTGTGTGTGCAGCACGTGGCTCAGATGACCAGCTTGCCTGGTTTACAGGTCTGAAGGGGGGTTCTGTATTGTGGGGGGGTTCTGAAAAGTGGGGGGGTATGTATTGTGGGGGGTTCTGTATTGTGGGGGGGGGGGTTCTGTATTGTAGGGGGTTCTGTATTGTGGGGGGGTTCTGTATTGTAGGGGGAGGGGGTTCTGTATTGTGGGGGGTTCTGTATTGTAGGGGTGTCTGCACTGTAGGGGTGGATCTGTATTGTAGGGGGCTTCTGTATTGTAGGGGGGAGGGGGTTCTGCATTGTGGAGGGGTTCTGTATTGTAGGGGGAGGGGGTTCTGTATTGTGGGGGGTATGTATTGTGGGGGGGTTCTGTATTGTAGGGGGGGTTTCTGTATCGTGAGGGGTCTGTATTGTGGGGGGGGTCTGTATTGTAGGGGGGGTTCTGTATTGTAGGGGGGTCTGCACTGTAGGGGTGGATCTGTATTGTAGGGGGGATTCTGAATAATAGGAAAGGGGGTTCTGTATTGTAGGGGGGTCTGCTCTGTAGGGGTGAATCTGTATTGTAGAGGGGGTTCTGTATTGTAAGGAGGGGTCTGTATTGTAGGGGAGGGTGGTCTGCACTGTAGGGGTGGGTCTGTATTGTAAGGGGGAGTCTGCACTGTAGGGGGAGACTGTAGGGGGTTGGGTCTGCACTGTAGGGGGAGACTGTAGGGGGTCTGCGTAACATGCAGGGGGTCCAGAACTGTTAAGGGGTGTCTGTGTAACATATACGTGTCTAGAGCTGTGGGGGGCTGTGTAATGTAAAGTGATGCAGGATGTTGTATAATGTAAAGGGGTCCAGTGGTGCAGTTGTGGAGAGGGGTACACAGTAGTGACAGAGATATTGAAGGATGCAGGGGGCACAGTGGGGTTTTTAAATTTTACCATGAGGGGGGCAGATATAGGATCTGCCCCAGGTGCCAAATGCTCTAGGTACGCCCCTGCTGGCAGGCCAGGCCACAGGGGGATTCTGCAGGAATGACAGCGTGGGCGGCTATCTCTGCCGTGTTAGGAGTCGGAGATCATCTTAAATGTTTTCCCGCGGGCGTGTTGCTCCTCCGTGCGGACACTGGATGTATCAGCTGTTGGCTCAGCCAGGCAGCACAGGCTGCAGTGACAGTGTCACTGGCAGTCTGTGGGTTACTCATTAAAATTGCCAGTGCTCGGCGACAATGCGGCGGCCATTTTTAAAACTGGACAAAGTATTGGCAGGCCACAGGCGGATTCTGCCGGAAAGACGGCGTGGGCGGCTGTCCATGCCTTGCTATGAGGAGCAGGAGCTCATATGCCATGCGCACTGAGAAGACAAAGGAGGGCAAGAATCAGAAGCAGGCAGCAGATGTAAAAACTTTTTTCTGTAAGTAAATCATTTTTTTATAAATGCAGTGTACTGCTTAATGTCTGTTTTGTATTTTATTATTTAAATAGGGTGTTTTTTAAAGGAACAGTAAATACAAAAGTTATAAAATACTTTATTGTAATTATGTTTGATATTTGATAGTAAATTTACAGGTAGTGGTATTATACCATGGATGTACTTTATATGTGGCGTTATTATACCGTGTGATTTGCAGTATAGGTGGCGTTAGTATAGCTTGTGATTTGCAGTATAGGTGGCGTTATTATACCATGTGAATAAAAATTGTATTTTTGTCATAGCTTGTAATCTGTTTGTTAAGAACTTTACAGAATGGAAGGCTTTAAATTGAGCCGGTATTGGAGAAATGGGTGTGGACACCGAAAGGGTGTGGTTACGGAGGGGTGTGGTTACAGAGGGGTGTGGTTATGGAATGGGTGTGGTTACTGAGGGGCGTGGTTACAGAGGGGCGTGGTCACTAGTGGGCGCTGTAAAGCTTTCTCGCACAGGGCGCCTAAAGGCCTAAGGCAGTACAGTTACAATACAATTCAATACGGGAGGGATCAGAGGGCCATGCTCATTAGAGCTTACAATCCACTGGTACACTGTGTATATACAGTATATAGTAGTGCATAGTAGTACACCCCTCAAATTTTTGTACATTTTTTTATATAACACTTTGTTACAATTTAAAGTAGTGAGTGTACAGCATATATAATAGTGTAAATTTGCTCTCCCCTCAAAATAACTCAACACACACCTATTCATTTCTAAAGTGCTGGCAACAAAAGTGAGCACACCCCTAAGTGAAATTGTCCAAATTGGGCCTAATTAGCCATTTTCCCTCCCCGGTGTCATTTGACACGTTAGGGTCCTTTCACACGGAGTGGACCGTTTTTCGGTCCGCTCCGTGTGTCCGTCAGCTCAGCGGGGGGGGTCTACGCTCAGCTGTCGGCGGACGGGGCGGTCCCCTGTGCAGGGACCGCCCTGTATCTCCTTCGTCTCCCCTATGGGGAGTCGGATGGAAACGGACCGTCTGTCTGTTTGCATCCAATCCGTTTGGCCGGACGGAAAAAAAATAGGGCATTCTTTCGTCCGCAAAAACAGATGCGGATCTAGCGGACGTTAGCGGATGCATCATCCGCTAACGGATCCGCTCCCATAGGGGTTCATTACAAGTCCGTAAACGGACTTGTAATGAACGGACAGGCGGAGCGGACGGTCTCAGGTGTAAATGGGGAGCAGGTGTGATACAATTTGGTGTTATCACTCTCTCTCTCTCTCTCTCTCTCTCTCTCTCTCTCTCTCTCATACTGGTCACTGGAAGTTCAACACAGCACCTCATGGCAAATAACTTTCTGAGGATCTGAAAAAAAGAATAAAGATGGTCTAGGCCAGGGCTCAAAATTTCAAGTCCTGAGCTACTAGCCAGGCCTCAAAGCGTACTCGACACCAGTTGCCCCGCCCAACCCCTACCATGTCCCGCCCCCTAATCCCGCCCCTAGACATGCCCTCATAAATCTCATGAAATTACACTTAAATGTTTTATGCAGAATTAAGTTATAAAAATAAATATTAACAACAACTTTAACCGTGCCCAAAAATGCAGCCATATCTACCGTGCCCAAAAATGCAGCCATATCTACCAATGCAGCCACGTGTCCCCCAGTGCAGCCACGTGTCCCCATTGCAGCCACGTGTCCCCATTGCAACCAGTGTCCCCATTGCAGCCAGTGTCCCCAATGCAGCAAAATGTCCCCAATGCAGCCAATGTCACCATTGCAGCCAGAGTCCCCACATTGCAGCCAGAGTCCCCCACATTGCAGCCAGAGTCCCCCACGTTGCAGCCAGAGTCCCCCACGTTGCAGCCAGAGTCCCCCACGTTGCAGCCAGAGTCCCCCACGTTGCAGCCAAAGTTCCCCACATTGCAGCCAGAGTCCCCACATTGCAGCCTACCTGTGTTGGGTAAGAGAGAGGAGAGGAGCCGGAGCCGCAACCGCCTGGTTGTTCAAAGCGTGGGGAAACATAACAGCTTTTAATTCAATAGCTGTGTTCCCCACCGTGCCATATACAGCCCCCCCCCTTGTCCGAGAAGCTTTGATAGACAGATCACCCGTCCAATCCTGGGATGGGTGATCTGTCTATGAATTGAAAGCTGTTATGTTCCCTGCTCTTTAAACAACCAGGCGGCGGCTCCGGCTCCTCTCCTCTCCTTGCTCGCCCCCACCTGCTCCCAATCAGCCCACACTCGCCAGCCCTTAAAATGTATTCGCAAAATGCGAGCAGGCGAGTGTAAATTTTGAGGGCTGGTCTAGGCTATAAGAAGATTGCCAAGACCCTAAAATTGAGCTGCAGCATGATGGCCAAGACAATAAAGTAGTTTAACAGTACAGGTTCCAGTCAGAACAGGCCTTGCATGGTCGACCAAAGAAGTTGAGTGCACGTTCTCCATATCCAGAGGTTGTCTTTGGTAAATAGACGTATGAATGCTGCCAGCATTGCTGCAGAGGTTGAAGGGATGGGGGGTCAGCCTATCAGTGCTCAGACCATACTCCGCACACTGCATCAAATCAGTCTGCATGGCTGTTGTCCCAGAAGGAAGCCTTTACTAAAGTTGATGCACAAGAAAGCCCAAAAACAGTTTGCTGGAGACAAGCAGACTAAGGACATGGATTACTGGAACCATATCCTGTGGTCCAATGAGACCAAGATAAACTTATTTGGTTCAGATGGTATCAAGCGTGTGTGGCAGCAACCAGGTGTGAAGTACAAAGACAACTGTGTTTTTCCTACCGTCAAGCATGGTGGTGGGAGTGTCATGGTCTGGGGCTTCATGAATGCTTCCGGCACTGGAGAGCTTCAGTTCACTGAGGGAACCATGAATGCCAACATGTACTGTGACATCCTGAAGCTCAGCATGTTCCCCTCCCTTTGGAGACTGGGCCGCAGGGCAACATTCCAACATGATTACAGCCTTTTTGGAGGGAGGTACACGATCGCGTGCTTAATATCACAACACTCGCCGTGGACTTCACCCCGGCTCAATATCTCCTACATCACACTTCCCTGTCAAGAGCCCAATACCACAAATCTCTCGCTTTGCACCTTATAAATGCGGCCACTCAAAGTGTCCCGCTACGCTGGAAAACTGCTCTTCCCCCGACACTTGAAGATTGGCACTCTAGAGTAAGCAAGGTCGAAGAAATGGAGAGACTCATACACCAGGCACACGACACACATGACAAGTTTTATCAAACATGGGCCTGCTGGTTCCACTATAGGGACTCCTTGGGTCAGGGAACCCCACCCGTTATCCCTCCGCCACACAGTGCCCCCTGTTAAGTGGTCTGGATCATGGTCTGTCACACACACTGACGATGTCGTCCCTATCCCTCTCCCTTTATGTCCTAGAGACTGGATCCCCAATGTCCCTAATGAGGTACGATTCTCCCGACGTATGAGCCATCCCTGCTGTCCTTGGTCGCCGAGCACGCCGAGCCCCGCAGGTCTCCTCCCCCACCCACAGATTGATCCCGGTAGGGGTGGGTGGGATGGGGATTGATCTGTGTGGGCTCCGGCCTGTGTCACTATCGTCACCTCCCCTAGAGGTAAAAGGGAAGGGGGCCTACCCTCATTACTTGTTTCCATACTTTCTGTATTGCTTTAATGAGCCTCATATGTTTCATTCCACTGTTTAAGCTGTAAACTTTCTCTTCTGTATTAGTACCTGGTCGACTGTTCTTGGATATATTTCCGATACTGTATCATTTTCTGGACGCTATATATGCATTTCTGTATGTTTACATGAAACTTTTCAATAAAATTGTTTTGAAAAAAAAAACATTCCAACATGATAATGACCCCAAACACACCTCCAAGATGACCACTGCCTTGCTAAAGAAGCTGAGGGTTAAGGTGATGGACTGGACAAGTGTCTCCAGACCTAACCCCTATTCAACATCTGTGGGGCATCCTCAAATGGAAGGTGAAGGAAAGCAAGGTCTCTAACATCCACCAGCTCTGTGATGTCATCATGGAGGAGTGGAAGAGGACTCCGGTGGCAACCTGTGAAGCTCGGGAGAACTTCATGTCCAAAAGGGTTGAAGCAGTGCTGGAAAATAATAGTGGCTACACAAAGTATTGAAACTTTGAGCCAAATTTGGACATTTTCACTTGGTGTACTCACTTTTGTTGCCAGAGGTTTAGACATTATTGACTGTCTGTTGAGTTATTTTGAGGGGACAGCAAATTTATACTGTTATACAAGCTATACACTCACTACTTATAGCAAAGTGTAATTTCTTCATTGTTGTCACATTAAAGAGATTATAAAATATTTACAAAAATGTGAGGGGTGTACTCATTGTTGTAAGATACTGTATATAAATATATATTTATATACACTGTATATTTGAACGTGGAATGGTTGTTGATGCCAGGTGGGCTGGTCTGAGTATTTAAAAAACTGCTAATCTACTGGGATTTTTTTGCACATCCATCTCTAGGGTTTACACAGAATGGCCTGAAAAATAGAAAATATTTAGTGAGCAGGTTATAAAAAAATCTCACGGATCACTGGTCAAGCCATCATCCAAAAATGGAAAGAGTGTGGCACAACTGCAAACCTACATAAACATGTCCATCCACCTAAACTGACAGATCCTTAATCAGAGAAGCAGCCAGGAGGCCCATGGTTACTCAGGAGAAGCTGCAGAGATCTGTATTCTGGTCAGACGAGACTAAATTTTAACATTTTGGCCTATAAGCAGAACTCTATGTGTGGCAGAAAACTTAAGCCCCATACACACGATCAGTTTTTCCTGCAGGTTTTTCTCTTCATGTTTACCAAAACCATGTAGTACAAGGGCTTGCCTGATTGCATACAAGTTTAAAGGCTGACTGCAGGTCAAGCCTGCATTTGTAGGAGGAGTCGGGAGGTATTTAAACCCACCCTCCTTCCTCCTTCTGGGCGTCGGTTTTCTGGTGTGTGGGGTTTCTGGGTATTGCACGTCACTTCCTGGAGCAATGGAGGCAGCTGCTGCAGGTGTCCATTGTGCTCTCCTCAGGATTCCCAGTGGACCGGACTGTCTGCACCCCATCCTCCTCTGTCAGCTGAGCACCGCTCACCCCAACCGCCCCCCGCTTCTCCCGATGCTTGCAGGGGGGGTGCAGGTTTGTAGTTGTGGCAGGCACCATTGGGGGGGCTGTCCACCATGTCAGCCAGGCCCTTGTCAGCATCATAGGGGCTGCCTGCTTCTCCACTCGGGCTCACGCTGTGGGGGGTCCCTCCATTCTCCCTCCTGCTCCTCCGGGCATACTCGGTGAGAGGGGAGCCAGCCGTCCTCCCTCTCACTCCTCCGGGCACCCACGTCCACGTGGTACAGGGCTCCATGGAGACCGCCCGCCTGTTCCTCCCGCCCCCCGTTTGCTCCTATGACGTCACCCGCTCCATGGCTCCTCAAGCTAGTCTAGTACCTCACATGGGGGGATGTTGGTTGGGTCAGGTGCAGTAGTTTTGTGGGCTCAGTCAGCATCAGAGGTCACATCCCGGTGCAGGGGGGGTCGGGTGTGTGGGCATGTGCTTTCCCTGTCCGCACTCTGCTTCCTCCTAGCTGTGTCATGTAGCTGAGCGCTGTTTGGCTGAAGGAGCATCTTCCCCAGCGCGGCCTGTTTCCTCCCCTGTGACACATGTCTCCCAGTGACAGCCCAGTGGGTGCTGAGGGCTCCCCGTCAAAGTTTCTGAGTTTCTCCTGCTAGTTAAGGTTCTTCTGATGGTTATGTTTCTCTTATGTTATGCGATTCATGTTATGCGATTCATGTTAGGCGATTACGTTTTTCATGCTAGTTATGTCCTCATGCTATGTGTTCTTATGCCAGTAATGTCCTCCTGCAATGTGTTTCTTATGCTAGTGATGTCCTCATGCGATTATGTTTCACGTACGGTCACGTTCTCATGCGATCACGTTCGCGTGCGATCGTGGTCATCGTGTTACGTTTCTCATGCAATCACGGTTTTCATGGTGGTTCTCATGCGATTACGTTTCGCATAGTAGTTCTCATGCGATTATGTTTCTCATGCGATCATGTTCATGTGCGATCACGGTCCTCGTGTGTTACGGTTCCCATGCGACTATGTTTCCCATGCGACTATGTTTCCCATGCGACTGTTTCCCATGCGACTATGTTTCCCATGGTGTGTTTCTGACTCAATTACGTTTTCCATGCGACTATGTTTCCCATGGTGTGTTTCTGACTCAATTACGTTTTCCATGCGACTATGTTTCCCATGGTGTGTTTCTGACTCAATTACGTTTTCCATGCGACTACGTTTTCCATGGTATATGTTTCTAATTCGACTACGC
The DNA here is from genome assembly GCA_029574335.1 of Rana kukunoris. Taxonomy (NCBI): domain Eukaryota; kingdom Metazoa; phylum Chordata; class Amphibia; order Anura; family Ranidae; genus Rana; species Rana kukunoris. Next base: position 271,110,684 of record CM056051.1, on the reverse strand, counting down.
TTCCCATGTGACTGTTTCCCATGGTGTGTTTCTGACTCAATTACGTTTTCCATGCGACTACGTTTTCCATGCGACTACGTTTTCCATGGTATCATGTTTCTAATTCGACTACGCTTCCCATGCGACTATGTTTCCCATGGTATGTTTCTGACTCGATTACGTTTCCCATGCAACTACGTTTCCCATGGTATTATGTTTCTGATACGATTACGTTTCCCATGGTATTCTGATGCGATTACTTTTTTTATTTTTTTCATGCGACTACGTTTCCATGCGATTACGTTTCTCATGGTGTCTTCTCATGCGGTTATGTTTCCCATGCGACTACGTTTCCCGTGGTATGTTTCTGACTCGTTTACGTTTTTCATTTGACTACGTTTCCCATGGTATGTTTCTAATTCGACTACGTTTTTTCATGCGACTATGTTTTTTCATGCGACTCCGTTTCCCATGCGACTACGTCTCCCATGGTATTATGTTTCTGATATGATTACGTTTCCCATGGTATCATGTTTCTGATGCGATTAAATTTTTTCAGGCGACTGTTTTTCATGCGACTATGTTTCCATGCAATTACGTTTTCCATGGTATCATGTTCTCATGCGATTACGTTTCTGGTGCGATTGCAGTTTTCATGCGGTTACGTTTTGCAGGCGATTTTGTTTCGCGTGGTGGTTTCTCATGCGGTCGCGTTCGCGTGGTGGATCTCATGCGGTCACGTGGTGGTTCTCATGCGGTCGCGTGGTGGTGCTCATGTGTTTGCGTTCGTGTGGTAGTTCTCATGCGTTCGCGTGGTGGTTCTCATGCAGTTGCGTTCGCGTGGTGGCCATGTTTATCATGGTAGGTTCTCATGCGATCACGTTTATCATGGCTGGTTCTCATGGGATTGCGTTTCGCATGGTAGTTGCTCATGCGTTCACGCTTCTCTTGGTTGGCTCTCATGCGATTACCTGGCTCATGCGTTGCGTTGCGTATGGTTTCTCCCATGCGATTACGTTTCTTATGGTTGTCATGTTCCTGTGCAATCGCGTGGCTCATGCTTGCCTTGTGGTTGCGATTCATGTTTGTCAAGTGTACACGTTTCTCTTGCTACTCATGTTCTCGGGTGTTCACGTTGCTCATGCTATTTCTGTTCTCATGTTTTCCGTTTCTCATGCAATTTTACGTTTGTACTTTCCGTTTTACGTTACGTTTCTCATGCTATTCATGTTCATAAGTGTTTACGTTACTCATACAGGTTTCAGTCGTGATGCATACGATTCCGTTTCTCAGGGTATTTTTATGTTCTCAGGTATTTACATTTCTCATGTTTTTGTTTCCCATGCTTTTCATGTTCTCTAGTGTGTGCGTTTCATGCAACTTACGTTTCTCATGCAGGTTTCAGTTGGGATGTTTTCTAGTTGGTAGCATTGGTATGTTCATTTTGATTCATGGCGTTCACGGTGTGTGTCACCCATCACGTCTATGGGTGCTTACGGATTGAGATGAGCGTTTTTAATTGGCTTGTACGGTGGCAAGTCTCCTCATCCGTTTCTCACACGTTTCATGCATCTTGACATTTCATCTCTCATACAATGACCTGACACGTCTTCAAGTTCATCAGGCCTGAGTGTACGTTTTTAATTTGCCTGCTACGCCTCAGGTTGCTCGGCCTTGGTAATTCACGGGTTTGTCACATTCTCAGTCCAGCTGCACTTGTCCTACATTTACCCACATTTAATTTTCATAGTCTGGGCATACATGTTAGTTCATGGCCCCTCTCCACTGCTGGTTACCTGTCACGTCTACGGGTACTGTCGAATTGAGATGTTTCGTTTCTAATTGGCTTGTGCAGTGGCAAGTCCCCTCATCCGTTTCTCACACGTTCATGCATCTTGGCTTTTCGCATACAATAACCTGACACGTCTTCAGGTTCATCAGGCCTGAGTGTACGTTTTTAATTTGCCTGCTACGCGGCAGGTCGCTCGGCCTTTGCTATTCATGGGGTTGTCACGTTCTCAGTCCAGCTGCACTAGTCCTACACTTACCCACGTTTCATTTGCACAGTCCATACATACAGGTCACATTCATGTCCTCACGTTAGTTCATGACCACTCTCCACTGCTGGTTACCTGTCACATTTACAGGTACTGTCGGATTGAGATGTTCGTTTCTAATGGGCTTGTGCAGTGGCAAGTCCCCTCATCCGCTTCTCACGGCTTTCATTACATTTTTCATACGTCACGTAATCTCGTCACTTACATCACCTACCCGACATGTCTTCAGGTTGTTAGGCTTGAGTGTTACGTTTTCCGTTGGCCTGCTTTGCCTCAGGTTGCTCAGCCTCGTCAGTTCCGCAGACTGACACGCTCTCTGTCCTGCTCTACATCACTGCATGTGTCAATCACGGACACTTACGTAGGTAGGGGTAAGGGGAGGTAGGGGTTTTCCTTTTCCTAAGGTAAGTTGGGGCTTGTTGGTTTTGTTTAACAATGTCTTGCTTCTTTGCAGAGTTCATGTCACGGGCAGCAGATATCGCAGATTGTGCCGTCATCCATCCTTCTCCAGTTACAGGTTTTTCACATGGTTGTGCACCCTCCTCGTATATTCCGATTTTGTCATAGACGAAGCTTGATCTTCAAGTCCTTTTCAATACAGCCCGGAAACTCGTGACTCGGCCTGGGATATCTTCCAGGCGTTCCTATCTCGGTATCCTGGGTTCTTTTCTCACAAACATGCCAGTACCTACTTGCGTTTGCTTTCTTTTGCCACTTGCAGCTTCAAACGGGTTTTAGCTGGGTCCAGGACATTCTGGGCGCTAGACCATTGCGGACATACTCAGGGATAGGCCACTTTTCCTTTTCCCTAGTACCCCCTTCCCTGCTAGCACAAGGCATGACATTTAGTCATTACCTGCTTCCTATCTAGGGTGGCACTTCATCATTCACTCCGGGCCATGGTTTCAGTACAGGTGCAGTTTTGCTGCTATTCGTAGGGGGTTTGTTTTCTTGTTGTTGAAGAATTAGGTGGGCGGTAGGTAGCTTTCTTTTCCAGACATATCCCAGATCACATGTCAGTCACAGGCATTCTTGCATTAGGGGCTTGTGGTACATTCAGTTACTTTCATTTCAATCCCTTCCCTAGCTCATCCTACTGTGTTATTTTTTGGCCCCTTTTAGGCATACTGACCACGTGACCCCGGCATACCTCAGGTCATTTCCCTCCGCAGGTCGTTTTCCCTGTTTCCCCTCAGTCCTTTCCCTAGCACGATTACCTGAGACTCTGAGTACAAGTTTAAAGGCTGACTGCAGGTCAAGCCTGCATTTGTAGGAGGAGTCGGGAGGTATTTAAACCCACCCTCCTTCCTCCTTCTGGGCGTCGGTTTTCTGGTGGCCCACCCACCCATCCCCTTTTTATTGCTATTTCTTCTTTTACTTCTACTTGGGTATGCCCCCTTTTAGGCATACTGACCACGTGACCCCGGCATACCTCAGGTCATTTCCCTCCGCAGGTCGTTTTCCCTGTTTCCCCTCAGTCCTTTCCCTAGCACGATTACCTGAGACTCTGAGTACAAATTGAAACTCTTGAGGTTTGACCTCATATTAGATGGTTTTGGTAAATCTGAAGATTTGGTAAATCTGAAGACAAAAACCTGCAGGAAAACTGATAGTGTGTATGGGGCTTAACACTGCACATCACCCTGAACACACTATCTGCACAGTGAAACATGGTGGTGACAGCATTATGTTGTGGGAATGTTTTCCTTCAGCAAGGACATGGTCAGAGTGGATGGGAATATGGATGGAGCCAAATACAGGGCAATCTTAAAAGAAAATCTGTTAGAGTCTACAAAGGCTACGAGACTGGGGTGGAGATTTACCTTCCAGCAGGACAGCGACCCTTAACATACAACCAGAGCTACAATGGAATAGTTTAGATCAAAGCATATTCATGTGTTTGAATGGCCCAGTCAAATTCCAGACCTAAATCCAATTGAGAATCTGTGGCAAGACTTAAAGATTGCTGTTCACAGATGCTCTCCATCCAGAGCTTGAGCTATTTTACAAAAAATGGGCAAAAATGTCACTCTCTAGATGTGCAAAGCTGGTAGAGACATCCCCAAAAAGACTTGCAAATGTATTTGCAGCGAAAGTTAGAACCATAAAATATTGACTCAGGGGGGATGAATACAAATGCACATCACACTTATCACATATGAAAAAGAGAAATCACTGCTCTAGGATACTAATCAGAAAGCCTCCTTACCTGATCCAAAGCCACGGGTGCATGGAATGATGCAAAATGAAGGAAAAACGTTCTGGACAGCTGCACTCCAAAAATAAATTGCTTTTATTTAAAAATCTAAAAACACACAAAAAGCATGCTACAGCAGACAGGGTAAAAAGCTGACGTGTTTCACACAAAACTTTAGTGCTCATTCATAGCTATGATAGCTCAGATTAATGGAGCAGCAGGGGATTTGTGGGTCAATGAGTGGGCTAGTACCCAATCATCGCCGAATGAATGCACCTTATAGTCAGTACATAGTCACAGATTGCAATGAGGCTACAAAAGTGGCTATTGATTGGTACATTTTACTTCAGACTGCTAGAGATCGCTGCCGTTACAGTCCCTTTATAAATGAATGCCCCTACATATGGATTTCATATAGCACCTTCAAAACAGATTTTTTAACACATTTGAATTTCCCACAAGTACATCACATGATTAGTAATTACGATTTCTAAAGTCTGATACACACAGTGATCCGATCAGCACTGGCATAATAGCTCAGTGGGGAGATCTCTATACTAACATCAAATAGTTAGTACAGTGATTTCCCCACTGAGCTATTGTGTTCTGAGAGGGTAACTGCCTACCCCAGCCAGAACACACTGGTCAGCTCTTGCAGCCTTGGGCTGCCAGTGCTGATGAAATGCTGGTATTTTTTTTACACAAACAGTACACAGAACGACACCAATGCTGATGTTGTTGCATATATTTTTTTTCTATTTATTTATTTATCCTATTTATTTAATTCCTATTCATTAATTTGTCCTTTTGTAAAGCGCTAAAACACTGTTAGCACAATATAAATCCTATATATTAAATACTGCTTAATCATTTAGAAAATCTTGTTTGGTAAACTTTGAATGTAAGATCATTTATGTTGTAAATGCCATTTAATTATAAAATAAGGTTGTATTTAGGGTTGTACCGATACCGATACCAGTATCGGTATCGGGACCGATACCGAGTATTTGCGGGAGTACTTGTACTCCCGCAAATACCCCCGATACCCAAATAGAATACTTGGAGGGACATGGCTGGGGGGACATGGTTGCATATGTAGGAGACATGGCTGGGGGGACATGGCTGCATATGTGGGGGACATGGCTGGGGGAACATGCTTGCATATGTGGGGGACATGGTTGGGGGGACATGGCTGCATATGTGGGGGGACATGGCTGCATTAGTGTGGGGACATGGCTGCATTTGTGGGGGACATGGCTGCATTTGTGGGGGACATGGCTGCATTTGTGGGGGACATGGCTGCATTTGTGGGGGACATGGCTGCATTAGTGTGGGGACATGGCTGCATTAGTGTGGGGACATGGCTGCATTAGTGTGGGGACATGGCTGCATTAGTGTGGGGACATGGCTGCATATGTGGGGGACATGGCTGCATTTGTGGGGGACATGGCTGCATTCATGGGGGACATGGCTGCATTAGTGTGGGGACATGGCTGCATATGTGGGGGACATGGCTGCATTTGTGGGGGACATGGCTGCATTTAGGGACACATTTAAAAAAAGTATTGGTATTCGGTATCGGCGAGTACTTGAAAAAAAGTATCGGTACTTGTACTCGGTCCTAAAAAAGTGGTATCGGGACAACCCTAGTTGTATTAATTGTATAGGTTGTTTTCCTTAAAAATACACAAATGTGTGTGTATATATATATATATATATATATATAATATATATATATATATATATATATATATATATATATTGGGGAAGTGATGGTTACAGAGCTTTGTTTATGATATTTTTGCCACTAGGTGACACTATCCTGTTAGTATTTAATGGTATTACATTTTAACAAGGCATAGAAAACAGGACATAAAAACCCACAAACATAAAGTTCAACTATTCATAAATTCTTTACATTTCTAATATATGACCTAGAGAATAGACATATTTATGAGGTGCGAGGATTTTAAAAGGTAAACTATGGTGTATTTTCAGCGAGTACATCATTTAAATTATTGTTGTTGAAGTGTTTGTAATCCATAACAATAAACTTTTATTTGCTCCCTTTGGTCTTTTAAATACACCAGTAAAGTGTTTTGTTATATTTGCTGGACAACTTCTAAAAGAATACCTGGTGATCCTGCAAGAATCTTGTGGGGAAGTTTTGATCACTTCCTGTGCTCTCTGCCTCTATTTTACTCTTATCAGTTAGCATTGTTCCCAGTTTTCTCTGTATACTACAGAACACCCCCATGTTATGGGACAGAAGAGAAGGGGAAGGTGTTCTGTAGTCCTAGTACACTTCCCTTTCTAAGGTGACAATGCTACTAATACCGTAGAAGGAGTGAGCACTGTCACCTAAGAGCAGAAACCTTTTTCTCACTATACAATGCATATGTGGCTGCAGGAAACATAGGCATTAGTTACCAGCTGCCATACTTAGGCACCCACAGTGGCCTGAGTTTGTGTGCTGAGAGTGTGCTCACTGTGCGCTTTGAGCACAGTGACTGAGCTGTCACCGACAGCTCTCAGTCAGGCTTATGATCATGAGCCAGTGAGATGGGCTCCCTATCAATCCACTGCTATGAGAGCCAATTACACTGGTCATCACAGTAGACATTTGATAAAGAAGCTCCACCCCCCACCTGGGCTTTAATGTGTGAAATAGGTTAATGGCAAGATCACCAGGTGGAAATAAATAAATAAAAATGCAACCACCACAAAGGCTCAGATATGAAGCATCATTTTGTAAGGTTAGTTGTAAAGTGCATAACCGGGTGGTGATTCAGAGGAGACAGGAGGGCTTGCTCTACATGTTGCGCGCTATGAATAGCGCTTCCTCAGGAGCATGAACATTTCAATAGAACATATAACCGCGTTGGGGGTATACAACGGTCAGTCTTTTTAGCCTAACATTAGCTAAATGAAAAATTTGTCCGAATTCGAATTTGTAACGAAACGAAATGCACATGTCTAGAAATAATTATAGACACTGACACATGTGTACCTACACAGGTTAAATTGGATGGACTATTGTTTTTATTATGTACCTATTATGTACCTTCTGAACCATCAGAAGAGAGCAGGCACATTGCATCTTAAAAATAAAATATTGTAATTCTTATGCACACACGATCACTTTATGTGATGAAAAAAAATGAAGTTTTTAAAAACGTCAATTTCATTGACCGTGTGTAGGGGAAAACGTTGTTTTATTTCTTGTAAAAAACGACAAAAAAAAATTGAAGCATGCTTCAATTTTTTGTGTCGTTTTTCAAAACGTTGTTTTTTGTTTCACAAAAAGTCACTGTGTGTAGCAAAAAACGTTGTTTAAAACAACGTTTTTCAACCCGCGCATGCCCAGAAGCTAGTTATGAAGCGAGCTTCAATGGAAAAGAGAGGTGAACGTAACCTCGCTTTGCTAGAGCATTGTGAAAAAAACGATGGTGTGTAGGCAACATCGTCTTTGAAAATTGAAGTTTCAAAAACGTCGTTTTTTACTTCACAGAAAACGTCGTTTTTTTTATCACATAAAGTGATCGTGTGTACGCGGCATTAGGAGACCCGAAGATGGAAACCTTTTACAGATTTAAACCACAGATATTAAGACTGCATTGACAGACTGCAGTATCTGAATGACTGAGGGGACATATTACATCTGGAAGTGAAAAGTTAGTGTCTTCCAAGACTGAAGATTGAAAAATTGTACAGCCTTTTTGAAGAGGATGTCATTTCTTAGAGACTGAGCAAGATTATTGCATCTGGAATGAATTATTAGTGTCCATCTGTTTCACATGTAAAAGCAAATAGGTGCTTCATAGGCATTCAAGGAGCTACGCAGGTACGCAGGCAAAAGGATGCCATGCGGTTCTTGAGCTGGTGTGCTTGAGGGACAGGAGCCACACTGGGGCAGAGGTTCTGTCAGCTCTGCAGGGGCAGGTTTAGAGGTGGTTGACGCTACCAGGAATGGTGGTTTGCGACAATGGCACCAACCTCCTCTCCACCCTCCGACAGGGACAACTGACCCACGTGCCCTGTTTTGCTCACGTCCTTAACTTGGTGATGCAGCGGTTCTTGGCCAGGTACCCAGGCTTACAGGATGTCCTGAAGCAGGCCAGGAAACTCTGTGTGCATTTCCAATGGTCATATAATGCCAGTGCTAGGCTGGCCAAGAACCTGCCTAATCTGTGACATGCCCACCAGGTGGAACTCTATTTTGCACACACAGCAGAGGGCTATCAATGAGTATCTCTGCCAATATGGCACCAGAACAGGTTCAGGGGAGCTTGTTTTTTTCCCCACATCAGTGGGCCATGATCAGGATGCTTGCACTGTCCTGTCACCATTTGAGGAGGCCACGAGTATATATGGACAGGGCACTTGAGGCAGAACAGAGGGAGGAAGAGGAGGACTTCCTTACCTCTCAAGGCCCCCGTTTATTCAGACAGTGTTCTATTCTTGCCTGCCTATCACACAGGAAGAGGATGAGGAGGAGGATTGTGTCAGCATGGAGGTGGAGCCTAGCACTCAGCTTTAGCAGCAGTCTTCAAGGGATCAATTACAGTCCCAAGAAACCCATGGACTTGTACGTGGCCGGGAGGAGGTGGCTGCGGATCATGTCGTCCTGCGTGACCCAGAGGACTCCGGACCGAATGCCTCAGCAAACCTACGCTGCATGGCCTTCCTGATCCTGTAAAGCCTGCAGAAGGATCCTCGTATTCGTGCTATCAAGGAGAGGGATCATTACTGGCTGGCAACCCTCCTTGATCCACGTTACAAGGGTAAGGTTGTGGACCTTATCTTGCCGGTGCAGAGGGTGCAGAGGATGAAACATCTTCGGGAGGCCTTGCAGAAAGGTCTGTGCAAGGTGTTCCCAGATACTGGGAGGTTACAAAATCCTGGTCCTGGACAACGTGTTGCTGAGGCTTCGGTCAGTCAAAGAAGGAGCGGTGGAGAAGATGGGCTTCTGACCGATGCATTCAGACAATTTTTTAGTCCGCACCCCCAAGGTATGACCGGTTCCAGCAACCATCGCCAGCGTCTGTTTTACATGGTGCAGAAAAATACCTAGGGACAAGATCAGACTTGGACATCTTTCCCACCGAAAATCCTCTGGCTTACTGGGTCTTCAGGATGGATCACTGGCCAGAGCTTGCACAGTGTGCAATTGAGCTACTGGCCTGTCCTGCATCCAGCCTTCTTTCAGAAGGCACATTCAGTGCGGCTGGAGGCTTTGTAACCGATCACAGGGTGCGTCTCTCCACCGACTCGGACGATCAACTGACCTTCATAAAAATGAATCAGGCTTGGATCACCACACCAGCTTGGTAAATGTCAGATCCCTTCAAGACTGCCTATGCTGATGCTGAGTGACTATCCTGTCATGCTGAGTAACTATCCTGTTATGCTAAGTGATTATCCTTTTCCTCCTCAAAGGTCATGTTGATAGCTTGTAAGAACATTTTTGTTTCCGGGAACCGCCACCAGTGGCTAAGGCCCAATTTTTCTGCCCCTGTTCAATAGGGGCGTGTAATTAACATTTTTGATGCAGGGCTCATTCCTGCGCTCCAACTAGAGTATGTGTGAGGTGATGCTGTGTTGTGGAACCAGTGCCTAAGGCCTAATTTTTCTGTAATTACAATTCTGGATCTAGTATTTCACAGCAGGGCCCATTCCTGCACCCACCAAGAATAACTGTAAGGACTTACAGTGTTGTGGCACCAGCACCAATACCAAAGGCCCAATTTTTCTACCACTGTTTAACAATGGCATGTAATTACAATTCTTGATATAATAGTTCCCAGCAGGGCGTTCCAGTGCCCACCAAGACTAACGTTAAGGGCTTACAGTGTTGTGGTAACACCAACACCTAAGGGCCAGGCCCTTACTTTCAAACAGCCAACTTACTAACGAGTCCTACGTGCAAATGGAAGAACATAACAGGAAGTGAGAGGAAATCTACCCCTAGGAAGGGAAATTCTCTTCTGTAAGAGGTGTCTCCTGTATACTGATGCTTTATCACCAATCCTTGTTTCACTAAAAAAAATTTTTTTTCAAAAAAAAACATTTGTCATTGGGACAGAAAGTGAGTGGAAATCTTCTGAACAGATGCACAGACAGCAAAACAAATGTTACAGGGATGCTAACTCTTTACAATATTTTACATAAAGCTTAAAAATAGTTTTTCTGGCTGGAGCTACACTTTAAAAATGTACCAGTTCAAAATTACAAACAGATTCTACTTAACAACAAGCCTACAGTCCCTGTCTTGTTTGTACCACCTGTATACTGCTGTTCAGAGTATATAGGGCCTGGGGGCCCCACGCCTTATATCCATACAAGACCCAAAGGGGTTGGTAATGACCTGGGGGAGAGGAAACCCATGCTAATTTTCTCAATGATTTTCATCCATATTGCTGGGACCAGACATCACATTAAAGCCACATGCAGTTTTAAATGACTTTCCCTCTTAATGGCCTCTTGTAGGATAGCAGCAAATTTCACTGTACCATCAGCCCTCACTCGGTCCCTTAAGGCTCTCTTTAATTAAGAGGACCATACACCAGCGAGGAACTGGTCCCATATAATCTGATCGGGGTTAGTGACCCCAGTTTCCCGGCGGCGGAAGCCATTTTCTCCAACCGCCGCCAGATTTCCTGTAAGGCCACTGCAAATTTAGGAATAGTCTCTCGGTCATGCTGCCCCCGACAATAGAAACTCTTCCGGAGTTCAGCTATGGATGTACTCTCACCATACAAGCTTTCTAGGTGGCCCACAATAGCTGTTCTGCTATCCCTTTCTTCTAGGGCAGAACCATCACAGCCCGGCGGGCTTATCCTTTCTAGCGCATTAACAGCCAAATCTGCAAAGTGTGCTGTAGGTACTGTATTTCGAACAAGCGGACTGAACTATCCAATCTCTCAGTCTGTCAGGGGAATATTTGTGCCATTAAACTTTGGAATCAGGGCCAAAGCCACTCCATATGGTGCCATGTTTGACCCTGTAGCCACTGCCCCGCTTGAGGATGATGGTTTTGACATCCTGACGACTATGCCAAAATGAAGTGGGGATAGGGTGTAGCGGCTTCACAGATGGAATCACACGTACTGACTTTATAAACCAGGCAATGTTTATTACCGGAGAGACGGTAGTAGAAAGAGTATCTACAGCAGTAATGCAAGTTGTTTTACTCCAAGCATGGAGGCACAGATACACAGCACAGTCACTTCTGATGTAAGCGGTAGTTGTATTCGTCAGCACTAGAGTTGAGCGGACACCTGGATGTTCGGGTTCAGACACGAACCCGAACTTTAAAAAAAAAGTTCGGGTTCGGGAATCCGAACCCGGACACCGAACCCCCATTAAAGTCAATGGGACACGGACTTTTAGTAAAAAAAATAAAAAAAATGCGTGGTGGTTCCCCCAAATTCAATAACCAAACCCTTTAGGTCTGGTATGGATATTAAGGGGAACCCCGACGTTAATTAAAAAAAAAAAATATGTGGGGTTCCCCCCAAATATCCATAACCAGACCCTTCAGGTCTGGTGTGGATTTTAAGGGGAACTCCACCCCAAATTTAAAAAAAAATGGCGTGGAGTTCCCCCTAAAAACCACACCAGACCCCTTATCCGAGCATGTTGACCTGGCCGGCCGCAGAAAAGAGGGGGGGGACAGAGTGTGCCCCCCCTCTCCTGAACCACACCAGGCCACATGCCTTCAACATTGGGAGGGTGCTTTGGGGTGCTGATGGGGTGTTGATAGGGACAAGGGTCTCATCCCCACAACCCTTGCCCGGTGGTTGTGGGGGTATGCGGGCAGGGGGCTTATCAGAATCTGGGAGACCCCTTTAACAAAGGGGACCCCCAGATCCTGGCCCCCCCCTGTGTGAAATGGTAATGGGGTACACTTTACCCCCACCATTTCACAAAGGAAGTGTAAATAGTAGTTTTCAGGAAAAAAACACACACACACACCGTAGAACAAATTACTTTAATAATTAAACCAAATAAAAATCCAGCGGTGAAAATAGACGATCGATGCTGCTCCCTGCTCCAACGTTGTGTTCTATCCAGTAGTGTTGCTCACGAATATTCGCATTACGAATATTCGGCTCGAATATTGCATATTCGAGTAATCGCGCAATATCTCGAATATCGCGCTGAATATTCGCAATGTCGAATATTCGGATTTTTCTAAAAAAAAATTTAACACAGATCACATGCTAGTGATCTCCATCGACGTGTAAAAGCAATGGTGGTATGATTAGAGAGACCCTGGGCCGAGTAGCGCATGCGATCCTTTTATGCTGCCGAATATTCGCAATGCGAATATTCGGCAATAGGAATATTGCGCGAATATTTTCTCCGCCCTTCATTGGCATCAGAGCCAATCAGAGTTCCATTTCCACAGGTGTCAGAGGTTAGCAACCTCCACATCAACCAATAGGAACCTGCCTCACGACCATTATATAAACTAGGTCCCAGCATGTGCTCATTGCAGATTCACAAGGTGGATATAGAGGGAGAAGTGTTTCTGTGCTCTGTGTTATATTGCATCAGCATTGCAGTGCCTTTCAGTTCTGTGCTCCTGTTCAGTGTTCAGTTCATTTGAGTATTAGCAGCTGCTAGTGCTTATATTTCTAAACTGCTTTTTTAAAAGCAAGAAGATACCAAACAGCTTTTTTTAAAGCTACTATTTGTGTGTTTGTGTTCCAGTTTCATTTAGTGTTAGATAGATAGGTTTGAGTGTACTTGTACACCTCTGTAAGCTAGCTAGCTTCGTTTACTGTGTTTATTTAGTTATCTGTTTTATAAAAAAAAAAAAAAAAAAATGTTTTAGTTTATTCAGATCTCTGGCTCAGCTGTGTTAGCAGAGTCACTGTTCTATCTATATTAGTTTGTTTATTGCTTTTATTCGTTGCCCAGTCAGTTTTTGTCTGTTGTCTGTCAGTCAGTTAGTTAGTTTAAAAAAAAAAAAAAAATTTAAAAAAATGTACCTTTTGTTTAAGTGTTGTTTAGTGGCATAGCTACTAGGTGTTTGTCTGCGTGCCTGTTTTTTCTTTTATCACATTTACCCCCCCCCCAATAAAGTTTACCCACCCCCCCATATCAGCATGAGCAGCATCCGTGGCCGTGGTCGTGGCAGCAGGGGTAGGGGAGTTACTCCCAGTGCTGGGTCGCTGCCAGCACGGGGTACCTCTCGCGCCCCTACTACTGGTAGAGGATCGGGTGGAAGGGGAGTCCGCCTCATTCGGGAGTTTTTCACTTCGGGCAGCCGCCCGATATTGCCTTCCCAGGCTCCAGCAGTGGTGGAGTACATGGGGCACAGCAGTGCCACTGAGTCATCACCAGTAGCCACACCAAGTAGCACCACCACCATCAGTACACCGGTGCCTTTAGTACCCAGCCCCAGCCCCCAAGAGTCCAGCCTCATGCTGTTTGAGGATGAAGGTGAGATGGATATATTGGGGGAGGCCCTCGATCATGCAGACATAGATTTATGTGCTGATGGTCAGGACCTTTTTGAAGGGTTAATCGAGGAGGAGGAGGATGGGGTACCGGCTGTCAGTAGCCCAGAGACCTCCCTTCATGGTGGTGCTGGTGATTTTCTGCAGGAAACACCAGCACCTAGTCAGACCCATGCGTCTGTGAGGGGACATCGGAGCCAGGCTAGCGGCTCCATGTCAGATGTCTCCTTCAGACCACCATATGTCAGCCCTGGGTCTGACATATCTGGGGGCGAAGAGGAGGGTGACCCAACATGGGTGCCACCTGCCTCGTCAGTTCACAGCATCAGTGACGACGAGGAAGGTAGGCACCCTGGGGAAACGGTGCGCCAGGTCACCAGGGAGACCAGCGTCAGGGTCTCCACTGGTGATGGCAGCAGGAGGTGTCAGCAGCAGCAGCAGCAGCAGCAGCAGCAGCAGGCAGCTCCACCTGTGCGCACCGAGTCCCAGCAGGTGGAAGTCAGCGTCACCCCATCTGACAGAAGGGCGGCGCTGAAGTCACCTGTCTGGGCCTACTTCACCTTGGTAGCAGATAACCCGACAGTAGCCATCTGCCAGCTCTGTCGTGCCAAGGTGAAGAGAGGGAAGTGCTTGGCTCGGGTGGGTACCACGGCACTCGACCAGCACCTGAGGATTAACCACTGGCAGGAGCATGACCAGATGAAGCGTGGTGGTGGTAGCAGCGCCACCACCACAAGTGTGCAGGGTACAGCAGCCCCTGCCACAGCTTCATCGGCTACCAGCAGGTCATGCCCCCCCGCTCCCTCTAGTAGAGGTACTGGTACCGGCAGCCAGACCTCCACATCATCACCCTCCTCTTCGGTGTCCTGCACTGCCGTCCGGCGCCAGGCGTTGCTTTCTGACGCCTTGAAACGCAACACTCCCTTCCCCCCTGCAGACCGACGTGTGCGTTCCCTCAATGGGCTCCTGGCAAGGGTTATTGCCCAACATCTGCTTCCCTTTAACATAGTGGACTGCAACCCCTTCAGGCAGATGTTGGAGCAGGCCCAACCCCAATGGCGTGTCCCCAGCCGCCATTTCTTTGTCAGGACTGGTGTCCCTGCCCTACACCAGCACATTGTGCAGAATGTAACCCTGTCGCTGGATCATGCTGTCAGCAACAGGGTGCATCTGACAATGGATGGCTGGACCAGCAGGCATGGGCAGGGGTGCTACATAAGCTTCACGGCCCATTGGGTTTCCCTCCGAGGCGCCGGGGAGGGATTGGCAGCATCTGATTTTGTGGTGCCGCCCCGGGGTGTCCAGGGGAGAACTGCTGGTCTCCCTCAAGCCACTGTCTCCGCAGCTGCTGAGCCTCCCAGCAAGCGCCCCCGTAGCTATTCAAGTGTGGGGCACGTGCGCTGTCAGGCCGTGCTCCAGCTTGTTAGTTTAGGGGAACGGAGACACACTGGACGAGAAGTGCTGAGCGCACTTCAGGCTCAGGTCCAGAAGTGGCTGACACCCCGAAGGCTCCAAGCAGGTCTGGTTGTCTGTGACAATGGCAGCAACCTCCTCTCCGCCCTCCAGGCTGGCAGTCTGACCCACGTGCCCTGTCTGGCACATGTCCTCAACCTAGTGGTGCAGAAGTTCCTGCGCACCTATCCCGGGTTGAGTGACATTGTGCTAAGGGTACGCAGGATTGCCAGCCACTTCAGGCGCTCCCCAACCGCTACCGCGTCCCTGTCAAAGTTGCAGCGGGACAACAGCCTGCCCCTTCACAGGCTGATTGTGGACAGTGTGACGCTGTGGAACTCCAGCCTCTACATGCTGGAGAGGTTGTGGGAGCAGCGAAGGGCGGTGAGTACCTGCTGGAGCAAGGCACTGGCGGGCCATCACAACACACACTCCCGTACATCACCAGTCTGGAGTGGGGGCAGATACACCAGGTCTGCCATGTGTTGGCCCCTTTTGAGCAGTTGACCAAGATGGTGAGCAGGGAGCATGTCGGCCTCAACGACGTGCTCCCTATAGTGTTCCTGCTGGACAGGGGACTAGATCGCCTGCTCGAAGCTGGGGAGAGTGCCTTGGTGGAGCAGGAGGAGGCAACACCAAGACCAGGCCCAGGACGAGGAGGAGGATCATGATGATGATCAGGAGGTGACTGGTGGCGTCCTGGAGTCAGGGCCTGGTCAGGAGAGAGAGCCGGTGTTGGGGGCACCGATAGTCCGGGGGTTTGGCATGACTGACTGCGAACAGCAGCGCCTTCATGACGAGGAAGCGGACGTCATGGACCCAGGCAGCCATGAGGAGTCACAGCGGGCTGTGCTCTTCCCCATGGCTGCCCACATGCTGAGATGCCTCAGGAGGGACCCCCGGGTTAAAGCCATCAAGGAGAGGGATGAGTTTTGGCTGGCCACCCTTGTAGATCCCAGA
This sequence comes from Rana kukunoris, assembly GCA_029574335.1. Classification (NCBI taxonomy): domain Eukaryota; kingdom Metazoa; phylum Chordata; class Amphibia; order Anura; family Ranidae; genus Rana; species Rana kukunoris. The sequence goes on along the minus strand of CM056051.1, from coordinate 271,094,569 downwards.
TTTAAGGGGAAACTGGAGCAGTTCCTCCCAGCCAGACGGAGGCAGCCCCGGATGGAGGAACTGCAGGCATGCCTAGTCAGCCGGTTGGAGCAGGCAACTCCCCGGCCTCCAGTTGTCCCCCCTCATCTCACCAAGCAGGTGGCTACACCCAGCAGCAGCCGAGCAGGGGACCTAATGGGTGAGATGAGGATGTTCTTCCAATCTGAGCGACCCAGTACCAGCAGCAGCAGCAGCAGTCACCACCACCAGCGGCTGGCCCACATGGTGGCAGACTACATGGGGTCCATCAGTGCTTCTGACAGTATGAGCACCGACGACCCCATGGAGTACTGGGTTGCCAGATTGGACACCTGCCGCGAGCTCGCTCAGTATGCGCTGGAGTTATTGTCTTGCCCCCCCTCCAGCGTACTATCTGAGCGGACATTCAGCGCGGCAGGTGGGGTGGTCACGGACAAGAGGACCCGTCTGTCCACAGACTCCGTGGACAGACTCACATTCATCAAAATGAATGAGTCCTGGATCGGCGGTGACTTTCTGGCACCCGCTGTCGGTTCAGGGCACTGAATGGTCCCTTGTCAGTTAGCAATACCTCTCCTATCTCTTTATACCAGGGGTGTCAAACTCAATTTCATCGTGGTCCGCATCAGCATTATGGTTGCCCTCAAAAGGGCCGGTTATATCTGTAATATTATATGTCCAGCGCATCCCCTCCCCTTACATTAGATGTCAAAGGCCACCCCACCATCCTACCCCACCATCAGAAGTGGAGTTCCCCCTCTCCCTTACATCACAGTGCATCCCCCTTTCCTTATGCTGCTGCTGGGAAGAAGTTGGATATTTTTTTTTTTTGAAAAGCCTGTGGCGTGCAAAACACAACCCAAAAACTCCACCCGGTGCCACAGCTACTTAAGGCCTGTGTCATTCTGCTTTTCAAATGTAATCACCATGCTAATGCAATTTCAAGCTTTTGTAATTTTGGCACTATATGGGCTCCTACTGCTAATGCCAAAAGGCTGAGTGATTATGTACCGATATATTACTCATACTGGTGCTGTCACCTTTTGTCTGTGAGATTTGCCACTTTCTTACTACTGCTGGTGCTGCTGCCACCTCTTCCACGACCACGAGTGAAAAAAACACTTAATTGTGTACTGGTACTACTATGCTGCTGCTGCTGCCAGTGCTCAGATACTTATGTGTCAAGTTCTTTGCCACTATATGCTACAATTATCAATGCTGCTGCTGCTGTGCTGCTGCCACCTCTTTCACGACCACGAGTGAAAAAAACACTTAATTGTGTACTGGTACTACTATGCTGCTGCTGCTGCCAGTGCTCACTTACCTATGTGCCAACTTCTTTGGCACTATATGCTGCAATTATCAATGCTGCTGCTGTCCTGCTGCCACCTCTTCCACAACCACGAGTGAAAAAACACTTTATTGTGTACTGTTACTACTACTATACTGCTGCTGCTGCCAGTGCTCATATACCTATGTGACAAGTTCTTTGACACTATATGCTACAATCATCAATGCTGCTGCTGCTGTGCTGCTGCCACCTCTTCCACGACCACAAGTGAAAAAACACTTTATTGTGTACTGTTACTACTACTATACTGCTGCTGCTGCCAGTGCTCATATACCTATGTGACAAGTTCTTTGACACTATATGCTACAATCATCAATGCTGCTGCTGCTGTGCTGCTGCCACCTCTTCCACGACCACAAGTGAAAAAACACTTTATTGTGTACTGTTACTACTACTATACTGCTTCTGCTGCCAGTGCTCATATACCTATGTGACAAGTTCTTTGCCACTATATGCTGCAATTATCAATGCTGCTGCTGTCCTGCTGCCACCTCTTCCACAACCACGAGTGAAAAAACACTTTATTGTGTACTGTTACTACTACTATACTGCTTCTGCTGCCAGTGCTCATATACCTATGTGACAAGTTCTTTGCCACTATATGCTACAATCATCAATGCTGCTGCTGCTGTGCTGCTGTGTCACGTACCTGGTTATGGAGCCCAATGTGCAGGGAGCGGCCTCTCGTAAGCCTCTGACTCAGGAACCCCTGGTAGAGCAGACAGGGGGTACGGAGTCTGGAGGAACACAAGCGCCTGGTGGGAAGCTGGAGATGGACCGGAAGAGGAAGTGAACAGGTGTTGACGAGGTCCTAGCAGAAATCCAGCAAACACAGGAACGGTGTTGAAGCGCTTGTGAATAGGAGCCAAGGGATTGTCAGATACTGGATCAGGCACCAATCAGGAGACGGAGACAGGTCCGAGGGTTGAATCAGGTTCAGACCGGGTCGGTGAATCAGGTAAGCAGACAGCAAGGCGGGTTTAAGCAGAGTCGGTAGTCGGATCAGGCCGGGGTCAGAGGCAGGCTGCAGGTGGAGAAGGGTCAACGGAAGCCGGGTCAGGTATTCGGTAATCAGGCAGACAGGTAACAGATTCAGATTCAGTCAGGGATTGCTGCAGACTGGTCAGCAAGATACAGTGGGATCAGATGGTTTAAATAGCAGTTCTTGGCGCCGAAATGACGTCAGCGCGCCGCGCACATCACGCGCGCGCGCGCGCCCCCGCGCATGTGCTGAAACAGACTTCTCCTGGCGCTGTCAGTATTGGTAAGATTCCTGTATCTCTTATCATGACATTGCCCCCCCCCCCCTACGGGCAGCCTCCGGATGCCCAACTGGGCCAACCTACTTGGGTGTGCCCTTTTATAGGCCCGGACCAGTCTCTGAGCGTGAATGTTGGCCTCTGGTTCCCAGGAGTTTTCTTCTGGGCCGTAGCCTTTCCATTTCACCAGGTATTGAACCTGGTTACGTCTCTTCCGACAATCCAGGATGGATTCCACCTCGAAACTCCTCCTCGCCGTCGATAAGTACCGGTGTGGGTGGACCAGCATTCCGGTTGGGAAAAGGATCCGGGACTGTGGGTTTGAGCAGTGCCACGTGAAAGACTGGATGAATCCTAAAAGAAGCAGGTAATTTCAATTCGTAGGCCACTTCATTAACCCTTCTGAGTACCTGGAAGGGACCAACAAACTTAGGACCAAGTTTCTTGGTTGGGCAAGCTAGTTTTAAGTTCAAAGTGGATAAATAAACTTGGTCCCCTGGTACCAAATTAAGTTGTCCTCTCCTCTTTCTGTCAAAGACCTCCTTATTATACTCCTGGGTTCTTCCCCCTGTTTCCTGGAGTGTTTTGTTATTGGTGGAAAAAAAATCCAAGGTTTCCTGAACAGCTGGTACTGAGCATTCCGGAATATGGTTGGATAAGAACAGAGGATGAAAGCCGTAGTTGGCAAAGAATGGGGACTGTTGGGTAGCTGAATGGATTGAGTTGTTGTAGGCAAACTCTGCAAGGGGCAACAGAGAAGCCCAATCATCCTGTGAAAAACTGGAGAAACAGCGCAGGTATTGCTCGAGCGTCTGGTTGGTGCGCTCGGTCTGGCCGTTGGTCTGTGGGTGGTACGCAGATGAAAAGGAAAGTTCAATCTTCAGCGCCCCACATAACGCTTTCCAGAACCTCGAGGTGAATTGCACCCCACGGTCAGATACAATATTAGCAGGTATACCATGGAGTCTCACTACTTCTTTAATAAAAATTTTTGCTGTTTCGGCAGCAGAAGGTGTCCCTACCATCGGTAGGAAGTGCGCCATTTTTGAAAGTCTGTCCACCACTACAAAGATGGTAGTATAGTTTTCAGAAGGAGGTAACTCAACAATAAAATCAATTGAAATCATTCTCCAAGGTTTCTCTGGAACAGGCAGTGGTTTAAGTAACCCCCACGCTTTGGTTCTGCTACCCTTGTGTTGGATACAGGTGGCACAGGATTCCACATAGCTTTTGCAATCTTGTAATAATTGAGGCCACCAGAAGGTACGCTGGATGAGTTCAGCTGTCTTGTGGATTCCGAAATGTCCGGCTAGCTCGTGGTCATGGCAGGACTTGAGAATTGTCAATCGTAGTTGTTGAGGCACAAAAATCTTGTTTTTGTTCCATAGCATGCCGTCTCTTAACTGCAGAGTAAGGTCTAGAGATGAGGGAATTGATGAAGAGGCCTGCTTAATTTGGGACAGAAGATCTCCCTGTAACATAAGAAAATTGCCAGGGGCGAGGATGGTGTCCGGGGAGGAAGGAGCTTCAGGCCCATTGAATATCCGGGATAGCGCGTCGGGTTTAGTGTTTTTTGATCCAGGTCGGTAGGTTATATGGAAGGAAAACCGAGTAAAGAACAATGCCCACCTGGCCTGCCGTGGCCTCAGTCTCTTAGCAACCTTTAAGTATTCCAAGTTCTTGTGATCTGTATAGATCAAGATGGGGTGAGCTGCACCCTCCAGGAGATAACGCCATTCCTCGAGAGCTGCCTTGATTGCTAAAAGTTCCCTGTCCCCAACGTCATAGTTTCTTTCAGCTTCGGAGAGTTTGCGGGAGAAGAACGCAACTGGATGCAGAAGGGATTTGGGTCCTTGTCTCTGGGAAAGCACTGCTCCGACCGCCACCTCGGAGGCGTCCACTTCCAGGATGAAAGGTAGAACTGGATCAGGATGTTTTAGGATGGATGCTGAAATGAAAAGGTTTTTCAGGGTAGAAAAAGCCGCTTGAGCCTCTGGGGACCACTGGAACCGGATACCCTGTTTGGTCAGACCTGTGATGGGAGCAATTATGGAAGAGAAATTTTTGATAAATTTTCGATAAAAATTTGCAAATCCCACGAAACGCTGGACTGATTTCTTATCGGTGGGAGCGGGCCAATCTGTAATGGCGGTGACCTTCTGAGGGTCCATCTTGACACCGTCTATTGAAATGATGAGACCTAGGAACTGGATGCTCTCTCTTTCAAACTCACATTTCTCCGCTTTAGCATACAGACTGTGTTGACGGAGCCGGGCTAGGACCTTTTGGACATGTCTTTGATGATCTGACAGGGAGGAAGAGAAGATCAGGATGTCATCTAGGTAAACAATAACGAATAAATCAAGATAGTCTCTGAAAATGTCATTTACAAAATGCTGGAATGTGGCTGGGGCATTGCAAAGGCCGAAGGGCATCACCAGGTATTCAAAATGCCCAAAACGAGTACGAAATGCGGTTTTCCACTCGTCGCCATCCCTTATGCGGACGAGGTTGTAAGCCCCACGGAGGTCAAGTTTAGTAAAGATGGTGGCTGCTCCGAGTCTCTGAAATAGTTCAGGAACAAGAGGGAGAGGATACCTGTTCTTAATCGTGATTTTATTTAAGTCCCTGTAGTCTACGCAGGGGCGTAAAGAGTGATCCTTCTTTTCCACAAAGAATATACCGGCCCCCGCAGGGGATGTGGAAGGGCGGATGAACCCCTTCTCGAGATTCTCATCAATATAAGACTTGAGAGTGACCAACTCTAGCCCAGTCAAAGGAAATATTCTTCCAAACGGAATTTCTGCTCCAGGTAAAAGTTCAATAGGGCAGTCGTAGGACCGGTGTGGAGGTAACGTCTCTGCTCCTCTTTTGCTGAACACATCTAAGAAACTATGATAGGCTTCTGGGATTAATTGACGGTTCTCCTCTTCGGATTCTAAACACATCAAAGAAGGAGGGGAACTGGCAGGCTTCTGAAGGCAGTGTTGTCGACAGTAAGAGGAAGAAAAGTGGATTGTTCCAGATTCCCAGTCAATCTGGGGATTATGGGCTTTCAGCCAAGGCATACCCAGAATGACCGGAAACATTGGGGATTCAATAATGTCCAGACAGAGTAGTTCCCGGTGGTCCTTGGAGGTGAGTGCGTATAGGGGAATTGTCTCTTGGGTAACCGGGCCAGATTTGATAGCCGATCCGTCGGCTAAATGGACGGTAAGTTTCTGGTGTCGTGGTCGTAGAGGGACTCCATGTCGAAAGGCAAAGGAGGCGTCCATAAAACCGCTGCAAGCACCAGAGTCAATAATTGCGGGGACTTGGAGGTTCCTTCCTGGAAGCTGTAGAGAGATTAAAACAGCCAGGTGAGTATTATTGTTACGTAAGACAGAGAAGAGAGCCGGTGAGGGGACTGAACACTTACGGAACTTGACGGGGCAGGTGTTTACATAGTGCCCGGATCCTCCACAGTACATGCAAAGGTTATTGGATCGACGCCTTTGACGCTCCTCCGGAGTCAGGGATGGCCGAAGTAGGCCTATTTGCATTGGTTCTGGATGATCGATGGGGTTTGGTCTGGGACCTAAAGGAGGCAGATGCGGTGGGCCAGGTACACGTGGCATCATCCATATGGGACGTGTGGGGCCGGATGTGCGTTCAGCACGCCGTTCCCTCAACCGTCTGTCGATCTGAACAGAGAGGAGGATGAGGGCTTCAAGTGTTGCGGGGATGCCCACTCGGGCTAATTCGTCTTTTAGAGATTCTGAAAGTCCCATACGAAATTGATGACGCAGGGCAGCATCATTCCAGTTGGTATCGGAACTCCACTGCCTGAATTCAGCTACATATTCCTCCACTGCTCTGCGTCCCTGCTGTAAGGCACATAATGCTGCTTCAGCGGTAGCTGCTAGTTGGGAATCCTCATAGATAAGGTCCATGGCTTGGAAGAAAGTACTGAGTAGGTTAAGACTTTCTTCCTTGCGTTCTAGAAGACGATGCACCCAGGTCTGAGGTTCGCCAGACAATAAAGAGATAACGAAACCTACTTTTGTGGCCTCAAGTGAAAAGGTCCTGGGTTGTAAAGCAAAAAAAAGTTCACAGGCGTTGCGGAAAGCTCTATATTTGCTGCGATCTCCAGAAAATCTCTCCGGGGTGGGAACTCTGGGTTCCGGTGGTAGCATCACTACGGAAGGGGCAGCTGCGGTTCCAGACGATGCAGGTGCTGTTGTGGCCAGAGTTTGGACACGTCCTTCCAGGCGGGTATATCCTTCTTGTAAAGTCTGTACGGCCGCGGTGAGGCCATCTAGATGGCGGCATAAGTCCTCCATGGGAGACGCCCCCTGCGTGGGCTCGGACATGGCTGACCAGTACTGTCACGTACCTGGTTATGGAGCCCAATGTGCAGGGAGCGGCCTCTCGTAAGCCTCTGACTCAGGAACCCCTGGTAGAGCAGACAGGGGGTACGGAGTCTGGAGGGACACAAGCGCCTGGTGGGAAGCTGGAGATGGACCGGAAGAGGAAGTGAACAGGTGTTGACGAGGTCCTAGCAGAAATCCAGCAAACACAGGAACGGTGTTGAAGCGCTTGTGAATAGGAGCCAAGGGATTGTCAGATACTGGATCAGGCACCAATCAGGAGACGGAGACAGGTCCGAGGGTTGAATCAGGTTCAGACCGGGTCGGTGAATCAGGTAAGCAGACAGCAAGGTGGGTTTAAGCAGAGTCGGCAGTCGGATCAGGCCGGGGTCAGAGGCAGGCTGCAGGCGGAGAAGGGTCAACGGAAGCCGGGTCAGGTATTCGGTAATCAGGCAGACAGGTAACAGATTCAGATTCAGTCAGGGATTGCTGCAGACTGGTCAGCAAGATACAGTGGGATCAGATGGTTTAAATAGCAGTTCTTGGCGCCGAAATGACGTCAGCGCGCGCAAGCTCCCGCCGCGCGTGCCGCGTGCACGCTCGCACCGCGCAACCTCACGCGCGCGCACCCGCGCGCCCCCGCGCATGCGCTGAAACAGACTTCTCCTGGCGCTGTCAGTATTGGTAAGATTCCTGTATCTCTTATCATGACATGCTGCCACCTCTTCCACGACCACGAGTGAAAAAAACACTTAATTGTGTACTGGTACTACTATGCTGCTGCTGCTGCCAGTGCTCACTTACCTATGTGCCAACTTCTTTGGCACTATATGCTGTAATTATCAATGCTGCTGCTGTCCTGCTGCCACCTCTTCCACAACCACGAGTGAAAAAACACTTTATTGTGTACTGTTACTACTACTATACTGCTGCTGCTGCCAGTGCTCATATACCTATGTGACAAGTTCTTTGCCACTATATGCTACAATCATCAATGCTGCTGCTGCTGTGCTGCTGCCACCTCTTCCACGACCACAAGTGAAAAAACACTTTATTGTGTACTGTTACTACTACTATACTGCTGCTGCTGCCAGTGCTCATATACCTATGTGACAAGTTCTTTGCCACTATATGCTACAATCATCAATGCTGCTGCTGCTGTGCTGCTGCCACCTCTTCCACGACCACGAGTGAAAAAAACACTTAATTGTGTACTGGTACTACTATGCTGCTGCTGCTGCCAGTGCTCACTTACCTATGTGCCAACTTCTTTGGCACTATATGCTGTAATTATAAATGCTGCTGCTGTCCTGCTGCCACCTCTTCCACAACCACGAGTGAAAAAACACTTTATTGTGTACTGTTACTACTACTATACTGCTGCTGCTGCCAGTGCTCATATACCTATGTGACAAGTTCTTTGCCACGATATGCTACAATCATCAATGCTGCTGCTGCTGTGCTGCTGCCACCTCTTCCACGACCACAAGTGAAAAAACACTTTATTGTGTACTGTTACTACTACTATACTGCTGCTGCTGCCAGTGCTCATATACCTATGTGACAAGTTCTTTGCCACTATATGCTACAATCATCAATGCTGCTGCTGTGCTGCTGCCACCTCTTCCACGACCACGAGTGAAAAAAACACTTAATTGTGTACTGGTACTACTATGCTGCTGCTGTTGCCAGTGCTCACTTACCTATGTGCCAACTTCTTTGGCACTATATGCTGTAATTATCAATGCTGCTGCTGTCCTGCTGCCACCTCTTCCACAACCACAAGTGAAAAAACACTTTATTGTGTACTGTTACTACTACTATACTGCTGCTGCTGCCAGTGCTCATATACCTATGTAACAAGTTCTTTGACACTATATGCTACAATCAGCAATGCTGCTGCTGCTGTGCTGCTGCCACCTCTTCCACGACCACGAGTGAAAAAACACTTTATTGTGTACTGTTACTACTACTATACTGCTGCTGCTGCCAGTGCTCATATACCTATGTGACAAGTTCTTTTGACACTATATGCTACAATCATCAATGCTGCTCCTGCTGTGCTGCTGCCACCTCTTCCACGACCAAGAGTGAAAAAAACACTTAATTGTGTACTGGTACTACTATACTGCTGCTGCCAGTGCTCAGATACCTATGTGACAAGTTCTTTGCCACTATATACTACAATTACCAATGCTGCTGCTGTGCTGCTGCCACCTCTTCCACAAGTGATAAAACACTTTATTGTGTACTGTTACTACTATACTGCTGCTGCCAGTGCTCAGAAACCTATGTGACAAGTTCTTTGTCACTATATGCTACAATTACCAATGCTGCTGCTGTGATGCTGCCACCTCTTCCACGACCACAAGTGAAAAAACACTTTATTGTGTACTGTTAGTACTACTATACTGCTGCTGCTGCCAGTGCTCATATACCTATGTGACAAGTTCTTTTGACACTATATGCTACAATCATCAATGCTGCTCCTGCTGTGCTACTGCCACCTCTTCCACGACCAAGAGTGAAAAAAACACTTAATTGTGTACTGGTACTACTATACTGCTGCTGCCAGTGCTCAGATACCTATGTGACAAGTTCTTTGGCACTATATGCTACAATTACCAATGCTGCTGCTGTGCTGCTGCCACCTCTTCCACAAGTGATAAAACACTTTATTGTGTACTGTTACTACTATACTGCTGCAGCCAGTGCTCAGATACCTATGTGACAAGTTCTTTGCCACTATATGCTACAATTTCCAATGCTGCTGCTGTGCTGCTGCCACCTCTTCCACAAGTGATAAAACACTTTATTGTGTACTGTTACTAATACTTCTGCTGCTCAGATACCTATGTGACAAATTCGTTGCCACTATATACTACAATTACCAATGCTGCTGCTGTGCTGCTGCCACCTCTTCCACGAGTGATAAAACACTATATTGTGTACTGTTACTACTATACTGCTGCTGCCAGTGCTCAGACACCTATGTCACAAGTTATTTGCCACTATATACTACTATTACCACTACTGCTGCTGTCAAGTCTTGCCCAAGTGCTGAGTAATGCTTCATGACCTCTCTGTCACAGCGGATCCACAAACAGCCTCCGCTACAAGCTACCAGACCGGATCGTAACAAACAGCAAGTGTGACTAAATGACTGAACGTTATGTTAAACCCTGGTTTGTGGCCTTTTTACTGCAACTATTAGCCTGTCTGCAAGAGCAAATCAGCACTCTCTTTCTCTTTCTCGCTCTCTCTCTATATCTATATATATATATATATATATATATATATATATATATATATATATATATATATATATATATATATATATTGTAGCTTTTGTTATAGTAATTTTTCAACAGTTTAGTTTGTGTTAGTAGTGTCTGTGTCCATGTATTTTATTTTTTATTAGATTTGTGTTAAATAAAATAATAGTATGAAATGTTTTTAGGTTATTATGAAGTTAGATGTGTTGATGTTGATGTTGATGTGTTAGATGTGAAGTTAGATGTGTTGAAAAACCTAACAATCTCAATAAGAAAGGAAACATTTGAAAAGAATAACAGGTTTAATAACCAAAAATAAAAATATTTACATGGAATTTTTCATGCGCTTGTAAATCTCAGCCAGCTCCTCGAAATTTTTTCTCTGCTGTTGTAACAGCTGTTCATTCTCGAGGTCCAATTTTTTTATTTTGCGCCGATTGGACAGGACTTTTTGATTGGTCCTCTCCATGACACGTGATTTCTCCTGAATCTCTTTCAAAACTGTTAGGATATAAGAAAAAAAAAATTAGGATTAAATACTGTCCATTTTTATATCTACATCTTATTGTTGAAATGTCATTAATCTTTGTGCACATATTTACCCTCCTGACTGATGGTCATCACAGGCGCTGTGTCTTCCTCCTGCTCCTCTTCTGCATCATGGCATTCACCAGGAGGTTGGGTGGGGGGAAGTTGCAGCTCCTCAGGAGCTGGGGGTGGTAAGTCGGAGGGCCCTGGCTGCTCCTTATCCCTCTCCTCCTCTGCATCCTCCTCTTCATCCTCCTCTTCTTCTTCCTCCTCCTCCTCTGCGGCCTGTCGCCTTGTGCGCTTGGGGCGCACAGATGGTAGAGGAGCTCCTATAATAACACAATGTTCATATATGTAAAAATGATTTCTAATAACATATGCAAATTCTGTGTACTCTGCTGTATTGTATATGAATACACATGTATTTATATAGACAGTTAACCAATGGGATAATGTTATACTAAAGGGTCTTGCTGGCACTACAGTGGACTGAGTGTGAGCTGGGCTGCCACCATGGTAAAATTAGCTGTTTGTGTTTCCTTTGTATTATTCTGAAGATCTCATGTTAAAAAAAGGGCCTGATGGAGTACACGGGATTACTATGATAACCCCACGCCTAGCACAGGAATTTAGTGGTAATTGAGTTATAAAATACCACCCTTTCCCCTTGAAACCCACCACACCACCACTTTAATTCCATGGTTTAACTTGATGGAATAATGTCTTTTTTCAACAGTACTATGAATACCTTCGGTGGTGATATATGTTACCACAACATGGCGTCTGGGTTAACAACATCTGCCCTAAGGTTAATTACATATCACCTTACATGACTGTCACCAATAACTTACCTGGATGAAATTCATCGCGGATCTGTGTGACCCGGTCCATGTGGCGCCTCTTCAGGTCTGACCATTTTTTGAGAATGGCCATGTGGTCATGTGACCCGCCATGAAACTCCTGTAATTCCTCCAATACGGACTGGACGATTTTTTGTTTTTCCTGCTGGCACCTCATGAGGTCGTAACCATGTTGCAGGAACCTCTGCAAGATGAAGAACAAAGTATATTATAATACTTTTGTTTAAACCCTTATGGATATATGACGTAAATGTATGGTATTCAACAATTGGAAGCATTCTCGCCTTATTAATCACTGACAGTGGTAACATGACAGATTTTATATGTTGCCATTTTGGTCGCCAGCTTTTTGGAATAAATATAGCAGCCATTATCATTTGCATAATTATGTATATATGAGTAACATCACAGGATAGATGTATAGGGGAGAAATGAGTTGCTATTCATCTGACCACTATAATTATTTTTTGACCCTTACACTGGCCCTGTACAATAGATTGTTTTTTTTCATCCCTATCTTTACATATGAACAATAATATGTTTGTTTCTTTTGACTTTTTGATGAAAAGGGAGAACTCTGTGGACTCTGATGTAAAAGGGAGAACTCTGTGGACTCTGATGTAAAGGGAAAACTCTGTGGACTCTGATGTTAAGGTAGAACTCTGTGGACTCTGATGTTAAGGGAGAACTCTGTGGACTCTGATGTTAAGGGAGAACTCTGTGGACTCTAATGTAAAAGGGAAACTCTGTGGACTCTAATGTAAAAGGGGAACTCTGTGGACTCTAATGTAAAAGGTAGAACTCTGTGGACTCTAATGTAAAAGGTAGAACTCTGTGGACTCTGATGTAAAGGGAGAACTCTGTGGACTCTGATGTAAAGGGAGAACTCTGTGGACACTGATGTAAAGGGAGAACTCTGTGAACTCTAATGTAAAGGGAGAACTCTGTGGACTCTGATGTAAAAGGGGAAGTCTGTGGACTCTGATGTAAAGAGGAACTTTTGTGATTAATTTCATATGGTTAGAAATGTTATTTAATAGCGACATCTATGCAAACTAAGACAAAAAATTGCTGTGCGACGCTGAAGTGTTCGGGTTTGAAATGAACAAAAGGTGGCAACCCTGGGCATGCTGGGAGTTGTAGTTTTGCAACCGCTGGAGACACACTGTTTGGGAAATACTAATATCTGATCTTGCATCCTAACTTTTTAACTAGTCTAAAATGCAGTTAAAGATAATGAAATAACAAGTGGTGAAATTACTTACAGTAATCAGCAGTTTTTCCTCACTGGATGAAAAGTTACTCCACACCATCTTCGCTTCGCAGGGCAGCAGTAGATTCGCAGGGCAGCACTAAATAGCAATCCGAATATACACTGGCAAAGAATCCGCGTGTTGTCCGCGCACATGCGCGGTCGAGAATTTCGCAATGAATTTCGCAATTTTTTTTTAGATGAAATATCACGAATATTCGAAATTTCCAAATATTTCTCGAATATTCTCCTATATATTCGCGAAATATTGCGAAAGCGAATATGGCGTATTCTGCTCAACACTACTATCCAGCGCCGGGTGATCTCTCCAGCGACGGGGGATCCAGCGACAGGTGATCGGTCCAGCGATGAGAAGATCCATCCATTCAGAGCATAGCTCAGCGAATGACGCGCCGGAGCTTTGACATTTCTTTTATAGGGGAGGCGGGCCACGTCCCACTCTGACGCATGTGGCATGTCTGGGCTGTCCCAGTGACGTAGCAGAGTGTGTGTCAGAGGGGGACGGGGTCACGTGACGCGTGGCCCGCCTCCCCTATAAAAGAAATGTCAAAGCTCTGGCGCATCATTCGCTGAGCTGTGCTCTGAATAGATGGATCTTCTCATCGCTGGTCAAACCAGCCGTCGCTGGTGAGATCACCCGACACTGGATAGGAGACAACATTGGAGCAGGGAGCAGCATCGATCGTCTATTTTCACCGCTGGATTTTTATTTGGTTTAAAAGTAATTTGTTCTACGGTGTGTGTGTTTTTTTTCCTGAAAACTACTATTTACACTTTCTTTGTGAAATGGTAGGGGTACAGTGTACCCCATTACTATTTGACACGGGGGGCAGGATCTGGGGGTCCCCTTTGTTAAAGGGGTCTTCCAGATTCTGATAAGCCCCCTGCCCACATACCCCCACAACCACCAGGCAAGGGTTGTGGGGATGAGACCCTTGTCCTCATCAACATGGGGACAAGGTGCTTTGGGGGGCACCCCAAAGCACCCTCCCAATGTTGAGGGCATGTGGCCTGGTATGGTTCAGGAGAGGGGGGGGCGCACACTGTCCCCCCTCTTTTCTGCAGCTGGCCAGGTCAACGTGCTCAGATAAGGGGTCTGGTGTGGATTTTAGGGGGAACTCCACGCCATTTTTTTTATATTTGGGGTGGAGTTCCCCTTAAAATCCACACCAGACCTTAATGGTCTGGTTATGTATATTTGGGGGAACCCCATGTCATTTTTTTTAAATTGACGGCAGGGTTCCCCTTAATATCCATACCAGACCTAAAGACCTAAAGGGTCTGGTTATTGAATTTGGGGGAACCCCCGCGCATTTTTTTCCCAAACTCCGAACCCGAACTCGAACTTTCAGCAATTATTACAGTTCGGGTTTGCTCAACTCTAGTCAGCACTATAGGCACTTTCCACTGACTGACACAGTATAAACCCAAGCACACAATGTGTATCTGTAGAGGCTGATATGCACACACGTTACTCAGTAACAACGGTATTCCTTCAGCAGAGGGATATATGTGCAACAGGGAGTCTTTCATCTGACCAGGATTGCTGATACAGAACTCTGTAGGAACCTTGAGCTATCCCTCACAGGCCGGAACACTCTCCCTACCACCTCCTAACTCTCCCTCATAAGAGGGTTCTCTGTCCCTGTCTACACACACATGTGTTCTGACCTAAACATGGCTGGGCTTTCCTATATATAAGATATCCACCCAAAAATGGCCAACCAAATTTCCTGAGATTTGCTTGTCCTATCAGGACACCAGGCTTCCCCAAAATGGTGCTGGAGACAATTTAAGAGGCCAAACAGCTCTGAACATATATACACAAAAACATATCAAGTATATACACTTGCCAGCTAGGCTGCCCTGCACTACAGCTGCCTATTAGTATATGAAAGCAGTGAGGGTCAGTGAGCAGTATGTAGAGGCAGTGCAGTGGACTTTATATTGTGTCAGCAAAGTAAGCCGTAAAAAAGAGTTGTGTGAGAACGGTTTGGGCAGAGCAAAAGTTTGGCCCGAACATTGCCTGTTCGCCCATTCAGCGAACACCCGAATATGCAGGGAGTTTGGCGGGTTTTTGCCTGCCAAAGCCATGCAACGCACTGCATGCTGCACAGTACATTCTAAGCCCTGATTGGGCAAAGCTTTGCCCAATCAGGGTTCAATAAATAGCTGTTAAAGGGTCACTAAAGGAATTTTTTTTTTTAGCTAAATAGCTTCTTTTACCTTACTGCAGTACTGGTTTCATGTCCGTATTGTTTGTTTTTGCTTTGAAGTTGCTGTAATCCTGCTCTGTTCTCCACACTTCCTGCTTGTCTGTTTCCTTATAACCACCATACTGGGAGCTTTCTCACGATGGTTTGAGCTGTCATTACTGTGTGTCTAAAACTTCCCAGAACCAATCAGATTCATTTTAAAAACAAAACACTGCCCAGGATTTGTTTGTTTTTGTTCTGTGTGTCTATTTCTACTTTGCAGAAACATGAAGTCAGTTCAAAAGTGAAACTAACCTGCAGGCACATTATATGATTGATTTTTATCTATTTTTAATCATTTTGAAAAGGAATCAGTTAACTCCGTTAACTTTTATGTCTCTATACCCTCTAAACAGTCATTTCAGCAAAAAAAAATTTTTCTTTAGTAACCCTTTAATGAGCGAGGCCAGGAAGTCAGAAAGAATTCTATCATCTAATCATGTGCAAAAACATTTTTATAATTTTTTTCTTGCACATGATTGGGTATTCTTTGCAAAGTGAAGCCTTACCTCATTTACTAAGCTCTGGAGCAACTACACTTACAGAGTGCAACTGCACTTTGCAAAGTGCACAGTCTATTTGCATTTAGTCATTTCACCCCAATGGCTTGCTTTAATGTGCACATTTCTTTTTTTACCCCCTCTGCTAGTGCTCCACTCCAATGGAACCCAATAAGCAGTGGCATTGCTAGGTGGGGGTGGGGGGTGCGACCGCCAGAGGGGCACACACAGCTAACACTGCCCGCTGCCCTGATCTGTGTCTCGGGTCTTGCGATGTGTCCCTTAGCGGAGCGGACTAAAGCCGCTGCACCTTCCCCTCCTCTCTGTTTACATCCACACAAGAGGAGGAGGAGCCAGAGTGAAACACACAGCTGTGTGTATCTGTCCACACTGTTCTGAGGTCTGTAAACTTTACAAATGTATATGTGGATGGACATGTGCAGAGGGGTGTCTATACTAATGGAGGGGGGTCTGTACTGAGAGGGGGATTCTACACTAATAGGGGTCTGCACTGAGGGGGAATTCTATACTAATGGGGTGGTCTGCACTGAAGGGGGATTCTATACTAATGGGGGGTCTGCACTGAGGGGGGTATTCTATACTAATGAGGGTCTGCACTGAGGTGGGATTCTATACTAATGGGGGTCTGCACTAAGGGGGATTCTATACTGATGGGGGTCGGCACTGAGGAGGGGTGTATGTACTGATGGGGTGGTCCGCACTGAGGTGGGAGGTTGATACTGATGGGGGGTCTGCACTGAGGGAGGGGAGTCTGTACTGAGGGAGGGGGCCAGTACTTAGTAGGGGGTCTATACTGAGGTAAGGGGGTCTGTAATGAGGGGGGTCTATACTGATTGAGGGTAGTCTGTACTTAGTGGGGGGTCTATATTGATAAAAAGGGGGTCTGAACTGAGGGAGGGGGGCTGTATTGATAAAGGGGGGTCTGTACTGAGGGGGGACTATAGTTGGTGGAGGAGGGGGTGACACCAACTTTTTCTGCACCGGGTGACACCAACCCTAGTGACGCCACTACTAATAAGCTAATATTTATGTGAATGGAGACCGTGGTGCACCTGTGAGAGTACAATTCAGAAGTTTCAAGCCACAGGCTGTTAGGTACTGGATCAGTCACACTGTGAAGATCTTAAGACATGGGAGTGTAGGCCGGACAGGCCCAGCTTAGCACTAAATAGAAATAAATAAGCTATAGACTGGAAAACAATTTAAATAACTTTATTAAATAAAAAAATAATTTTATAATTTAATGGTAATATAAATGGCCGTGGCACCTTTATTGGTATAATAAATCAATATAATCATAAATATTCTATTTAATATTATTTAAATTTCAATAAAATACAAATTTCAATATTATTTAATTTCTTACTATAAAACTTTGAAAACTTCAAATCATCTCTTAAGATCTCGCTCAGTCATAGAACTCGAGCGAATAGCATAAATAATTATAAATACAAAGTCCCCCCTTGACTTCAAGGGTGACAAACCACATAAAAGGTGCTTGTGACAGGGTGGGGGAGGGAGAGCACACTCTACCGCACTTGTCACTGCTGACTAAGCCTCAGAGCAGTGGGGCTTATATAGCCCCCTGCACGTGTAAAAAACCCGGGAAACAGGTGAATCAGAAACACCTGTACTAAGCCCGGGAAACATGTGATTTAAAAATTCATGTCAAAGCCCGGGAAACATGTGACTTAACACCTGCACCAGGGATGACTCATTCAAACTGAACATCACGTTTACCCACCCAAGTTATACCTATCAGCCTAGCCACTCTTTTTTTTTTTAAAACCTATAGAACTACTCTAATCTAATTGCTATAACTCCGCCAGCCACAATCCCATGATGTGGGCACTAACTAATGCCCCCTTTCCATGGGAGTGTAGGCCATGATTAACACGCCTCCGAATCTTGTCCAGAGATTTATTCTCCGGATAAGATAACCAGACCAGACGTGGAATCATTTCAGAAAAAATTATTTTAGTATTTGGAAAAGACAACTGAATGCGCTGCAAATCATGTTTTAACTTGAAAATTAACTCTATTGTTGAACATTTCCCTATATCGTTACCACCAAGGTGAATTATTAAAATATCCGGATAAGGCAAACTATTAGACAATAAAGAAATGTGGTAGAAAAGATTGTCCCATTGAAGACCACGAATACCTTTACATGAAATTTTAACAGAATCAGGAGAAAAAGACAGATTACTAGAGTAACAGCGTTGGCAAGCCCGTCTGTGCGCCCAATGAACAAATGAATGCCCAATGATCCATACGGAAGATATTGAACCTAGAATCAGAGAGAGAGGTTAGGGCGGACATATAAACTGAACCTCTTAGATTCCCATCTACCTAAGCTCATAATTACTGACTCGTTCAGGCCCATTCTGGCAGCTTCTGTAGCTGCTCCAATGCGGAATGAGTGGGATGAAAATTTTAAATGACCGAGGTTTAGTGACATCAAACAGCGCTGGAATATGGCTGAAAATTAAAATTTCGTTAGAGGGGAAGAATCTAAATGGACCAAGAAATTACCAGTACAGGAGGGTCTTACTGAAATATAAATGGATAGGATTAAATAAGGACAAATAATACGGTCGACACATGCATGCAGCGTGAGCCAATGACCCTTGCCCGCCCAATCTGTTTTTGATTTACTGACAAAAACCT
Source organism: Rana kukunoris (assembly GCA_029574335.1). Lineage (NCBI taxonomy): Eukaryota > Metazoa > Chordata > Amphibia > Anura > Ranidae > Rana > Rana kukunoris. Next base: position 271,076,210 of record CM056051.1, on the reverse strand, counting down.
GTACTTTGCCTTGCGTGATACAGACTTCCCTGAATTTTAAACCAGAAGTACTCTTTTTATTATTTGGAACTAGTTCAGAAATTCTTAGTGCTGCAAAAAAGGTAAGTACAAAGGCTGTATGAAAAAGTAAAGCTTTGTAGTCTGAACTACATACCTGAGGTGTACTTAAACAAATTATTTTTAAGAGTTCTATTGTAATGGGCCTACGTGTGTCAGGCGTGAAAGTACTGAGAAGAAACTGTTACAGGCCGGAAGGTTGTGTAATTTTAGGAAAAAGGAGATACCCGCTAAGCTTTTGCTAATGTGACTGAAAGATAACTTCTGTTGCATGAGCGAACAAAGAAAAGCAAGAACCGATTGTTCAATGTGTGAAGAATCAAGAAAACCCAATTCTTCGACAAACAAGAGCCACTTTCTCCATGCAACCGAGTACTCGATCCATGTTTTTGGGGCAATCGAACTCCTGATAGATGATATAACAGGAGCTAGATCACATCCCATAAATGGCTCGGACATGTGTAGCCCAATTGGTCCGCTTCCGGGAAAAGCTGCCTGAAACATGCCATCTGAAAACGAGACAGGCTGTCAGCTATCAGATTACTTTTACCCGGAACATGTTTTGCTTTTACCCAAATGTTGAACCTTAAACACAATAAAACAAAGTATCTTAGCAATTTTATAACCAGTATCGATCTGGAAGATAGACAATTTAGTGCATATATGACACCTTTATTGTCAGAGTGCACCAGAATTTGCAAAAAATTCACCCCATAATTCAAAAGCGACTACAATGGGGAATAATTCTAGTAATGCTATATTCTTTGTAGCCTTGTTGGTAATCCAGAATGGAGGCCAAGAACCACAACACCAGTGGGTGCCCTAAATGGCTGAAAAACCAAGAGAACCTGCTGCGTCTGTATAAAGTTCTAAGTGGTCTGAAAAAATGAAATCTTCCTGAAAGAAAGTACGGCCATTATAATCCGATAAAAATTGAGACCAGACCAAAAGATCATCCTTCAAGTCCGAAGTAAGGCGGATATGGGAAAAGGGGGATTTAAGACCGGACATGGCCAAAGCTAGACGTCTAGAAAAAATTCTGCCCACTGGCATTACCCTAGTGGCAAAGGCCAACAACCCCAAAAAGGACTGAAGCTCTTTCAATAGTATTTTTTTCGACGTAAAAATGAAAAAATAGAATTTTGTATTTTGGAAATTTTAACCGAAGGGAGCTGAAATTGACATAGGACAGTATCAATGCTGATATCTAAGAACTCTAAGGTGGTGACTGGAAAAAATGTTTTTTCGTTGGCAATTGGAATGCCAAAAAACTGCGAAATACTCAAAAATAATTTTAGCAATAAAAAACAAATGGGGGAATCAGGGGGGCCTATAAAAAGGAAGTCATCCAAATAGTGGATGATTCCATCGCAACCTGACTCATGGCAAATAACCCATTGTAAAAAAGTAGCAAAAGTTTCAAAATACTGGCACGATAAGGAGCACCCCATCGGTAAACACATATCATAGAAAAATGTATCTTCAAAACAAAAACCTAGGGAATTAAAACATTCGGGAGCAATTGGTAGTAACCTAAAAGCTGATTTAATGTCAGCTTTTGCCAACAAGGTAGTCCTGCCAAATTTTTTTATAAGTTAAATTGCGTCACCGAAACTTGCATAGGATACAGAGGCTAAAGAATTATCAATTTCATCGTTCAATGAATCACCCACTGGGTAAGATAAGTGATGAATTAAACAAAAGGAATTTGGCTCCTTTTTGGGGACAATGCCCAAAGGAGAGATCCGAAATGTTTTGAAAGGAGGAGCATTAAAAGGACCCGCGACCCTCCCGGCTGCGATTTCTTTAATTAATTTTTCCCTTACAACCTCCCTATGTGTTATTACCGATTTTAGGTTGCTTACTGCACTGCAGCCGATACCAGAAAATATTGGTAAAGAGAAGCCTGAGGAAAAACCTTTAACTAAAACCTCCGCTTTCTCCTTGTCTGGGTACAGCATTAGCCATGGGTACATCCTTTCCAGCTTCACTGGAGTGCAAGCTTTTGGATTTTTCTCTACCCTGGGCAGCAGGAAAACTTCTTTTGAAACATTTTGCGACGGGGTGAGTCCCGAAACAAAAGGAACATTCGTGCTTGTAACGACACGACGTTGACCACTTACACTGAGATTCGTTGTACGCATAGCAAAAACCTTTTTTGTAAACGGATATCGCATTCTGGGGCAGTGGTTGTTTTGAAAAAAAACAGTTTCTGCGGAAGGATAAGGTTCAACCACAAACCAACATCCTTCATACCCCATCCTAAGTTTGGATAAACCGACATTTTTTGTCTGAATGACTCATCGTAATTATACCACCCAAAGCCACCAAAATTTCTGTAAGCTTCCAGGATATTTTCCAGATGCTGGAATAAACCGCTACATTTTTCCGGAAACTTTTCGCCCATAATAGCGGAGTAAATACAAAAAGATTGCAACCAATTATAAATTGATTTGGGCGCCGATCATCTGATAATTCGTCCGACCTCTTGTCTTTTTTTCCAGAAAATTCCTTACCAGGGAGTAAAGTTAATATTTCAATAAAATCACCTCTCCAGATTTTATCTTTTATGTTAGAGGTTAAGTGAAAACCCAAAGGGGAGATTTCACATGGTAAAGGTTCCTTAAAACAAATCTCTGGGATTTGAGGAGCAGAAGTAGGTTCCTGCATAGGAATGATATTAACAGCATTATCAAGCTGAGAAATGGCAGGTAATGATTGCGCAGACCAAACATCTGCTGGGGATAAATGCCTGTTATGAAAAACAGCATCCTGCAATTTGCTAACAGAATCCAATAATTGATTTAACATTCTCTGATTATCAGACCCACCACTGGTGAAGGGACCCGCTCCAGCCTGTGCCGCTGAGCTGTAATTTTTCTTTGTTTTGCCTGAAATGCTGGATGGCCTGGAAGGAGATTCCAGCCTCTGAAAAGCCGTCGCACCAACCAGCTGTGTCTGCCTAGCAACTGGTGACGCAGACTGTTCTTCGGTATTCATGTTAACCTGTGAAGAGAGAAAACCCTTCCTTCCCCTGGGTGGTGATTGACGGCTCTTACCCCTCCCCCCAGTGACGCGCACTGGAGAGGGAGAGGATAACCTCTTCTTCTTTTGGATCCGTTGGCTGTTGCGTTGTGGGGTGACGTCGGATGTTCCGCCCCGGATGGATTCTTCCTCCTCTCGTGCGGCAAGGGATGTGGAGGGGCGCTCGGGTGGCTGGCTCCTGAGGTACCTGTGGGGAGGAGATGGAGGTAGAGGAGGATGCGGGTCCTGGAAGACATCCGATGCTCCCGCAGCGGCCTCATCTTCTTCTGCGACGAAGGGCGGGTCAGACTCCAATTCGGCCAGACACTTCTTGAGCCATTCTTCGCCGCCTGCCTCCGTTGCTCGCTCCAGGATTCGCCTGACGAGGTCCTTCATAGCTGGTAAGAGAGAGAAAGAGAGAGAGGGGGGGGGGGGAGCACACTCTACCGCACTTGTCACTGCTGACTAAGCCTCAGAGCAGTGGGGCTTATATAGCCCCCTGCACGTGTAAAAAACCCGGGAAACAGGTGAATCAGAAACACCTGTACTAAGCCCGGGAAACATGTGATTTAAAAATTCATGTCAAAGCCCGGGAAACATGTGACTTAACACCTGCACCAGGGATGACTCATTCAAACTGAACATCACGTTTACCCGCCCAAGTTATACCTATCAGCCTAGCCACTCTTTTTTTTTTTTTTAAAACCTATAGAACTACTCTAATCTAATTGCTATAACTCCACCAGCCACAATCCCATGATGTGGGCACTAACTAATGCCCCCTTTCCAATGGTGTTGATTTACTAAAGGCAAAACGACTGTGCCCTTTACAAGAGCAGTTGCGTCGCAGCTTACTAAAATCTCTGCTGACTTTCATCATCGAATCATGTGCAGGCAAAAATGCTGTTTTTTTTTTTATTTCCCTTGCATGTGATTGAGTATTCTTTGCAAAGTACAGCTTTACCTCATTTACAATGTCCTGGAGCAACTGCCCTTGCAGAGTGCAACTGAGCTTTGCAATGTACAGTACACAGTCTATTTGTCTTTAGTATATTAATCCCATTGTTTTTTGCAACTTGTTATAGAGTAAATCCACATTAATAGTTAAACATAGTACATTTTTTCTCCCCTATTATTTATTGGATTATTGGTGTTCCATTTTGCTTCATGAAATACTGCTGAGAATTCTGAATGTATCTGTTTGTCTTTAACTGCACACATCTAATATTCAGCTTGACTTGTTCCCACAGGACCCAAGTATATGTTTATTACTCAAACAACAAAGTCCTACCACCAGCCACAGTATTTGTATAATTTGCCCTCAAGTTTCTTTCAAATAAATGGTTTGTTTTTCTAAAGTCTTTAGCTAAGTGATTCCTTCAGGAAAAGATTGACGTAGAAGTGCTGCAGCATGTGTGGCTAAATTGACAGCCATGTAATAAGAGTGATCCCAAAGGCCACAAAGTGAGCTTATTGTTGGAACTGTGTTATCTGAAATGAATGGGTAATGTTATTAAGTAAGCAATGCATGGTGTGACCCCAATAATACCAAAATCTATCAACAGGAGGATTCTCAGCACACTGTGACACTTTATTGCGTCACCAATAAACACACAGCCTTTGCTACTCTTGTATTTTTAGTTCCATATAAAAGATAAAATCTGGTTCTCTGGTACTAGAGGTTTCTTTCTCATGTGAATCTTCATTACCCAAAAATAAATGTATTTTGTTTTATCTGGCCCTATTGGCATCAGATGTAACAAGCCAGTAAATACATGCAATACTTTGGAAATAAAGATTTTATTATTCATTTGTATACAAAAAAACATCATTACCGAAGGCCAATAATAATGTATACAGGGTCAAGTCAATCACAATGGTTGCACTTGCAGAAATGGCACAAATCAAAACTGTTTTAGCAAAAAGTTTAGTCAAACTTTACATTTACTAGTGAATACACAAACATATGTACTTATTAACTCAAACAGCAAGAACGCCACTTCCCAACAGGGCCATAGTCAAAAGACATCCTTGGTTGCAAATGGAATACCGGGGTTATGGCTGCAGCAATATGCCATAATCCTGGTGATGTTTTTTTCATCCGGCGATTCTCTAACCACTTAGGCCTTGTACACACGACGGGAAATATCCGCTGTAAACGGTCCCCGGACCGTTTACAGCGTATATTTGCGCCGGGATATTTTGATCCAATGGCTGTACACACCATCGGATCAAATTCCCCGCCGGCGGACAGCGCGGTGACGCGGCGGTGACGTTGACGCCGCCACGTGACCGCCACGTCACCGCACCAGGAAGTAAACACTTCCGCGCGCATGCGTCAGATCCATTCACAGGATACGACGCATGTGCGGCAAGATATGTCCGCTGGTTTGCCGTACTAACCAGCGGACATATCTGCCAGCCAGCTATCCGGCGGAAATATTTCAAAGCATGCTTTGGAATTTTTCCGCCGGATGAATCCGGCAAAAAGCGTCCGTTTGCCCCTACACACGAGGGGATTTTTCCGCTGAAATGGTCCGTCGGACCATCTTCAGCGGATTTATTCCCTCGTGTGTACAAGGCCTAAAAGTAATCCAGGAAGCCGATTAGACACTGGATCACTTTTAGATTTTAAAAGGCAATGTGGTGGTACAATTTAAGAAACATGTATTTACAATTTAGTAAATGGTATGTACGAATGCAAGTTGTCAAGAGGAGGCCAGACCCCTTGTCTATTAACTGTCTAATTGATCAGATGTGATCCTGTATACACCCCTAACGAAGGACATTTGATTGCTCTGAAATGCGTCGGGTGACAGAGGACACATCATATAACATATGACAGTATTTCTTCAGTACATGATGTTTTCGTACCCATAAAATGTCTTGGATGATGTCCCTTCCAGTCCGATGTAAACAATGCAATTTTTTTTTAAGTGTTAGATCATTTTTTTTATCAAATACTTTCCATTGTAGAGCAGAGATGTGGGGTCTTATAGACCTCACATCTCTTAATAAAGAGGACCTGTCATGTTGTATTGTTATCGCAGGGAATTTCTTTTTAATGGGGCAGTGCAATAATAAAAAAAAATTAATGTGCCCCCATCCCACCATAATTGCACACAGTGGTGAAAACATACTTAACCACTTCACCCCCGGACCATATTGCTGGTCAAAGACCAGGCCACTTTTTGCGATTCGGCACTGTGTCGCTTTAACTGACAATTGCACGTGCGACGTGGCTCCCAAACAAAATTGGCGTTGTTTTTTCCTCACAAATAGAGCTTTATTTTGGTGGTATTTGATCACCTCTGCGGTTTTTAGTTTTTGCACTATAAACAAAAATAGAGCAACAATTTTGAAAAAAAAAAATATTTTTTACTTTTCGCTTTAATAAATACCCCCCAAAAATATATAAAAAAAACATTTTTTTTCCTCAGTTTAGGCCGATACGTATTCTTCTACATATTTTTTGTAAAAAAAATCACAATAAGCGTTTATTGATTTGGTTTGCGCAAAAGTTATAGCGTTTACAAAATAGGGGATGGTTTATGGCATTTTTATTAATATTTTTTTTTTACTAGTAATGGCGGTGATCAGCGATTTTTATCGGTACTGCGACATTATGGCGGACACTTTAAACACTTTTGACACAATTTTGGGTCTATTGGCATTTTTATAGGGTCCAGTGCTATAAAAATGCATTGATTACTATAAAAATGCCACTGGCAGGAAAGGGGTTAACACTAGGGGGCGAGGAAGGGGTTAAGTATGTTCCCTGGGTGTGTTCTAACTGAAGGGGGGGTGGACTGACTTGGGGAAATGACTGATCACTGTTCATACATTGTATGAACAGACAATCAGGCATTTCTCCCCCTGACAGGATCTGTAACGAGCGAATGCGGGTGCCTGTGGGTGATCGCGCCTGCCGGGCACGCGTGTGGCATCAGGGGCAAGCAGGCGGCGAGATGACGCAGGCGGCTGGTCGGCAAGCGGTTAAGTATTGCTGCAAACATTATATTGAAAACAATAATTCTAGCACTAAACTGCCTCTGTCACTCTAAATTGGTAACCTGGAAAAATGTTTAAAGCATAGCCTATGGGGAGTTTTAGGTACCGTAGTTTGGTGCTATTCCACAAGCGTGCAAAATTTTAAAGCGTGAAATGTTGGGTAAATATTTACTCATTGTAGCATCATCTTTCATATTTTACAAAAAATTGGGTTATGTATTATATATATTGTGTTTTTTTTTTTTTTATTCATTAAAGTGTTTTTTTTGTTTTTTTAAACAAATTGGCTTTGACCGCGATTTTAATCTCTGCCAAAAAACACTGATTTTTACATATATGAGAGAAGTGTCAGAATTTGCCCGGTAGGCAAGTGGGTAGATCTGTCTACACAGTTCCATAAACTGAAATTAGAGCTTATCTAAACTTAAATTTAAAGCAACATGACTCAGTATATTGAAAGTTTTTTGGTTAATAGTTTTTGGTAATATAATTATTTGCTAATGTTTATATATGTTATTTGTCAATAATATGTTTGTATATCTTTGCAATATATGTACAAATTTGTGCTCCATTCTAAGGCCCCAATGAATCTGGACACTCCGCAAAATGCGTAAGGTCAGTTTTTTCGAATTCTTTAGCCAGGACCAGCAAACCCTGGATAGACTTCCAGTAACTGATTTTAACCAGCCACACCCCCCTACAGTTGTAAACACACACACAGGGAACACTCAAAGTCACAGCGCCCCCTGTGGTTAACTCCCAAACTGCAACTGTAATTTCCACAGTAAACAATGCAATTTAAATGCATTTTTTGCTGTGAAAATGACAATTGTCCCAAAAATGTGTCAAAATTGTCCGAAGTGTCCGCCATAATGTCGCAGTCACGAAAAAAATCGCTGATCGGCGCTATTAGTAGTAAAAAAATAATAATTAATAAAAATGCAATAAAACTATCCCTTATTTGTAAACGCTATAAATTTTGCGAAAACCAACCGATAAACGCTTATTGCGATTTTTTTTACCAAAAATATGTAGAAGAATACGTATTGGCCTAAACTGAGGAAAAAAATTTTTTTTTTATATATTTTTGGGGGATATTTATTATAGCAAAAAGTAAAAAATATTGCATTTTTTTTAAATTGTCGCTCTATTTTTGTTTATAGCGCAAAAAATAAAAACCGCAGAGGTGATCAAATACCACCAAAAGAAAGCTCTATTTGTGGGGAAAAAGGACGCCAATTTTGTTTGGGAGCCACGTCGCACGACCGCGCAATTGTCAGTTAAAACGACGCAGTGCCGAATCGCAAAAAGGGGCAAGGTCCTTTACCTGCATTTTGGTCCGGGTCTTAAGTGGTTAATAACATCCTTGTGCTACAAAGGCTAGTGATATCTACTCCAAAGGTGTGAGAAAGAAAAAAAGAATAAAGTGCCAATAATTATAAATAAATTAAATAAATAAAAATAAAAATTCGAAAAAGTGCTTCATGTTGTTGTGAACGTCTAGTTCTATGCTTCACACAGTGATCCACTCCAATCTGTGCTCCTATATGGACCGCACTCATCAGATTTGTGCCCCCTCCTGGGGTTTTCAGCATTCACAGTGTATGCCACTGTGCAGCACTCTGACAAAGGCACGTCCTGCTGTGGCCCTGGTGGTGCTCTCAGTGTTTATCCCATATACAGGAAAAAAGAAAAAGAAAGTGGTCCCAAGATAGTGTAGTACCATTTAAAAATATAGCTTTTATTGGTAAAAGACAAATGGGTACTCACAATTTTGTTGAAATGACAGAGCATTACTTTAACATGCAGAAAACGGAAGTGTTGTGGCGTTCTGTTGTACCACAATATTATTTATGGATAGGGCCATTTGACACCCACATCCTCCTTTCTTCTCCCGTTCAGCAAGTGAGTTGGGAGGGGCCCTAAACCAGCACGGAGCCCAAAGCAATTGCTTGGTTTGCCTATCCTGTTGCAACGGGCCTGTTTATGGATGAAAAGCCTCATACACACGATCAGACTTCCAACTGACTTTTCTGTGGATTTTGCTTCAAAGGGCATTGTCCGTGAACTTGGTATGCATACACATTGCAGGACTTTTCCAGACAATAAACACGAACATAGTGACGTAATAGATGTACTATGTGGTTTTTCTGCTCTTTACCGCCACCCTTTGGGCAACTTCTGCTATTGTTGTCTGATCTTTAGCATTGGTTCTGAGCATGCGTGTTTGTATTTTGGGCTTTAGTCTGATAGACTTGTGTACACATGGTCGGATTAGCTGACGTCGGACATCTGTTGCTGAAAAGTTTGTCTGTTCTCACAGCGAACATTTGTCCGATGAAAAAGTGAAAAAGTTTGTCCGATGGAGCGTACACACGGTCAGATTGTCTGCAAAAACAGGTCTGTCAAAGGTTTGTTGTCAAAAAGTCCGATCGTGTGTGTGGGCCTTAAGTTACTTTATGTATGTGTGATCCCTGTTAAGATTTTCCAAAAAATCCTGCCATAGTGACACCAGAAAAAGAAGGCATGAATGTCAATGATATAGAAAGACAATAGGCAAAAAAATATGACACAACTAAATACATGGGCATGTGTGTCTGTGTTTTTGCTATCCCAACAGTTCTAGACCTCATTATACCCTGTCTCCAGACCGAAGAGACAGGCAACAGTAAAACTTGACTGGGGTTCCAACCCCACTCCTGTGCTTAAGTTAGCTTTAGCTGGAAAATTGTGGGCTTAACCTCCCTGGCGGTATGATTCTTTCAGATTACCATTATTTGCAAGGAAATTTGAAATTTGGCGTTTTATACAGTAGGCTTGTAATTCTTAGGAATAACTCACTTAAATCTGACCAAACAAGAGTCTAATAGGCATCCCGGGTATGACATTAAAAAATATATATATATATAAATTATAATATAATAATTAATTATAAATAATTATAACAAATAATAATATAATTATAGTAAAAATTATTCAATAATGTAATCAAATCAAAATCACTGAAATTTGCTCAGTTGCAGAATTGTCGCTGTCATTATTTTATTTTTTTTATGACGAATTTCCCCACAAATTGCTATCGCTAAATTCTGCAAGTGATTATAATTTATTATCGCTGTTTTTTAGCTGATCTAAAACCATTTTTGACATAAAGGGACACTTTTGGTTGCTATGGGTGATCTACAGTTTGCAGGGAGAAAGAACAGTTTTTACTTTATAAAATAACATGTAGTGTACTGGGCAGACCCCTAGGGACAAAGGAGGTGTGTATTTTTTACATACAGTACTGTAATCTATAAGATTACAGTATACTGTATGTAATGTGTTTGTTTACATTTTTGAATATGGCGCCGTTCTCCGCCCCCGTGCGTCGTAACGTCGCAGGGAACGGAGATCGACGGCACACGGGGACACTGTGTGAATCGAGCGAGCACCCGATCGCTCACACAACGTGGATGCATCACTGGATCCAGGAACAAGGTAAGTAAACAAAGCCTGTGGATTCAGCGAGGCGAGCCCGAGTCTGACTCGGGGTTACCGATCGCAGCATGAAAATCTAACCCCGAGTCAGACTCGGGAATACCGCCAGGGGGTTAAAGGAGAGCTTCAGCCCTCCCACCAAAAAATAAAAAAGTCAGTTACTACAAATACTGTAGCTGCTGATGTTTAATATTAGGACACTTACCTGTACAGAAATCCTGTGATGTCTGCATCACAGCTAATTTTTCAATTGGCTCTCTGGGTGCTGCCACCACCATTCCTTGTGAGGGAAACAAGCAGTGAAGCCTTGCGGCTTCACACCCGATTCCCTACTACGCATGCCCGAAGCGTGCTGAGCTTTATGAATGGCCTGGAGGAGGGGGAAGGAGGAGAGGTGCCACTCCCTTCTCCCCCCGAAGATCTTCTCCTTTTGGGTGGAGCTCCACTTTAATCTCCTGTTGGCATATATCTCAGGGAATTTAGTTGTATATTTCCAAAAGTGTCTCTCTTTCTGCTGCAGTCTTGTAATTATAATACAACAGGGAATGAGACCTGCTTATACAGAATACAGAATACTTTATTAATCCCAAAGGGAAATTGGGAGTCATTATAGTCAGGTTGGAATATTCAAAAAAAATATGAGACGTTGTTGTTTGAATTTACCCAAGATTTGCTTTCTAGCCAAAACTGAAATTGAAAAAGTACTGTACATAATCATCTTAGTAATAAATAACAATTGACAGCCATTGCCATAAATGACCTTAAATGCTCCAGTTATCCTAAGCTGACATTGAAAGATATACAGTATATTGACAACCCTGCATTTAGAGGCAAGCTTACAATATATAGTATCAGCCAATCATCTTTTATCTGATGGATGGCAAACCTATAAATGGAGTGCAATCATTTTTTTTTAAACTTTAAAGAATTTTTAAATGGATTGCAATTATGTGCAGTGTTAATCAATACTTTTCAGTGACTGATAATATGTGTATTAAAACCAGCTGAATAAATACAAACCTTCATATGAGCAGGTAATTGCCTAATGCCCTATACACACGATCGGTTCATCCGATGAAAACGGACCTGATCGTGTCCAACGCGGTGACGTAAAACACAACAGCCTGCAGAGAAAATTGAAGTTCAATGCTTCCGAGCATGCGTCGACTTGATTCTGAGCATGCATGGATTTTTGACCGATGGATTTCCCCACAGATGATCGTTTTTTAACCATCAGAAAATTTTAAAACAGTTTCTATTTTTTTTCACCGATGGGAAAAAAAACCATAATTGGTTTGTCCGATGAAAACGGTCCACCGTGTTCATCAGACAAACCGTTTGTGTGTACAGGGCATAAGAGATGGATTTCAGAATTTATATCACGCTGTCGATCTTAGAGGACTAGTTGCTTCTCCTGATTTAAAGCAATAATATCATAATGTGCATATCTGCAGGTTTGAGGAATGGAACACATCACACAGCAAATACTAGATCATCTTATGAAAAAAATATTTTTGTCTGAATATTTTTATTTTTTTTGGCATAATACAATATTTCAAAGTACCGTATATCATAGGGGAGATAAAGGCTGCTCACGCATTGTCCTGATCATCTCCTCCCATACAAATGGATAAAATATGTAGCTCATGATATTTTTTGCTTTACAGTCCAGATTGAACTTTTAGCTTGATAGAGTCTGGTTTTATACAGTATCATACAATACGAAAGCAATCACTTCCAGAGCTAAGAGATCCTTCACAGCTGGATTGGACTATGTGATAACAAATCCAAATGCTTGGCCCTCCACAGACTGGGGAATCCAAAGTGGAACTAAAAAAACAAACAGGACGGCACAAGCACCTAGTGAATTATTAAAAATGTATTAGAGTGGTGAACACAGGAAAAAATGAATAGTGACAAGAGTGCAACTAATAAAAGCCCATAAAAAACAAGATGCCATACAGTGCAGGATATGGGTACTCCAATCACATTCTACTGTGGTGCCAAGCTGACATGTTTTGGGGGCGCACCCCCTTCCTCAAAGCTGAATTAACCAGTGCATCAATGTTCAAGTGCTTAAATAAGGACATGCATACATAAACCCACCCCAAAAAATTGGGGGGTGGGGGGTGGTAAAACCAATTATGTCAGGTGCATGTGCAAAAAAACATTTTTATAAAACATTTGATAATTCATAAAATTTCATAAATGAATCAATAAATAAATTATTAAATAAATAATTTAATAAATGTCATGAGTGGGTTAAAGCATGTGCTAATACTTATATTAGTGGAGAAGATCTTACCCCAATGTTCTTTCGAGCACAAGTTCCAGGTTCTGGGTGGGGGAGCACAGCCTCAGCCTCTGCTAGGCAGCTATAACCACAGAAGGCAGAGCGGCACAAATGCAGGACCACAAACGTGGCCATTAGCTCACACACAGGAGCACTACTCCGTAGAGGCGGGCACCCCCCAAGCTGTCAATGTCCATTCCCATCACGGGTCACCCCTGTATCTGAAGTGGCCAAAAACATAAATTCTGTATGGTGCATAGTGTCAAAAGATGGTGTCCCCATGAGGTGGTGTCACAAAAAAAAAATATATATATATATATATATATATATATATATATATATATATATATATATATATATAAAAATTAAAAATAAAATAAACTTGCAAATACATGATAATTAAAAAAATGTATACTGTATGTGGGGGAAAAAAGTTAAAAATAGGCACATGGCATATAAAAAAAGTCTAAATAAAACCTGGAATTGGTCCAAAATGTGAACTACAGAAAGCACAAGTTCAGTGATGTACACAAAAATAAAAGTAAAAAATAAAAGTAAAATACCAAAGTTACACCCTTATTAGTTGCACTTTTGTGAGTGAGAATTTTTACCTGCTTTCATCGCTCTAAGGGCCAGTTCACACCAGACGCAGTTCCATTCAGTTCCGTGTGCTTTTTTTTCTGCACAAAATGAATGCACCGTGTTTTCCTAGTTCACACCATGCAGTCAGTTTCCATTCAGTTTCTTTACCGGAAACTGACTGCATGGTGTGAACTAGAGCCATTGGAATACATGGAAAACACTGTGCATGGAAAGCACTGTGCGTGCATGTGAACTAGCACTACTACATTTTTGGTAATGCACTAGGTGCTTGCGCCTTCCTGTTTGTTTGTTTTGTAGGCAATGGGAAAAGAAAGTGCCGCTCCAGGTGAGTGGTGGAACCAGGTGAGCTGGGGAATGGACTCCCAGGAGTGCTAGCCTCAGCTTGCCAGCCATACAATTGGATAAAAAAGGATGAATGAGCGCAGCGTCACTGTGTGAAACGCGTCTACCTGTACTTGTTTTCCTCTCCTGTGGTGCTGTTCATGTTACAGATTTTAGAATAAAGAGATTCATCACTACCTCGGTGTGCAGCCATCCATTCCTTTTTAACCTGTTTGTTTTTGTAGTTCCATTCTGGTTTTAAATTATGGTTGAGACCGACTTCCATTTAGTACATGTCCTAAATTGAATAAATATTTGTTATAGTGTGTAGTGCTTTCAAAAAATCTGCCCTAGAGCTTAAAGTGATTTTAAACCATGTCATACTGACCTCCACTGTGCAGTTCCTTTTGCACAGTGTGGCCCTGATCAGGGTCACAGATGCCTGGGTGCAGAAATATTTCTGGCGCCCCCACATGGGCGTGATCATCTTTCTAACTCCTCCCCTTTACACATGTTTCTATGGTTACAACTCAAACACAGAAACGCTCCCCTAAGAAGTCTTCATTAGTGTCCCCCATCAGAGCCCCCCACAGCAGGTGTCAGATCAGTACTTGTCCAATAGATCCCTGTAGCTTGGGCGTGCTGGGAGCAGAAGCACATTACAGGGGGAGGGACATATGTGGCATCTTTGGACACAGACAAGAAGGAGAGAGGGGAGTACTTTGGAGCTTTGGCGCCCCCACCTCTGCAGCGCCTGGGTGTGGAGCACCCTGTGCACCCTGCCTAGGATCGGCCCTGGCCCTGATCATCCTCTACTGGGATCCCCCCGGTGCCTTTTGCAGCTCCTCCTCGCATTGGTAAACTCTATGGGAGAAGAGCTCTCCTTGCGGGCGTGCTCCTGAGTCCAGCATTTGCGTGCATAGACACAGAATTCCTGACTCGGCCCTGCCCCCCAGCACTGCGTCTTTGGATTTGATTGACAGCAGCGGGAGCCAATGGCTGCGCTGCTATCAATCTATCTAATCAAGAGCAAGAGCAAAGAACCACAGGTAGAGAGAAAGAGTGCTTCTCCGCCAAGGGAACGAATGGGCTCAGGTGACTAAAAAGGGGGGGGGGCCTGGGGGGCTGGTGAGTATCAGAAATGTTTTCACCTTAATGCATAGGATGCATTAAGGTGAAAAAACACAAGGGTTTACAACACCTTTAATGTACTGTTAAACCCACCCAAGAAATCCAGTGCCTAGCTGCTTGCACCTGACTGACAGCCCAGTATGAGAGCTGGTTCACACTGGAGCGACCTGGGATCCGACTTCAAGTCGCCCCAAGTTGCCACAAGTCGTGCGGTCGAGAAAATGAATGAAAGTGAATGGGAGCCGTCTTAATGTACACTACTGAAGTCGCTCTGACTTCAAAAAAGGTTCCTGTACTACTTCAATCCGACTTGTAGGCAACTTGTACCCATTGATTTCAATGGAAGTCGCCTAGGATCACTGTCTTAACTAAAGCAACAATACAGGAAGATAACATACATTTCTCAGGCAAACCCCGCTCTCCCCCCTTCCTTTAGAGCTGATTGTTGTTCGATTGGCCACAGGAAAGCTTCCTGTCCTGGAGGCGACTTGAAGTTGCCTTGTAAGTTGCCTCATGATTCATACTCAAGTTGTGTCCAAGTTGCCTCCCAAAGTCGTGCTGGAAGTTGTGTTGCCCCTGTGTGAATGGGCTCTTAGAGCACTAGATATTAACCTTCCTGACTGCCAGGAGGCTGTGGTGTGTGAGGAACAGCTGAATTTATTTCACATTGATATTATTGAGGGTGTTAGAGACAGTGGCTCTGGTATTTTTCTGGAAGCAGTACAACACACACACAGGTAAAACTTTTACAAACTTGTTATAATAATAATTTTAAAGCAAAGAAAGACCAAATGACCACATCATTGAAAGCCCTAATATGTCAGAATGTTGTCCATAAAGGGTCAAAGCCAACAGTTACCCCGGTTATGACAAGTACAGTAAAACAAAAACAAAAAAAATGGCAGACTTTAGCCAAGGGAAGCAGCTTCAAAACTTCATCATAGCAAAATGACTGTACATTTTTAACAGTGGCTATGAAATACTGAAAATGGACTATGAAGAAACTGGAGGAATGTAGAAAATAAACAGAGATTTATAGTTAGAGAAAAACATGAAGTTCATTATTGTGTACTGTAGGAAGTGCTTACATGAATATACAGCCATATGAGTGGTGTCATTTGAAACAAACCTGTTTTCCACACTTATGACCCATTCACACCTTGGTGTCCCGGTACATTGCCATAAATTCCATAGCAAATGCACATGCACCATTTTTGGCAACACAATGCACAACAATTCACAGTATTGCATTAACATGCATTATGGTACGCTGCAAAGCTTGTGCGTTGAAGCTGTGTTGTCTTAGTGCATAGGGATGGCATTCAAAATATTATGTTAATGCACAAGATGTTAGGCTGATTTTACACCAGCTTTGTCCATAGTTCACATCCGCCTACTCGGCAGTAGACATGTGCAGACTGGAATATTTTGTTTCGTTTTTCGTTTTCGTTTGGAAAATAAATGTATTTAGTTACTCCCGAAAATCGTTTTGATTTATTTCGTTTTTCGTTGGGGAATAGCTTTCATCCGAAAATCCAATAATACTTGGTTTCTGTTGAATGGTCAAACGAACATTCGACGGAACGTCGAATATTTTTGGTTGGTGGTGAAAGATCAAAGTATATTCGACGGAACGTCGAATCTTTACGTCTCATAAATCGAAATCTATTCTCTTTAATGTCGAATCTATTATTTCTATAGTGTCAAATCTTTTCCCTATAATGTCGAATCTCTCTATATCGAATTTTTACCGCAACGAAAACGAAAATAAAGAATTTTTTATGTCGGATCTTTTGGTTTTCGTTTCTTGCACTTTCGTTATCGTTTGTTAAAACGATAACGAAAAAAACAGATTTTCGGACGAAAATGCATTCTAACGAAAACGAATGCACATGTCTACTCGGCAGGGGATCTCCCTGCTGAGCAGTCAGATGACAGGTCAGATGGTAGGTCTGTGTCCGCTCCGCTATGCAGCGTGGACACGGACAAAACCCCGCTGTTCTCTATGGGGCTGTCAGATGGAAATGGACTGATTTTGGCAGACAGGTTCAGATCAGATGCCGGCGGGTGACACAAGGAGGTGGTGACTTGTCCATAGTGTGCAAAGGCGGGAGGAGGGCTATCCTGTTCACCTACTGTGAAAGGCAGAGATCATTTTTTTTACTTCATCTTTAAGGGAACTTACCACCACTAACAGGTGGCCAGAGGGGCAAGTAGGGCTTAGGGAAGATGCCACACACTTTCTGCAGGATCTCCCAGTGAGGCAGAGGCTGACAGGCGTTTGAATAGCCTGCCCTGATGACATCAGCACCGCATCTTCATTGCGCTTGCGCAGCTACTGCCGAGCGCCAAGGCCTTCTGGTCTCCGAAGGGCTGCGCATGCATGGAAACCAAACCACAAAGACACCCGCGGCCAGTACCCAGAAGAGATGCGGCGGCCTGGAACGCAGGAGTGCTTCAGCCGCCATGAAAGGCTGACAGCTAGCACCAAGGAAAAAATAAGGGAGGAAGAAACATACAACCACGGAGACTGCTGCTTTGGAGGGCTGTTACCATGTTATATTTTCCACTGTGCACGTAAGCATGTAGGGTCCAAAGAGGAGGACAAAAAAGGAATGCAGTCGCTGTCTGTGAGCTCAAACTTATGGAAATGAGGTCCTGTAGCATTGGAGAGAAGACGGGGTAAACCCACTCGTAGGCTGCCATGGAGTCTGTCAAGAAACAATGTTTTGTCAATTACAGCTATTTTTCAATAACAATGGAACATTGCTTGTCTTATTTTACTACACAACAAACCATAAGCTCTTCTCTTACTGATTTTCCTATATTTATAAAAACTTGATGAGTTAATGATGTTTAGCTATTTCATTTGTAAATATATGTAACCCTTTTGCATATTGCAGCTTTCCTAAGCAATAATACTCGCTGTTTTACTTGCAAATTTATTACACAAATGAAAATTCAAATACAATGAATAGCACCTTGTTATCAACTTTTAAATGAACAACTATAAAAGGCTTGTTTTATTGGAAAACATATGAAGTTTTTCTTCTCCTCTGTACTTTGTAAATGTATTTAAGCCTATGCATTATAGCTTTAATAACCAGGGAGTGGATTAGGAGTTTTGTGTTGTCATTGGTTAGAAAGGGGCATATTTTTAAAGTTTATTTGGTTCTCCAAGCGCCCTCGAATAAGGTGGGATAAACTCGTATGTCCCAAGATGTTAGGGGGAATTGGATTACCAGATATCCAAAGATATTATTGGTCCTGTCACCTATCCAGAATTGTGGATTGGCAGTTACACAGGAGTTCGAAAGACTGGATTAATCTTGAAGAACTAACATGTAATACTTTGCTCCGTCAATTGCCTTGGTCAGACCCTAATAAGATTCCACGATCCGCTAAAAACCATCCTCTTTCTAATGCCACTTTACAGATCTTTAAATCTCTGTGTGCTAAATTAAATATCTCCTTGTTTCCTGGACCTATGACTCTCATTGATCCCGGTTCAAGATTTCCCTCTAAACTTATAGGGGTGCCTCTTTCATACTCACCTTTAATGTTGAGAGCTGAATCCTTCTTTATGAAGGGCAGTTTTACCACTTATGACGAATTTCATAAACACTTTAAGGATTCAGGAATTACTCTCCAGGAATTTGAAAATGTTAAACAACTCTTTCTCACAACTATCCGCTCTCCCCTTTGGTGCAGGGAAAAGACGCCCTTTGAAAACTTATGTACAGAAATGGCTCCCCAAAGACATCTAATTTCTAGAAATTACGCTTTGTTATTCTCGAATATTAATCCCAAGGATGATATAGCCTCCAATTACTGGGAAAGATCACTTGAGATAGATATTTCACCTGAGGATTGGGAACAGATTTTCACATATATACATAAAGGTTCGCTGAACGTGTTGGCTCAAGAGAATGGATATAAAATTTATTCTAGGTGGTACAGAACACCTTACTTGATAAACAAGTTTGACCACACTTCCTCCCCCTTGTGCTGGAGGTGTAAAACCAATGTAGGCACTCTTCTGCATATATGGTGGGATTGCCCTCTCATTCAAACATTTTGGAAGGAGGTACATCGAATCATTCCTATTATCACTACCTATGTTCCGGATTTTACTGCAGCCCAATACTTACTGCATCACACTTCACTACCCCGCTATGTTTATAAGAAGTCTATTATTATTCATCTGATTAATGCTGCCAAGTTTTGCATTCCAGCTCGATGGAAGGACCCGTCTCCTCCTTCCGTTTCGGAATGGTTTCAGAGAATTATTAGAGTTGCTGAGATGGAGGAATTGATCCAGCAAGCTAGAGACTCCCCAAAATCTTTTTATGAAAAATGGGCTTGCTGGATCCATTTTACCAATTCTAATGAATACACAAACATAACTACTTCCTGAATGTATTATCTTTGTTTTAGACTCCCCATAATATAAACCAATATTGCTTGTCTTGAATGTGATTGTTTATTAATTACTTAAGCAATGCTTACTTTTTATTTTCCCCCTCATCCATCCCTTTACTTCCCCCTTTGTTACTTTGTGGTTTATTACGTACATGAATGTTTATTAATTATAGTATGGATTCGCTTTCTCTAATTTGGATTATATACCTGTTCAATGTAGTATCCATACGCTCCTATGTGTTGCTCAGTTGTATTTTGTGTTCTTACGTGATGTCATGTTTGTTGTTATACTTTATTCCGAAATACCAATAAAACATTTTGAACCAGAAAGGGGCATATTTTGGAGATGTTTCGGAGGTTGAGGCAGCAATATTCGGAAAATGATTAAATTTGGGGTCGAAAAGAGAGTTCAGAGTCCATGACTACACCTGGCACCCTGGAATGCGAGGACAGGTTGATGGTTGTGTCATTGATCTTGACAGTTAAGTCAGTTGAAGGGGCAGGTGGGGGAGGAAATATTATGAGCTTGGTTTTGGTTGAGTTTGAGTGGTGTGATATCCAGAATGATATGTCAGTTGGTAAATTAGTGATGCATGAGGAGACTGATGTTGTGAGCTGAGGAGTAGAGAGATAGATTTAGTTGTCATTTTTATTGATGCATTTTCACCACTTTACTATACCTTCACATTACTTTCATCACATATCACATTTGACATACTAACAGAATCTTTGGCGCAGAATTCCATTAGCATAAATATATACATTTTGTCCTCTCCTAGGACACCAGAGAGTTGGGACCACTTTCCCATGTATACTAAGTCTCTCAGCCTCAGGCTAGCCATCACCAAACCACAAGACTCACAGATGAAGGTCAGAGGCGACAAGATTCATCCAATGTTGCCAATCTCTTCCCAGCGTCCCTTCTATAGCTTTGCCCAATTTAACATGATCCATGGTGACATCTATTCCCAGGATTCTGTTGCCACTCACATTGGAGGACTATGTCACAGGTTTCCAAGGCCATACATATCATGGTAATGTACCTGCAGAGGAATGTCATCGGTAGACAAGGTAACTCTAGGTAGCCCTCACATTGTCTGTGATCAATAGGCTTAGTTCTGCTTTAAGATTAGAAATGTGTTACTGGCAGAATCACAAGGTGCACTTTTTGTCTAATAACAGCAGGAAGTTGCATACTTAGAGAATGGCTCAACCCATTGCCCCCAACTTTTACATATTATGTTTATTTTTATTTTTTATCTTATTCATTTATTTTCAACTTTTTTTTCTTCTGGTACAACATTTTTTTATGCTGTTTTACAGCTAAAACTCCAGTTTTCAATATATTGAAGAAAAAAAAGCTTATATATAAAGAGAGAGTGGTGGAAGCAAGGAATTTATACTGTCTCTGCACAAAGTGTGTCATGGACCATGAAATACTGAAATCCTAATTCATGTATTACAGAAGATTTAATTCTGAACCTCAGCCAGGTCAATAGACTCAGAAGAAATACTCATTGTCCATTGTGTGATAACCCTATCTAAAGCCTTTCTATTATCAGGTGTAAATGACTTCTGCCCTGTCTCAATTCTCCAGACGGCTCCATTGTTCTGTGGCTGGCTATTGTGTACATTGATTGACCCCCTGGGGCTTTTGTCTGAAAACACATCACAGGCTTCTGGCCACACATATTCAGGCTATTCAAGCTTTGGGACCAATCTCTGCTGAGACATTTTCAAGTCCTCATTTGCATGGTTTGAGAGGACCAGAGTGAAGACTGCATACTTTACGATGGACCAATGGGAAAACGGTTGTTGGGGGCGGGATGTTCCAAATCCTGTATAAAGTGTGCTGTGTACTTGCAATAAAGGGTGTCCTGTTACATTCAGCATTAAGCCATGGCTCATGTGTGGATTATTCAGCGATTCCAGGGATATTCCTAGTCGGGGAATATTGGGTGATTTCTTTTATGGGAGAAGAAGGGAATGCTTGACGGGGATATGTTCGACTACCGTCACAACTGGTGGCAGCAGTGGGATTTTCCCTTCTACTTTCCTTTACACCAGGATTCCAAGCAGACACTGGGAACAGTGAATGGAAGACTGATACACCTTGCTCAAAAGAAATACACGGAAAGGACTACTGGAAGTTTGTGGAAGGATTGCTAGCAACAAAACCGAGCGTGTCATCATAGCAGAATAAATGGAGCTAGACCAGGAGAACTCGGTTGCAGCAACGCCAGCAGTACAGAAGATGGGGACACCAGTGATTCTGGAGGAGGAATCACCAGCTAACAAGCTAATAAGAGAGAAATTAGCATGGTTCGGTCCGAACCCAACGGCGGATGTGGTGCTGAAAGTGATGACCCTAGTAGCGGAGGAGGCTAAACAAATAAGAAACACAGAGCTACAGTTAAAACTGGCAGCAGTCTAACAAGCAGCCGCACATTCTCCAAACAGTGAGTACAGCACAGCAGACACAAGGAAGATTCCGTTTAGAGCTTTTAAAGCTTTTGATGAAAAAGAACAAGAGCGACAACATGAGCTGAGAATTGCAGAAATACGACGATCGGTGACAACGCCTAAAGAAGCAGCACCAAATGAAAGACAGGAGATGGTGAACCTCTATCCCCAGACACCAGTTGCAGAGACAGGGGATCTGATAGACTTCTCTGCTGAGGAAGAACAACCTGATGGGCCTCCAGCAGAAGAGCTGGTATCAGGGCCACACTTCACTGTGCTCTGCCCAGCCCCAAGTGCAGTATTTGTGGAGTTACAAGGAACTTCCCCAGCTGAAGCGCTGGTCACCGGACAGAGGGTTCAAGACCTCTGCCCCACCCCTGTGGCAGTTTTGGAGGCTCAGGGTGAGAAGATGGCGATCACTCCCCAGCCACAGATTACAGAATGTATGGACTGTTCAGAGGATGTTATGGATTATGCATCCCCAGCAGAAGTGCTGGCAACAGGGCAGATTGCCAGCCATCTCTGCCCAGCACCGGGACCAACTGTGGAGTTCCAGGGAGCCGGGGCGGTTGCCCCCCCCCCCCCAGCAACCAGCTGAGGTGGTAAAGCTCTTACTCCCAGCTGAACCACTGGCAGCAGGACAGGATGCTACTGGCGGCTGCACCCCACTACAGCTTGAGTGGATATCAGTGGATGGGACTGTGGTCCCCACTCACAGCAACCCAGCGGAAGAGCTGGCAACAGAGCAGAGTGCCCCGGGCCTCTGCTTTCACCTAACAGAAGAGGGGGTTCCTGTGGTAGTGGATGGGACTTCAGTCTCCACTGGCACAACCCCAGAAAATGGTACAGGATTGAAACAGGAAGATGTCGGCTTTGCTTTGCAAGCACTGGGGGATTTTCACCTCACACCAGTGGATGGGACTTCAGTCTCCACTGGTATACCCCATAAATGGTGGCCAGTTGGCCCAGACCCCCAACAGCATGATGGACTGAGCCCAGCCACCCTGTCATCTCTCCAGCGGCTGAAAGGACTCCAGGGAGAAGGGCCAGTCCAGGCCTCTCCCCAGCGGCAGACGTGTTCCCTGAGAGAGGCAGAGGATGGCGGGGTGAGTAATGCTCGGTTTGGAGCAAGTGATTTGGGGTACTGTATGGATACCGGCATTGGGGGACTGGAACTAATGACTGAATTCAGAGACAACCCATCTGGTGTCTCCTACTGGGTTAGTCCCCTGCCAAAAGGGGAGATGTGTGACAGGCCTAGCCGGGACAGGGGCTTTTGGAGAGGACTGAATGCGAGCCTCTTGCCGTCCGATTATGGGCCAGGGCCTCAAACCAGGAAGGCGGATGGGTTATCCTGGAAGACAGTCCTGGAACCTTAAGACTACTTGCCCAACATCCTCGAGTGACCCGTTTGGGTCCCACTGCGGATGTTGAACTATTTCCCATGGGGAGTAATGTCATGGACCATGAAATACTGAAATCCTAATTCATGTATTACAGAAGATTTAATTCTGAACCTCAGCCAGGTCAATAGACTCAGAATAAATACTCATTGTCCATTGTGTGATAACCCTATCTAAAGCCTTTCTATTATCAGGTGTAAATGACTTCTGCCCTGTCTCAATTATCCAGACGGCTCCATTGTTCTGTGGCTGGCTATTGTGTACATTGATTGACCCCCTGGGGCTTTTGTCTGAAAACACATCACAGGCTTCTGGCCACACATATTCAGGCTATTCAAGCTTTGGGACCAATCTCTGCTGAGACATTTTCAAGTCCTCATTTGCATGGTTTGAGAGGACCAGAGTGAAGACTGCATACTTTACGATGGACCAATGGGAAAACGGTTGTTGGGGGCGGGATGTTCCAAATCCTGTATAAAGTGTGCTGTGTACTTGCAATAAAGGGTGTCCTGTTACATTCAGCATTAAGCCATGGCTCATGTGTGGATTATTCAGCGATTCCAGGCATATTCCTAGTCGGGGAATATTGGGTGATTTCTTTTATGGGAGAAGAAGGGAATGCTTGACGGGGATATGTTCGACTACCGTCACAAAGTGTAATTTCTGAAAGAAAAAAAGTAATTTAAAACGGACTCGCAGCTATAATGAATTGTCGGCTACCGGCAATTCAGAGAGAATTCATTCATAAAAAAAAAGCGTGGGGTCCCCCCAAATTCAATTATCAGGCCCTTCAGGTCTGGTATGAATATTAAGGGGAACCCCCTCCGTCAATTAAAAAAAATGACGTGGGGTTCCCCCCAAATATCCATTCCAGACCCTTCAGGTCTGATCTGGATTTTAAGGGGAACTCCACCCCAAATTTAAAAAAAAAATGGCGTGGAGTTCCCCCAAAAATCCGCACCAGACCCCTTATTCGAGCACGTAACCTGGTCGGCCGCAGAAAAGATGGGGACAGGGGCCTCATCCCCACAACCCTTGCCCGGTGGTTGTGGGGGTCTGCGCCGGGGAGCTTATCAGAATCTGGAAGACCCCTTTAACAAAGGGGACCCCCAGATCCTGCCCCCCATGTGAATTGGTAATGGGGTACATTGTGCCCCTACCATTTCACGAAGGAAGTGTAAATAGTTGTAAAAAAACGCACACACCGTGGAAAAAAGTCCTTTATTTAAAATAAAAACAATCCAGCGGTGGTAATCTACTCTCGGTCCCGGCTCTCCGCTCCAACATTGTCGGTATCCAGCGACGGGTGATCTCCTCTCCAGTCCAACGATGAGAAGATCGTCCGCCTGACAGCCCGGCGAATGACGCTGCTGGAGCTAGTGACATTTCTTATTAGGTGAGGCGGGGCCGCCCGTAACGTGACCCCGCCCCTTCTGATGCAAGGAGGAAGCCTGGGCTTCCCCAGTGACGTAGCAGAGGATGCATCAGAGGGGGATGGGGTCACGTGACGGGTGGCCCCACCTCACCTATATAATAAATGTTATTAGCTCCAGCAGCGTCATTCGCCAGGCTGTCTCCGGTGGAGACAGGCGGCCGGCGATGCTGCAAAGGGCCAGCGAAGCTCATCCCTAGTGAAGGGCAATAGAGAGAAGGAATTAGGAAAAGGCTGGGATAATTGATACTATTAAATATTGGACTTCCTTTTCTTTTTAACGTGTGATTTATTTATTTATTTTTGTTTGCTTTTGTAAAGATTTTTTTTTGAAAAAATAAATAAAGTGTTTAAAAAAAAATGCTTATTGCAACTGTACTTATACCTGCAGTTTCACAAAACACTGTTGTAACGTACCATTTTTCCATTATTGGGGTTTGACTCAATACTTCTTAGAGCAACTGTTTGCATGAATCTTTTGTTTATGGACTGTGCTATATCTCATAGTAGAAGTTGCAGCTATTTTTAATGTTTTAGTTATTTTTGAACAATAGCACAGTTTTATATGTTTTTTTGTTTATAAAGCATTAAAGTCTGAGGGTCAGCATAATAGCCAGGTAATTGGCATTTTCAGAATGAGAGCAATTTTGGCATTCTCCATAATTCTTTTAAGAAAGGTTTCCTTTAATTGGAATAGCTACCCAAAACTGATAACTGGGAAGAGAGTTTAAAAACTGTGTTCACAGCTGTCGGTAACTATAACTTGACATTTTCAGCTCAAGTCTGTGAAAATATAGGACGCTATCACTTACAATGTACCGAGAGCATGACATCTTTGTAACCCAATCTCGTGTTATCTCTTTTCTCCCTAAAATAGAATAGAAATGTGTCAAATATTGACCCTGCAGAGTCCACACAGAAAAAAAACAACAAAAACTTTTTTGGCTAGAATTTCTTCCGTACATAAATTTCAACAATACCAATGATGTGCAGCCAAATATTTCAGCAATCTGATAGAGATGAGTTCATAAACTTCAATTTGCAGAGCTATCTGAATTGAGATAATTTAATTTTTGATTAAATAAATCAATCATTGACATGGACAAATATTCTTCACATAACCTCTCCATTGTGTTGTAACCTTATGTACAATTAGCAAACTCTAAAAGTAATTGAAACAGCACCTTCTAAAAATAGATGTTGGCACATAGATGTTGGGGAGAGCAGAAACACAGGAAGCTTGAGCAAAAGAAGAACTGCAAATCGTATTTATATTATTAAAATGGAAACAGATTTAAAACAAAAACAGACATTCCAGCTTCTTCAGTAAGGTAAAATACAGCAATATAAAAATGTGTAAAAGAACTTATAGCAAATATTTTGAAAATTTGAAGGTGCCTCCTGGATGCAATTTACACATGCTGTGTGGCTGAACTTAAAAAAAAAAAAAATCACCATGGCCCAGGTTCACAGACAGCAGGCGCACATTACGCCGCTGTAGCGTATCCCCTGTACGCTAAGCCAACGCAGCGCAGAGAGGCAAGCATGAAATTCATAAAGCCAGTGCTCCCAACGTTGCACCAGCGTGGCGTGGGTTTCAAAGGCGCAGGCGTGATCCATGCAAATGAGGCGTGACCCCTTGCAAATGATGGGCCGAGCGCCAGAAAAGTACGTATAACGAACTGAGCATGCGTCGTGACGTGAACGCATCTCCCTGCGCATGCTCACAACCACGTCGAAACAACTGCCTAAGATACGCCAGATCACTGTGTACGCCGTTAACGTAACCTATGCCCAGACAGACACACGTCCAACGTAAAATACGCCGGTTTGTGTTCCCTGGTGCAGACCTGAGCATGTCTGTTACTGAGTTACATGTCCTTTATGGGGAATAACTTAAAGCGGATGGTTCACCAAAAACAAATATTAAAAGCCAGCAGCAACAAATACTGCAGCTGCTGACTTTTAATATTAGGACACTTACCTGTCCTGGAGTCCAGCGGCGTCCGCAGCAGAGGATGAGTGATCGCTCGTCACCCTGCTGCTCCCCCCTCCATCCACGGCGAGGGAACCAGGAAGTGAAGCGCTCCGGCTTCACTGCCCGGTTCCCTACGGCGCATGCGCGAGTCGCGCTGCGCCCGCGATTGGCTCCCGCTGTGTGCTGGGAGCCGAGAGTTCCCAGCATACAACGGGAAAAGCCCGTCTTTTACCCGAGACTGCGGGCCGGAAGTGGGTGCGGATACCTGTCTTTAGACAGGTATCTGCACCCCCCTCCCCCCTGAAAGGTGTCAAATGTGACACCGGAGGGGGGGAGGGTTCCGATCAGCGGATCTTCACTTTAGGGTGGAGATCCGCTTTAACGCCGGACATACAACTTACGCGCACTGCGCGTTGCCTGCGTCGGGCGCATGTGCGTTCATGAATCGCCGTATTTACCTCATTTGCATGTTTGAATGGCTAATTAATGGGAGCGCACCATGCACCCAGCCTAAATGTATGCCCACCCTACGCCTGCATAAGCAAGTTACGTTGGTGGGGTGTAGCCTGGTTTTAGGCGCATCTCTGTTTGTGAGTCTGGCGCACAGATACAACGGCGCACATTTGCACATTTGCACTTATGTCGCGTAACTTGTTATACGTCGGCGTCGGCGTAAGTGCTCTGTGAATCCGGGCCCATGTCTGTTACTAGGCCTTAGGAAATGCAATACAGTCAGAAAATCAGGGTTGATACATTTCAAATATATATATATATATATATATATATATATATATATATATGTATATATATATATATATATATATATATATATAAATATATATATATATATATATATATATATATATATATATATATATATATATATATATAAATATATATATATATATATATATATATATATATATATATATATATATATATATATATATATATATATATATATATATATATATATATACCATAGTTTGTAGAATCCTCAACTTTAAAACAAATTAAATATTAAAACAACTTTTTTATACCAAAGAAATGTGAACAAAATACAAAACAAAACTTTGTCCCAATGAAAGTGGGGTTAAAGTGGACACAGAGGCTGCATATCAGCTGAGTGCAGAGCTAATTTAAAAACAGGATCTATGTTTGCATGGGGCTCTGTGGCTTGGAGATCCTTTGGAGTCTTGGGTGGGACGGGATCTCCAACCCTGTGTCCGGGTCTTGTGGACAGCCAGCAGGGTGTGTGCTCAGGTGCACACAACCAATATAACAAAGGGCTGGTGAGAGCAGAAGGTGAAGGATGGTGGAGAGTGAACAGCTTGCTACTGCTGTGTGTAGTCAGACTTGCGTCTGGAAAGCAGTCTGCCCTGTGGGGGACTGCATCCCATGTAAAGGGGGATTCTTTGCCCAGGGACTGGGAAAGGCTGGCCAGCCTTGAGAGTCGGGGAGACTGAGGAAGCCAGTGAGTCCAGGGGGCTGGAAAGATTGGTTTCTATTTGAAAGCAAGCAGAGGAACTGCTGACAAGAGAGCTATGTGGCTTGGTATGTTTTTTTCATTTGTGTGCTGAATGAAGTTTTAACCCCTGCGTGGGAATCCTGAATGGACTTTTGTTAGTTTTTTCTCATTTAATAAACATGGGCTACCAGGCCCTTAACTATGAATGGCTGTTTGGTGTGGACTCACTACACAAAAACGCATCTACCACTGAGCTAAAACAACCCCCAATAACACAACTCTTAGACATTTTTGAAACTTTTCCCCTTATATAGAATTAAAAAAACAAAAAAAACATTTTTGGACAGGAAGGGAGTTGTACATGACAGTCCTAAAGTGATTATGATAAAAGAAATGGGCAGATGTACTGCAGGTAGAACTAAAGGCAGAAGTTTTTTTTTACCTTAAAGTGGAGGTTCACCCTCCAAACAAATTTCAGGCATGCCATGAAGCCCACCCACCCGACCGGCAGTATGCCGGTGTTTTTTT
Source organism: Rana kukunoris (assembly GCA_029574335.1). Lineage (NCBI taxonomy): Eukaryota > Metazoa > Chordata > Amphibia > Anura > Ranidae > Rana > Rana kukunoris. Next base: position 271,047,596 of record CM056051.1, on the reverse strand, counting down.
TTTTTTCTATACATACCTTTTTATGGGCTCTTGTCCCCTCCGGCGAATCAGGCTGTGATTGACGTCCCTCAGCCCGGCGCATACAGCGCGTCACAACATGCCGAAGGAACCCAAACGCCGGTGCGGCCTTATATGGCGCCTGCGCACCGACGTTCGGTTCTTTCGGCATCTCGTGACGTGCTGTATGCGCCGGGCTGAGGGACGTCAATCACAGACGACAGCCCGTAAAAGGTATGTATAGAAAAAAAAAAAAACACTGGCATACTGCCGGTCGGGTGGATGGGCTCCATGGCATGCCTGAAATTTGTTTGGAGGGTGAACCTCCCCTTTAATATATTCTATGCAATAATAAAAAAAAATCTATGTGTACAGCAGTTTCCCCAGCCCCCCTAATACTTACCCGAGCCCCATCTCAATTCAGCGATGTGCAAGAGAGCCTTGGCTCCCCAAGAACTCTCCCTGCTCATTGGTTGAGGCGGCAGCAGGTGCCATTGGCTCCTGCTTCTGTCAATCACAGCAAGTGAGCCAATGAGGAGAGAGAGGGAGTGGAGTCAAGCCACGGCTCTGCGTGTAAATGGACACACAGAGCAGCAGCCTGGCAGGGAGCCTGCTGCTTGGGTGCTTCCAGAGCAAGCTAGCTGGCACTCTGCAAAAGGGAGGAGCCAGAAGCATCAGCGGGGGGACCCAGAAAGAGGAGGACTGGGGCTTCTCTGTGCAAAACCACTGCACAGAGCAGGTAAATATGACGTGTTTGCTATTTTTAAAAAGTTTGTGTTGGGACAATCTGCATCAACCCCATAAAAATGTACATTATTATATATACAGGAATGTCTATCAAATAGCATTTTTAGAAGGGGTGGTTAACAAATGCAGTCTGCATATCCAAAGTAATACTCATTATTACTACCTGTGACCTGATCTTTTTGACTTTGGTTGGATTGTATAATGATATTTCTATCTATGGTTACCAGCAGACAGTGTTAGCCAGTTTTTAGGAGAACAGTTGATTAATTATACTGAATGTTTAAAGGAATTCACTATAGTTTAGTTTAAGAAGAAAATGCCCTTGCTGCAATTGTCTTCTCACCTTAAAGTGTTGCGTAAGCATGCAAGCTGAGGAACTTAAAGTAAAACTATGGATTCCCATTAAAGAAAATTATGAGTGGCCCGACTTACTTATAAGTCCATCTGCACTTACAGTTTTCTCTGAGTCCCATGCAAAGTCCCATTTTTTTTAAAAATGAAAAAAAAAAAGCCTTATAAAATTTCAAATTTTAAAGATGGCAAACATTATTTTTTTTTATTTTTTTTAATGAACACTTTAAATGCTTGTTTGCACACTGAAAAGGTAAATTAGGCTATGTGGAACTCTTGACCCTGGCGTTTAAAATGCAGATTACCCAACACAGAAGATGTAAACCAGACTAATCTTGAAACAAAAATGATTATATGGAAGAGAAGATAAACGTTTTTAACTGGAAGCAGCATTGGCCGGGAATGTATAGGTTAGGGAAATGACTGCTGTTACAGAGACCTCTCATTAGCAGCATTGAGAGCCACTTGGAAAACACTAATAAATCTTGACATGTTAAAACTCTAGGTATAAAAAAAGTCCTGCACTTTACATGAATTGGCTTATTCAGGAAGCTAGCACAATGTGAAGTAACCAATAGAAACTGATCAGGTTTCAGGGTTACTGTAGAAAGATGACCAACCATGAAATTTGGCTCTCATGGGTTACTGTGATTTAACAGTTTTAGTAATTCCTTACATTCCAATGGGAACATTTTTGGGTTAGATAACTATATTATGAACTTAAAGTGGAGTTCCACCCTTTTTTTTTTTATCCCTAAAAATCGTAAAATAAAAAAAATATAGATTTTTTTTTATTTTTTATACTCATCTGAAAGGACGGTTGCTATGTGGAAGTAGCTCTTCTGACTCTTCTTCCAACGTGGTGGATCTTCTGGCTCCTCCTACGTCACTGTGTCTTCTTGTGAATGAGCCACGCTGCCTTCTGGGAACTGTGTGCATCCCAGGAGGCAGCCGCACATTCACAAATCATTGTACGAGTTGCGCATGCGCAGAAGGAAACGGGCAGTGAAGCCGTAAGGCTTCACTACCTGTTTGCCTTAGTAAGGATGGAGGCGCCAGGACCGAGAGATCACCAGCATTCGCCGTCGGGGGAAACAGAAATCGTGGACGACTAGGACAGGTAAGTGTCCTTATTAAAAGTCAGCAGCTACACTGTTAGGTGGAATCCCGCTTTAATAAGGAAGATGTTTCTACTGTTTAAAAACACAGAGACCAAATGCTCTATTTTATGTGGTATGTGTGTGTGGGGGGATGGGGGGTTGCATAGGAGGGAGAGCTTTGTTTGTAAATGTCTGGACCAAGTTCGGACATGTATTGAGTGCCAGTGCCGTGGTATGACTAGTCTCGCTGCTCTCAACCAGTGTCTCAAAAGACCCTTTTTGATGTTTTTATATGATCCTGGTAGAATCAAGAGTAAGGTAATTTGTGGCATGTTTGATATTAGTTCCCCAGTAAAAGAGGTGTATCATTTCATAATCTTTTCCCATGAATTTAAAATTTGAGGGCATTCCCACCAAATATGGAACAGTGAGCCTTTGGATGCATGGCACCGCCAGAATATATACAATTTATCTAGGTATATACGTTGTAGAGATAGTGGGCTCCAGTACCATCTAGAGCAGTGGTTCTCAACCTTCTAGTCCCGTGACCCCTTGATAAATTTTCCCAAGTTGTGGGGACCCCCAAAAGTAAAAAAAAATCGTAGCATGGGTTGTCAGCACCCAAGGCAAGACAAGTAATTTGCACCCCTAACCCACGAACATTTAGCGCTTCCTGAGTCCCTTTCACTTGTACTGCATTAAAACCCCTTATAGTACATTTTAGGATGTACCACTCTTTCTCTTCTTCTTTTATCTCTCTCTATCCTAATTTCTTCTAAAACATTTTTGCCATCTTTCTTGTTCTCTCTCTTATTCTTTCTCCCTCCTTTTCTTTGTTCCTCCCCCTCTTTTCCTTTCCCTTCCATGTACTTTCTATTTTTACTCCTTTTCTTACTCCTTGATGGGAAAACTGAGCTTATAATATTTCCTCCCCATGTGCCCCTTCCCTTGACTTCCTTTTCAAAAACAATGGCACAATTATTAGTCCACCCCACATGCCAGGGTGCTAAGGGTAACCCTAGACTCAGAAATGTCCTTTCAGGCCCACATCCAATTCCTGTCCAAATTATGCTGCCTCAACCTTTGAAACATCTCCAGAATACGTCCCTTTTTAACCAATGACACCACTAAGGTTCTAATTCACTCCCTGGTCATCTCTCGCCTCGACAACTGCAACTCCCTCCTCATTACCTTTACATTGCTATTCCTCTTCATTCTATCATGAACTGCTGCATAACTCATTCACCTTACCAACTGTTCAGTGTCATCCACATCTTTCTCCCAATCCCTCCACTGGCTTCCACGCACCCAACTAATTTAATTTGTTTGCTTCCATTTTCTGTCAGGCGTCCAATGCTAGATACGATAGGTCTACCAGGAATATTTCCAATTTGTTTGTGTGTTTTTGGCAGCACGTAGAATGAAGGTATTTTAGGATGATATACTTTTAGGAATTCATAATTTTTTAGAAATTACATTTCATCAATATCCCTCTCCAATAATATTAAGATATTCCAGATTAAAGCAGCATAATTCTGCGTATACCATTTTCTGCTTTATAGATTGCCTAGACACAGTATGATTGATTTACTAAATACAATAGGCTGTTCCCTCTGCGAGTGAGTTTTCACTTTGCAAAGAAAATGTTCCATTAGCTAAGTGAATGTGACAAAGAATACCAAACCGCATGCAAGGGAAGTTTAACAAAAAATTTATTATTTTGCCTGCACATGACTAGTCAGCAGAGCTTCACCTCATTCACAAAGCTAAAGCTCGGTTCACACTGGCCTGACTCTAAAGTCATGCTACTTTCAGTGCACCTTTGGAGTACGACTTTGATACGACTTTGATGTGACTTTTTACACTCTCTGTGGCATTGAAGTCGTGTCAAACTCGGAACAAAGTATTGCAGGAACATTTTCTAAAGTCGAACAGACTTGTGTAGTATCAGTTTAGACAGCTCTCATAGGGATACATTGAATTTCACGTCATCTGACTTGAGGTCTCACAAGTCAGATCCTATGTCGCATCAGTGTGAACCAAGCCTTAGGGAAAATTCACTTGCAAAAACATTACCTTGCAGCGTGAACTGGCCATTCGCAACCTTGGGCCACCACATGATTATCTGCATTGTTAAGGTGAAAAGTGCCCGAATCCTGAATTTTATTAGTAAGTTTCTTATTTAAAAAAGTATGTTTTTACTATTCTCAAATCATGTGTTTGACCCTTTCTATCCATAGCCTTGAGAGTGTTGTCACTCTGTTGCGAAAGAGGAGGAAAGGACAAAGAAGAACAAGTGACAAAAATATTACCATCATCTTAATTTTTTTTTTCATTTACAACAAATTTATTTAAACCATTTTAAATGTTTGAATGATATATGTGATACTGATTAAAGTTTGTCCATTTGTATTCTCATTTGCTAGTGAATACAGCCCTGCTGTGGAAGAAATATTTTTATTTCTTTTGTATATTTCAAGATGTTACTTACATTTTTGATCTGTCTTGAAAAAGCTAGCAATGGTTAACAGGGCTGGATTTTGAGCTTATAAAAATGTTATCTCTTCATTAATGTCCTGTAAGATTTTTTATGGTCACTAATTAACAACATCATCATATTCCGGCTGCATCTATTTAGATTTGCTTCCCATTACTGTATATCTTAAAGTCTCCAGAGATGTTTTTTTATATTTGGAAAAATCTGTACTCTAAAACCAAAATTTAATTATAAGATTATCCTTTTCATTCACATATTTTTCCAAGTATTTTATGTGCCAGCGATTTATTCAGTTTTAATTTTAAGAATTTCTAAACCCCCCCAAAAAAGTTATTTCCATATCTGCTTTATTTCTACATTTTGTTGAAACAGAGTCATTGGCCCGGATTCACAAAGCACTTATGCCGTCGTATCTCGAGATTCGCCGCGTAAGTGTAAATATGCACCGTCGTATCTGTGTGCCATGCCCACAGAACTAAGATACGCCTAAAAACTGGCTTCGGTCCACCGAAGTAACTTGCCTACGCCGGCGTATCGTGGGCGCATAGTTACACTGGACGCGTTTTGTCATTGCTGTCTTCCATATCTTAATTAACAAATTAACTCCTATACCGTCCTCACTGTGTACACACGTGCAGCACAGAGCTGATGGCTTCTGGGTCCCATCAGTCTTTAATTTATGTTCTTTGGCAGCTACTGGCTTTGTTCCCTACCCACTGAGTGCACTGATATTCCTCTTTGGCTCTGTGCTTCACATGTCTGACACAGAGCACGTGGGGACAGATTTTGGCAGATGCTGAAGAACACAAAATAATGAAAAATCTGTGGCCAGCTATAGCACTGGATCTCCAGGGAACATGGCATCATATATGGGGTACATGCCCTGAAATGCCCAACGCAGTGGTGTAGCATGGGGGTGGCAGCCGGTGCAGTCCCCCTGGACACAACATTTGGATGGGTGCAAAAACTAGTCCTGCACCATCAGGGATGTAGATAAGGGGTGGGGGTCATGGTGTCCCTTCTCTGCTCAGCAGTCAGTAGCACAGTGTAGCTGTGTGTAATAATGCACCTGCAAGGATTAATACTCATAATGCACTCAAGTTTTTTTACACTGCCAGGCCAGACTGTTTCTTCCTGCCTTGGGGGAAGAAGCTTTGATCTCTGGTACTGTATAGCCGTAGGCCCCACCGCATGGATGAACTGCTGACTGCTGCTTTTTTTTCAAGGTGTGTCCCTCTTTCCCTTTTGGCCTAGCCTCATTGAGGCTGCCTCAGAGAGTGCCCTCAGTAGGGATGAGCCGAACACCCCCGCGTTCGGTTCGCACCAGAACTGTTGAACAGACCGACCGTTCGCGCAAACATTTAGAACCCCATTGAAGTCTATGGGACTCGAACGTTCGAATTCAAAAACGATAATTTTAAAGACCAATATTCAAGTTTCTGTTGGAAAACGTCTTTGAGAACCTGGGTCTTGCCCCAGGGAACATGTATCAATGGAAAAAAGTAAAAAAAAATGTATTTTTTCAGGAGCAGGACCGTCAGGCAAGACCCGGGTTCTCAAAGACGTTTTCACAGGCAAACTATAGACACCCAGCAGGTACAATATTTAAAGGAATTTTTTCATTTTTTTTTTTTATTTAAACATTATTAAAATCACTGCTCCAGGAGCAGTGATTTTAATGATGCTTAAATAAAAAATAAAAAAATGAAAAATTATTTTAAATATTGTACCTTCTGGGTGTCTATACCTGTGATAACGTCTTTAAATAGCACAATTACCTGCCTGCCAGTAAATTAGGAATAGCTGATCTAGCTAAGCTATACAGTGTATAAATATATGTACAACTCCTAGGGATGTATATATATCCTCTACACACTGTAAATTAAGCTAAACTGACTAGCCTGCCTGCCTGCTCTATCTAGCTATATAAAAAGACAATCTCTCTGTCTCTCTGACTTCTCTCATTAACAACCGTAACAAACAACACACGGCCGACCAGCAGGAGGCCTTATATAGTGTGGGGCATGTGCTAAAACCCTGAGCCATAATTGGCCAAAGCCACCCTGGCTTTGGCCAATTATGGCTCTCTGTTTTTTGCGCACGCAGGGTCATAGTGCATGTTTGGCCAATCATCAGCGCGCAATGCCGTAGTGAATTATGGGCCGTTGAGCGTCACTCGAATTTGGCGCGAACGACCCGTTTTGTTTGAATTTCAACGTACGAACAGACAATGTTCGAGTCGAACATACGTTCGTATCGAATGCGGAGCTCATCCCTAGCCCTCAGTCAGGCTTAGACCAACTTACCACTGCTGTGCTGCTTGCTATTGTATTCACTGACATCATTTTTTTCATCCACGGACACCAATGTTTGGGGTTATTAATGCTTCCACTGACACCAGTGGTTATTCTTGTGCCCACTGATTCCATTGCTGGGGGTTATTATTGTGGCCACTGACACCAATGCGGCATTGACATCTCGCCTCCCCACCCCCATTTCTTCCAAACAGAGAATGCAAAGCATTTTCTGAATTGCACCCTTGCAGAGCGGCCACCCTTCTGGGAATACAGCAGGCCAGCCACTCAGTGCAGAACTCAGGAGCAAGTGGAGATCATATGAATAGCCGTGTCTATTCCAGTGATTCACATCTTCCAGAGGCTTTGGTCAGGTAAAGCATATTTTCTGGGTACAGCGACTGTGGCATATGTTACCGTGTACACAGTGAGTAGGTTTAAGTTTAAGCTCACCGTCCCGAGTATGCTGGGTCCGATGCCCCAGCTGACCTCGTACTTGGTTTCATTCAGGGTTGCCACCTGTAGGGAACCCAGATGTCTTGAGGGGGCCCCAAGTTTTGGCGCAGTCAAAATATTGGTTGCTAGGACCGCCTAGCTTCTAGGAACCAGTGACATAATACAGAGGACCCAGCATTCAGAGCAAAGGAGTACGTAACCTCCTCTTCCTCCTCCTAGTGCTTAGCCCCACCCACCTCCTCCAGTGTCTGCGGCCCCCATGCTCACAAAGAGAACTGGGTCTGAAAGTCTGAGGTGAGGGCAGGGAACCCGTCGGGCTGTCTATTCAGGAAGGAGTCAGGCAGAGATGGAGGGACAGAGGATGGCAGCTGGTGCTGGGGGAAAGATGACAGAGGGAGGGCAAGGGCAAGAGGAAGAGGCAGCCAGAGGGAGCAGCTAAGAGGATAATGGGGTCTGGACACTGATGTAGAGGGGGAGTGGGGAGGGGCATGGTGCTGGTGTGTGGCAGTGAGGGAATGGAGAAAGGCTGACAGGCTGTAGTGACTCAGTGATGGACATCTCCTCATGCTGTGTGTGCTGAGATGAGGAATTTGAGCCTGCTATGCTGGGATTTGTGCCATAGAGAGTCTATCCTCTTTCTTCCACTCTCTCTTCTCCCTGCTCTCTCTATCTCTCCCTGCTCTCTCTCTCCCTGCTCTCGCTCTCCCTGCTCTTTCTCCCTTTCCCTGCTCCCTCCCAGGGAGTGTGTCACGTACCTGGGTGCAGTCTGAAATGACGAAGTCGCAGCAGTTTGCAGGGACGAAGTCGCAGCAGGTTGCAGAGATGAAGTCGCAGCAGGTTGCAGAGATGAAGTCGCAGCAGGTGGCAGGGACAAAGTCGCAGCAGGTTGCAGGGACGAAGTCGCAGGTACCCAGGAAGTAGAGCGGAGCAAAACAGGAGACAGGATCGTGGTCGCATGGAAAGCCGGGTTCAGCAACGAGCGGGCAGCGAGGTACAAAGTCATCAGGCAGGAAACAGGGTCACGTGGAGAGCCGAGATCAGGAACCAAGAGTCAGGGGTGAAGCGAGTCCGAGAGCAAGGTCTAGGGAGCCGAGGATCAGTAACCGGGATCAGGAGCACAGGAACAGGCACAGGACACAGGAACCGGAACCGCTGAGCTTCGTCAGCACTCGGCTGGTGTCAGTGCAACCTTTAAATAGGCTGTCTGGCATAAACGGACGCGGGCGCGCACTCTTGCGCACGTGCACCCGCGAATTCATGCACGCGCACCCGCAAATTCACGTGCACGCGCGCTCCCGTGAATTTGCAGGGGGCAACTCTATTGGATCCCTTACAGAGTGCTAAAAGTCCACAGGTTAAGAGGCGCAAAATACTTGCCTTACCCCAGGCTTTGACAACCCATGCTACACCACTGGCCCAAAGCTAGCCCTTGTCTGTTAATGTTGACAGGTACACCAAAGATTCATGTGAAGTGTGATAGGTCTAGTTTAAAGGTGGACTCCTGGATAAGCAAATGTCTAAATACAATAAGCATGTGTGCTCTTACCTAAATCTTGGTGTGTTTGTGCATTTCTCTCAGATCTGGGCAGTAAGCCAGTTTGAAATATGTCCTTTGTGCAAAGGTTTTCTGTAAAAAAAGACCAGTCATAGCTGATCTCTTTTCTTGTTTAGAGTAACTGGTCTTTTTTTTCCTTCCATCTGTAGTTTTCTGCAGACAGCCTGCAGTAGGTGTACCTGCTGGATCCTTTCCACAGCTCTACTCTGTTCTATTTCTATTGCTTCTTTTGTGATAAATTACTGGTGTTCCTGACATTTCCTTTGTTTTCCTATTAAAAATGACTTATATTCCTGACCACAGCCACACTAAACAGAAAAGCACAGCGTGGTCAGTTCTCTAGCGTTGCTGGGAACTCAGCCTGCTCTCCTTCAATGATCAGACTTGTCCTGACATGCCCCCTCCACACAGCCTGTCACAAGATCTGTGTGCTGCTGCATCTCCTTCCCCCAGCTCTTTTGAAGCTGAAAACAGAGGGTATGTGATCACTTATAAAAAAGTGAACAAAAAAAAGTATTCATAATGTTTTTTTTTTTTTTTTATCTTTACAAAAATGATTTGCATTTAATTTGTATTTTAAACTAAATAGATTATTTAACAAGTTGATCGTTTACAATCACTTTAAGTTAAATCATTAGTAGCAGCATATGTGCAATGTGCCTACTTTTATGTAATGTTGGCATCAGCCTATTAGCTTGGAGTCTGCAGATAGCATGCTTCTTTGGGTGATATTCCTGCTCATGAGTAGGGAGCACTAATCACTCTGGGACAAGAAAGCTGAGAAACTATCAAGCTCACAGGTCAGACAAAAAACTCAAGATGAAGACAGGAAGATATTATTTTGTTTTTAGGTTTATAAACATTTCACCAAACTTAAACTATTTATGTACTTTAGTTCATTTGAATAACATTGTGGGATCTTTGTATGCAAGGTTGTTGACATGTGAAGAATGTGAAACAGATAAAACATTTCTTCATATAGCACAGGGACATATACAATTTCCCAGTCAAGCATGATATCTTCACTTGCAGGTTTCTACCTCATATTTGAAATCAAATGCCAATTGCATCACAATAGAGTAAAGAAAATGCTAAACCCATTATGAACAGTAATAAAATATCAGTGGCATGGAATATGTGAATTGTACTGTATGTATTTTTTGGTGTTCCTTGACCTTCATGATGCTGTTTGTTTTGTCCATTGTAACTGGACCATTGTAACTGGAGCTTCAGAGATCCACAGCTGCAGAGACCCTAAACATACAGCCAGAGGTAAAATGGAATGGTTTAGATCAAAGCATATTCATGTGTAAGAATGGCCCAGTCAAAGTCCAGACCTAAATCCAATTAAGAATCTGTGCTAAGACTTGAAAATTGCTGTTCACAGAGGCTCTCCATCTAATCTGACAGAGCTTGAGCTATTTTGCAAGGAAGAATGGGCAAAAATTTCACTCTCGAGATGTGCAAAGCTTGTAGAGACATCCCCAAAAAGTAGGGATGAGCCGAACACCCCCGAGTTCGGTTCGCACCAGGACGTTCGAACAGACCGGGGGTTTGCACGAACATTTCGAACCCCATTGAAGTCTATGGGACCCGAACGTTCGAATTCAAAAACGATCGTTTTAAAGACCAATATTCAATTTAATGTTGGAAAACGTCGTTCAGAACCCGGGTCTTGCCCCAGGGAACATGTATCAATGGAATTTTTTTTTTTAAAACGGCCGTTTTTTCCAGAGCAGCCATTTTAATGATGCTTGAAGTGAAAAAAAAAAATTCCTTTAAATATCACACCTGCTGGGTGTCTTTAGTAGTGGCACGTATTTAGAAATGTCCCTGCACAACATGAGAGGACTATTAAAAAAAAGTAATTAATACTACTTGCGCAAGTTCTGTGTGGCAACAATATGTTGAATATTTTAGCGGTGGTGGGGGGCCATTATTGTTTTGTGAAAGAAATTTTTTAGAAAAAAGGGCACCCCTCAAACATACTGTAATTTGAGCGCAACAAGGAGCCACGTGCAAAGTATTGCATCAAAAATTGTTATTAGGCGCCCCTGTTAAACAGGGGCTAAAAAATTGTGCCTTGGGCACAACACAACACTTGCAACCCCTCCCAATAACTCCAATTGGAGCGCAACAAGGAGCCACGTGCAAAGTATTGCATCAAAAATTGTTATTAGGTGCCCCTATGTAACAGCACTAACACTAACTGCGCTCAGGTGGTATATAACAGCACACGTGCGGTGACACCAAATGCGCTCAGGTGGTATGTAACAGCACAGGTGCGGTGACACCAAATGCGCTCAGGTGGTATATGTAGTCTTCAAATATTTTAGCGTGTATTGTCTATCGTATAGTGTCTAGTATAATGTTAGTAGATTGTTCTCGCAGCAAAACACCAGGTCCTCCAGAGAACGCAATTTTATTTCAACGACTTCAATACAGAATAAAGTCCAAAGAATCCACAGATGATACAAAAAAAAGGTCCAACAGAGTAATTCAGATTTCTACCTGCGCCCCCATACTCCTACAGAGAGAATACAGGAGTACTTTCTCTCTGACAAGATGAACTGAATGTCAGCCTGTCTTTCTCATATAATGGTATCATACTGGAGGGGGGTCAACCAAATGTTCCCATTGAATGTCTAATTACCATTAATAAATACTTCCTTATGTATGTAAGGAAGTACCAGGCCATCTCACACACCTAGATTGTCTTAGATAAGATTTACACATCAAAGGGTCCTCTGTATCTTTTGATCCTTTGGCCACAAGATTTGGTCAGTAAACTTCCTTTGATGTGTAACCTCGAATGCCTAAATACCATATCATACATACTGTATAACACAATATTTTAAATACCAACACATCTATATTAATATTACTACATTCCCCCACTTGGATCGGTTCTAATTACAAGAACTGATCCATAATTCAAACAACAAACGCAATCATGGTTTGAGGTACTGGATGCTTTACAATGGCTCATATGAAATATTAAGTTGAGACTGGTTACATCTCTCTTCACCAACCTCTAAAATATCGCCATGAAACAGTTATTAGATAATATAACTTTAGACCATGACTGGAAAAGGGTTCGGTAAACATAAGTGGCCCGTATCCGTATAGCTGTTAGGCCTTATTTCAAAGCTTGCTTTTCTTGAGTAAATCACATAACGATCTTGAATATTGTGCAAAAAAAACGAGCAGATGTCACCGTCCATTCTGACTTCATCACATCTCTCACCATCTCACTGAAAGTAAAGCTTGGTGTGTTTTTGGGAGGTCCAATCCACATAAGTCCAGGATTCTCTCATCTCCAGGCTCAAAGTTTATATCTTTAAAGATGCTTTTGCACAAACACCAGCAAATCCTGAAATACCACTTTCATCTTCATAGTAAGAAGAACCATTAATGTACCAGCAGTCCCTTTCAAGGTCAAAAAGGTTTGGGTATGGCAGTAGAAATTCTGTGCTGCAAACTATTTCCTTGCACCCGACATTCATGAGTTTCACCTTCAATCATTAATCCACCAATCAGGATACTTGGTTCCTTTAACATCAAACCCTCAATATTCTCTGATAATAAAGCTGTAGTCCATCTGCTTCTTTCCATTTCTTATTTGAACAATGATGACCTGTGTCATTCGTTGATTGCCAGCAACGATTTGCATAATGTGCTGTAGGCTGACACCTCATTGCGTTTAATTCCACCAGAATGGTATGCCAACATATATATATATTCCCCCATGCGATGGTTTAGATATTATCAGCTTGACATCAGTGTTTATCAGATCTTCTGTCCAGACAATGCGGCAGTGGAAATTCTTGCCAGTATTTTTTATAAAAGGTAGAAAGTTATTTTTCATCCATATGTGTCACAGCCTTCAGCATATTATAAACAACTGATTCAAAATGTTTCAAATCACGACTAGAGTGATGAATTTCACTCCCCCTCTTATAAATTTAGGAAAGCCACCCAACTTACTATATACTATATGCTATGTTAAGCCATTGCGCAGCATCACCTCAGATGTCAAATCTATTGATATCAATATGCATTAGGTCATATGTACAGATGTTTTAAAATTGTTTTAGGTTTAAATGCCTCACTCTGATTTTAAGATTAAGTTCAAGAAATAAAACATAATACAAATAAAAAGCAAAATATATCGGGAAAAGGGAGAAAATGAAAAAAATAGGGCATTGGGCAAGTCCGTTGAAAAGAAAATGAAAAAAAATAATGGAAAAAAAAAACTTGAATGTTCAAAAAAAAGTCCATTGCTTGTATGAATATTGAGAGATATTCACTTGTATAGTGATATATTGTCCATTTGTCCATTCAGTGTTTCTCCCCCACTAGCTGTTCACATGCAAACTGTACCTGAAAGACAAAAACTCTCAGACAAAACTCATTAGCAAAGTCCTTAAACAAAGTATTATTTACAGTCTACAGTTTAAAGCTAGTTCACCCCCACTGCTGTAGAAGCGTAATTTCCATTCAAAAACAGGTCTGGATGATTCAACTGTTCTAATAGTGTGTAATATTCTATTTTCATCTTATCATACTCAATTTTAAGGTGGTCATATTTCTGTTTTAACTGAGGAAATGGTATCCAGGTCTTTCTCTTATGATTCTGGTCAGCTCTGTTTTTCATATTAATATCACTTATGTTTGACCCAGAGTTCCCTCTCTTGTTGTGATCATTAGATATTATCTTCTGATCTTTCTGTTCAGTGTTTGCCCTAAACAATGTGGCTACATCAATTCTGACAGCTTGCTCGTTTGACTTTCTCCATAAATGATCCGCCCTTAACAATACGTCTTTTAAATCATGAGGATTCGGGGTAACTAATAAAATATTTTGTTTGATATCTTCATGCAAAGCATCTAGAATCATACTGATATGTATCGAGCCTCCCCGCTCAAATGCAAGATTATTACCAACCAATAATTCCATAATAGTTGCTAACCTGTGCGACAATTCATAGGGAAATTCACTCTGCATTTGGTGGATCTTCCCACAAATCGCTACATCAGAACGCACTCCATACAAGACACATAATAATTCCAGCAATATGTCTCTTGTTCTCAGAGGCTGAATACAGATCTGTTTAATTCTCATCCAAAGACTATTACCTATAGAATGTTGCAAAACTCTTTCTAAGTCCGATGGGTTGAGACTGTACATGTCCCTGATATTTTGCAAGTCACAAAACCATTTCAAAAATCTGTTTAAATCATGGCAGGGAACCATTCCTATTTCTTTAAGAATTGCATCCAGTTCTTTTGGTTTCAAATGCTTCATTTCAAGCTGAACCTCCCCTGTATTATTATTATAAACCGTGGTGGTCACGGTGGGTGCGGCTGGCAATGAATTATCAGATTTAACATGAGGTTCTGTTTCATTTGCTAGAAAGTTTGTGTTTGTATTTTGCTGCAGATTGCTGAATCCAAGATTCGATGCACATCTGCATTCCTGAGATCTCTTCTCTAATTCCATAATTCTTAATTTCAATCTCTCATTTTCCTCTGATAATTCATCACACCGTTTAGATTTCTCAAGCAAAGCTCCACCAATGGTAACTGCATGCAATTTTAAATTTACTGTCTCAGTGTCTGATTGGTTTTGTAACCTCTGACAAACCTTATGGGTATTATCAACTTCACTCTGTAACTGCACAATTTCCTCAACTTTATCATTCAAAGAACTTTCCATTTTTAAACAGCAAGATAACAAGCCCTGCACAATACAACCCTTTCTCTTACTTTCTGAAATTTTGCTATCAAAAACACTTTTCTCTAAAAATTCCTTCATCATAGTCCACGTCTGCGTACATTTTTCTGGAATTTCATAAGGACCGCCATGACGCTTAATACATTTTGATACCCATCTGCTAACTTTATCAGAACTGACACTAGCTTCACACTGAGTAAGCATTTTGACTATATTATTAATAATTTAAAAAAAGGAAATATTTTACTCACCGCATTTGAAGCTCCACCTTGCCAGTTCCAGTCTTCTGATACAGGACAGTCTTTTTCTTTCTTCAGTTTCCAGTCTCCAGAGAATAATTCTGGGGTTCCAAACTTGTTTAGTCTTGTATATCAGACTCTTATGTCACAACCAGACATAGAGTCACAGCACAGGTCTTTTTCTTCATCAGACTTCTTGTCCAACTCACAGGATTTTTGTCATCACGACTTCTGTTACTAAGTCCTGAAAATGCGCTTCTGGTCACTTGCACGGCACCAATGTACTGTAGTCTTCATATATTTGGTATAATAGACTTCATCCTTCATACCAATGTATAGTGTCTAGTATAATGTTAGTAGATTGTTCTCGCAGCAAAACACCAGGTCCTCCAGAGAACGCAATTTTATTTCAACGACTTCAATACAGAATAAAGTCCAAAGAATCCACAGATGATACAAAAAAAAGGTCCAACAGAGTAATTCAGATTTCTACCTGCGCCCCCATACTCCTACAGAGAGAATACAGGAGTACTTTCTCTCTGACAAGATGAACTGAATGTCAGCCTGTCTTTCTCATATAATGGTATCATACTGGAGGGGGGTCAACCAAATGTTCCCATTGAATGTCTAATTACCATTAATAAATACTTCCTTATGTATGTAAGGAAGTACCAGGCCATCTCACACACCTAGATTGTCTTAGATAAGATTTACACATCAAAGGGTCCTCTGTATCTTTTGATCCTTTGGCCACAAGATTTGGTCAGTAAACTTCCTTTGATGTGTAACCTCGAATGCCTAAATACCATACCATACATACTGTATAACACAATATTTTAAATACCAACACATCTATATTAATATTACTACAGTATATAACAGCACATGTGCGGTGACACCAAATGCGCTCAGGTGGTATGTAACAGCACACGTACGGTGACACTAACTGCGCTCAGGTGGTATGTAACAGCACATGTCCGGTGACACCAAATGCGCTCAGGTGGTATGTAACAGCACACGCACAGTGACACTAACTGCGCTCAGGTGGTATATAACAGCACAGGTGCGGTGACACCAAATGCGCTCAGGTGGTATGTAACAGCACACGTACAGTGACACTAACTGCGCTCAGGTGGTATATAACAGCACATGTGCTGTGACACCAAATGCGCTCAGGTGGTATGTAACAGCACACGTGCGGTGACACCAAATGCGCTCAGGTGGTATGTAACAGCACACGTGAGGTGACACTAACTGCGCTCAGGTGGTATATAACAGCACAGGTGCGGTGACACCAAATGCGCTCAGGTGGTATGTAACAGCACACGTACAGTGACACTAACTGCGCTCAGGTGGTATATAACAGCACATGTGCTGTGACACCAAATGCGCTCAGGTGGTATGTAACAGCACACGTGCGGTGACACCAAATGCGCTCAGGTGGTATGTAACAGCACACGTGCGGTGACGCCAAATGCGCTCAGGTGGTATCTAACAGCACACGTGCGGTGACACCAAATGCGCTCAGGTGGTATGTAACAGCACACGTGCGGTGACACCAAATGTGCTCAGGTGGTATGTAACAGCACACGTGCGGTGACACCAAATGCGCTCAGGTGGTATGTAACAGCACACGTGCAGTGACACCAAATGCGCTAAGGTGGTATTAAACAGCACACGCACAGTCAGAGCGACTGCGTTTCTGTGCAATTCAATAGCCCACTTGCATTAACAGCAACTGCCTTTCTGTGCAAATAAATAGCACACTTGCAGTAACAGGTAATGCGTCTATGTGCAATTAACTAGCACACGTTGACTAACACGTTAGAGCATCAAGCACAATCTCCTGCCTGACAGATACTAATAGCAGATCTAGCTAAGCTATACAGTTTATAAATATATTGACAACTCCTAGGGATGTCAATATATTCTCTACAAACTGTAAATTTAACTATACTCACTAGTAGCCTCCCTGATCTATCTATCTATCTATCTATCTATCTATCTATCTATCTATCTATCTATCTATCTATCTATCTATGTGAAAAGACACTGTGGGGTAGATTCACATAGATCAGCGGATCTTTTGATCTGCGTGATCTATCTTTTTTACGATCCGCCTGCGCCAGTTTTTGAGGCAAGTGCTGTATTCAGAAAGCACTTGCCTCGTAAGTAGCCCTGGCGGATCGTAAATCCCCCGGCGGAATGCAAATTCCGCGGCTAGGGGGAGTTTACTATTTAAATCACGCGCGTCCCCGCGCCGATCGTACTGCGCATGCCCCGCCGGCTAAATTTCCCAGCATGCATTGCTTTAAATGACGTCGCAAGGACGTCATTGTTTTCGTCGTTAACGCTATTAACGTATGGCCGTATTCCCGAACGACTTACGTAAACGACGTAAAAAATTCAAAACTCGACGCGGGAACGACGGCCATACTTAACATAGGATCCGCCGCACTTACCCCGCATATAGCAGGGGTAACGATCCGCCGGAAAAAGCCGAACGCAAACGACGCAAAAAAAAAAACGACGGCCGGGCATTCGATTCTGAATCGGTGGTTCTCCTCATTTGCATATTCGTCGCGTATAATAACTGAAGCGCCACCTAGCGGACGGCGGGAGATTGCAGCCTAAGATCCGACAGTGTAACTCACTTACACCTGTCGGCTCTAAGGGAGATCTATGCGGAACCTGATTCGAGGAATAAGCCGCATAGATCCGAGCGTCGGATCACACAGATACGACGGTGTATCAGTAGAGTCCTGAAGAAGAAGAAGACCCCCGGAGAGCCGGAGAAGACCCCGGAGAGCGGGCGAAGACCCCGGAGAGTGGGAGAAGACCCCCCCGCCGCCGAAGATGTCGAAGGAAGCCCGCCGGGTGGTGGGCGCTTTTATCAAAGCGCCCCCCCCGGCGGCAGAAGAGAACCAGACGGCGGTGAAGAACAGCGGCACCCACCCCCCCGCAGAAGCCCGCCGGAGGGGGGCGCTTTTATAAAAGCGATCATACACCCCCCCCCCCGGCGGCCAACTAATAAAATATTTCAATACACTGTGTGGTTTATTTGTGTTTAAACTTTTCTTGCAGGTGAATGGGTAGGGGTACAATGTACCCCATACTCATTCACTTAGGGTGGGGGGGCCGGTATCTGGGGGCCCCCTTATTAAAGGGGGCGTCCAGATTCCGATAAGCCTCCCGCCCGCATACCCCGACAACCAACGGCCAGGGTTGTCGGGAAGGGGCCCTGTCCTCATCAACATGGAGACAGGGTGCTCTGGGGTGGGGGGCTGCAGTGCGCCCCCTGCCCCAGAGCACCTGACCCCCCCATGTTGAGGGCATGCTGCCCGGTACGGCTCAGGAGGGGGGGGGGGCGCTCGCTCGCCCCCCACTCCCCTCCTGACCGGCCGGCCGGCGTGCTTTGGATACGGGTCTGGTATGGATTGTGGGGGGACCCCCACGCCGTTTTTTCGGCGTAGGGGGGTCTCCTTACAACCCATACCAGACCTAAGGGCCTGTTATGCTCCTGAGGGGGGAACCCATGCCGGATTTTTATTTAAAATCCGGCGGGGACTTCCTTCTCAGGATTCATAACAAACTCCGCCCACGTGTAGAATTGGCGGGAATCCGCGTCGGATCCCCGTCGCTTCTATGACGCACTCGCTGGAATGTGCTTTTACTATTCCAGCGAGTGCGAGATGTCGGCAGCCTGTCGCCGAGAATCAGCGCGATGCTGTCGTGCTATAAACACATTCTCGGCGGCAGGCACTGTACCACAGGTGGTCACTAATGCTGCAGCCTCCACGGGCTTTGCGGCCATTTTTCGACTGCCACTGGTTTGCTGAAACTTTTTCAAGCTGTTTCCCATCGTGGCAGCTGCCCAGGTCTGGGGCCACACTTAAACAGGACAGACAGTGTTCTTCACCACAGACAATCAGGCCACAGCCGACATCATCAATAAAGGTAGAGTAAGTCACTCTGTCAGAGTCTAAGGAACTTACCGAGGCCAAGATGCTGCGGACGGCTCACCCTTGCGAACCAGTGCTGACCGCCCTCTGGTGGTGGAAACAGAGGGGTGACAGCACCAGGAGGCACCGGTACCGGAAACATGAAACTGAGTCAAGGTGTAGATCAAGGAAGGCACCGGAAGACCCTGTAGATGCTTGGTGGATGAGTATGATATCCGGGACACAGGATCTGCAGACAGGCTGAGAAGACAGTCCGTAAAACAAACCGGAACAGGGGACCAAATAGGCCAAACAGGTTCAAGGTACTGGCTGTGGGCCAAGGGTCAGAGAGATCGATGGAAGTCCAGTAATGCAAGCCAGGGTCAAAGGATCGGAGAGGTCAGCGGAAGTCCAAGGATGCAAGCCGGGGTCAAAGGATTAGAGAGGTCAGCGGAGTCCAGGGGTGCAAGCCGGGGTCAAAGAATTGGAGAGGTCAGCAAAGTCCAAGGCAGGCCGAGATCAGGGATTCAAACAGGTAAGCCAGAAGGTTCAGGACAACAGGTTCACAGCAGTGAGACACATACAGGAGCTGATGACAAACCAGCAACCTGCCATGTGTCAGAGGCAGGTTTAAATAGGGCGGTGAGCCCTGTGATTGGCTCCGACGGGATCGCGTGTGTTCGCGCCGCGCGCGCGCTCCCGCACGCGCCGCGCCGCCGGACCGTGCCCGCGCACGTGGGCGCGCATGCGCTAAATATAGACGCGCGGGCGCGCCGCTCTACTGCGCATGTGCGCGAGATCAAAGTCCGCCGAATTGGTGCCCTGACAGTGCCCCCCCCCAAGGGGCGGACTCCGGACGCCCAAATTGGCCATTAGTTCTGGATGGATCCTGTAAGACTCGGGTAGCGCCAGTTCAAAGGCCACAGAGTTGATCCTGCGTTTAATTTTGAATGGGCCAATAAATCTTGGGCCCAATTTTTGTGAGGAAATAGGTAATTTAAGGTTTGAAGCGGATAGCCAAACTTCCTTGCCGACCTGAAATGTAGGGCAGTCCTTCCTTCCTCTGTCAAATAATTTTTTATAGTCCTCCTGAGCTTGCCGCATTACCTTTTGTAATAGCTGGAAGTTCTGCTTAATGGAAGTTACACGTTCCTGGACGGCCGGAATGGGTGTTTCAGGAATGAGGTCTGGCAGGAAGGAGGGATGGAAGCCACAGTTGGCCCAGAATGGGGTTTGATTGGTAGTTGCATGAACCGAATTATTGTATGCAAACTCAGCAGAGGCTAGTAGGGATCGCCAATCATCCTGGGAGGCTGAACAAAAACAGCGGAGGTACTGCTCCAAAGTCTGATTGGTTCTCTCGGTTTGGCCGTTGCTCCGAGGATGGTAGGCCGAGGACAGGCAGACTTTCACTTCCACGGACTTACAGAGTTCCTTCCAGAACCTAGACGTAAATTGTGTACCCCTATCGGATACGACACTCTTAGGGACGCCGTGAAGTCTGATGATTTCGTTAAAGAACATTTTAGCTGTGTCAGAGGCTGAGGGTGTGCCGATCATGGGCAGGAAATGCGCCATCTTAGACAAGCGGTCGACCACGACTAGGATCGTGGTGAACCCCTCAGAAGGTGGCAGGTCCACGATAAAGTCCATTGAGATGTCTGCCCAAGGACGCTCCGGGATGGGTAGTGGCTTGAGTAGGCCCCAGGTCTTAGTATTGGATCCCTTGTTGCGTTGGCAACAAGTGCAGGAGGCCACATAGGTCTTACAGTCCTGTTTCCAATTGGGCCACCAAAAGGACCGAGAGATCAATTCAGAGGTCTTGCGTGTTCCAAAATGTCCTGCAAGTTTAAGGTCGTGGAAGGTGCTAAGGAGTAACTGCCTTACCTCCCTTGGCACGAAGATCTTGTCTCGGGACCACCATAAATCCTCTCGTTTAACCAGGGACGAGACTTCTGGGTCGGAGCATTGGTGTGATGCCTCCTTAAGAGAACTGAGAAGGTCTGACTGAGAAATCAAGAAAAAAATTTGAGGTTTCAGAATAGTACTGGGTTCTGATGAGTTGGGAGTTTCGGGAAACATCCTTGAAAGGGCATCTGCTTTACCGTTCTTTGATCCGGGTCTATACGTAATGTGGAAGTTGAAGCGTGTGAAGAAGAGTGCCCAGCGGGCCTGTCTGGGTCGAAGACGCTTCGCGGAACGTAAATACTCCAAATTCCTGTGGTCTGTAAAAATTAGGATGGGATGGCTTGCCCCCTCCAGCAGGTACCTCCATTCTTCTAGCGCGAATTTGATGGCGAGCAACTCCCTATCGCCCACGTCATAGTTATTTTCAGACAAAGTGAGTTTCCGGGAGGCATAGGCAACAGGGTGCAGAAGAGATTTGGGTCCCTGCCTCTGGCACAGGACAGCGCCGTAGCGGTCTCAGAGGCATCAACTTCTAAGATGAACGGTAGTGCAGGATCAGGATGGTGTAGGACAGGGGCAGAGGAGAATACTGTCTTTAATTTGGAAAAAGCCTCCTGGGCTTCCTGGGACCATTGAAAACGGCTTCCCTGCCTTGTGAGCTTGGTGATGGGAGAGACGATTGCGGAGAACCCGACAATGAATCTTCTGTAGAAGTTGGCGAAGCCAATGAAGCGTTGAACGCCTTTTTTGTCTGTCGGGGCCGGCCAATCTTGAATGGCCTTAACCTTTTGGGGGTCCATGGCAACCCCATTTGTGGATATTATGAAACCCAGGAATTGTACTGAGGATCTCTCAAACTCACACTTCTCTGCTTTGAGATATAACCGGTGTTTTCTGAGGATCATGAGGACCTGTTTGACGTGATCTCGGTGAAGTCCCAACGTGGCCGAGAAGATGAGGATGTCATCTAAGTATACGACGAGAAAGTCGTCCAGATGTTGGCGAAATATATCATTGACCAGATGTTGAAAAGTGGCCGGGGCGTTGCAGAGCCCGAAGGGCATGACTAAGTATTCGAAATGTCCGAATCTAGACCTAAACGCCGTCTTCCACTCGTCCCCTTCCCTGATCCTGACTAGATTGTAGGCGCCCCGGAGGTCGAGCTTGGAGAAAACCTGTGCTGAGCGAAATCGTTGAAACAACTCCGGGATGAGTGGTAATGGGTACCTATTTTTAATGGTGATCTTGTTTAGCTCTCTGTAGTCGATGCAAGGTCTAAGGGAGCCGTCCTTTTTTTTGACAAAAAAGATCCCGGCCCCCGCGGGAGAGGAGGAAGGTCGAATGAACTTTTTCTCTAAATTCTCGTCGATGTAGGCTTTGAGAGCCGTTAACTTGGTCTCGGAGAGAGGGAAGACGCAGCCAAAAGGGATCTCGGCGCCCGGTAGGAGATCGATGGGGCAGTCGTAAGGTCGATGTGGGGGCAGACAGTCGGCCTGTTGTTTATCAAAAACGTCTTTGAATTCCAGGTAGACCGGAGGAACGTGCAGAAGACTTTCTGGTGGTTTTAGAATGGTAGAGCAGGAGACCGGAGGAAGTGGAAGGCAGTGCTGGGAGCAGTATGAGGAGGTAAGGTTTATTTCTTTCGTGAGCCAATTGATACAGGGTTGGTGAAGCTGCAACCACGGAAGACCCAGGATGATGGGATACATAGGGGATGAGATGAGGTCCAGACGCAGGTGCTCTTGGTGTCCCGAATCCGTGGTAGCAAGCAGAGGGAGAGTTTCCTGGGTGACCAGACCAGAACAAGGACGGGAACCGTCAGCCAAGAGGACCTGAAGATGAATGTCTTTAGTGCGGCAGGGGACGTGCAACTTCCGGGCCGTAGTAGAGTCCAAGAAGCTGCTACAAGCTCCAGAATCAACGATTGCCGGCAGGCGGGTCTCCCCGCCCGGAAGCTGAAGAGAAAGAAAGAGCACGATGTAAGTCTGTGGTAATTGGGAGGCATGGTAATTAAACACCGGTGAAGGTTTCAACTTACTAGGCCTGACGGGGCAGTTGAGGAGGAAGTGGTTACCCGCGCCACAGTAGAGGCAAAGATTCTCCCGTCGCCTGCGCAGTCGTTCCTCTGGGGTGAGTGGTGCTCGGACTACGCCGAGCTGCATAGGCTCTGGATCCGGCAATGAGGAACTGGATGGAGCAGGTGGAGGAATGGGTACTGAAGGCTGTCCTGGTGGAGCCCAGCTGAGACGGGTGGTCTGGAACCGCTCAGAATGCCGCTCCCGCAGGCGTCGGTCCAGTTTGGTGGCAGCCTGGATCAGGCCTTCCAGTGAAGCGGGGGTTTCAGTGCGTGCAAGTTCATCTTTGAGGGCCTCGGAGAGACCCTGGCGGTACTGGTACTTTAAAGGCACTTCGTTCCAACCTGTGTCAGCTGACCACTTCCTGAACTCAGCAGTATAGTCCTCTATGGGCCGCCGACCCTGATTCAGATTGTGGAGGGTGGCTTCTGCGGTGGCAGAGCGCAGCGGATCGTCGTAGAGCTTGGCCATGTGGGTGAAGAAGGCGTCAATGGTGTCCAGAACAGGGCTTCTTTGTTCCATTAAGCCATGGGCCCAGGCCTGGGGCTCATCCGAGAGAAGGGAGATGACAAACCCTACTTTTACAGCTTCCGAGCAAAAGGTCCTTGGTTGTAGGGCAAAATACAAGGTGCAGGCATTCTTAAAGGCCCGATACTTCCTTCGGTCACCTACAAACCGTTCGGGTGTAGGTACTCGGGGTTCAGGGTGCGAGACCATTACTGCTGGACCCGGGGAGGATGGCGGAGCTGTGTGCCCTGTAGTTTGGACGGCAGGTGCCGCAGAAGGTCCAGAAGGAGTGGCTATTTGCTGTAGACGGCCGTCCCTCTGGAGGTACCCCTCCTGTAGTTTTTGCACCACTTCGGTCAGGGCGGAGACTTGTTGGCAGAGGGTTTCGAATGGTGAGCGCGCCCGGTCGGCGTCAGACATCTGGCTGGTTTGTACTGTCAGAGTTTAAGGAACTTACCGAGGCCAAGATGCTGCGGACGGCTCACCCTTGCGAACCAGTGCTGACCGCCCTCTGGTGGTGGAAACAGAGGGGTGACAGCACCAGGAGGCACCAGTACCGGAAACAGGAAACTGAGTCAAGGCGTAGATCAAGGAAGGTACCGGAAGACCCTGGAGATGCTTGGTGGATGAGTATGATATCCGGGACACAGGATCTGAAGACAGGCTGAGGAGACAGTCCGTGAAACAAACCGGAACAGGGGACCAAATAGGCCAAACAGGTTCAAGGTACTGGCTGTGGGCCAAGGGTCAGAGAGATCGACGGAAGTCCAGTAATGCAAGCCAGGGTCAAAGGATCGGAGAGGTCAGCGGAAGTCCAAGGATGCAAGCCGGGGTCAAAGGATTGGAGAGGTCAGCGGAGTCCAGGGGTGCAAGCCGGGGTCAAAGGATTGGAGAGGTCATGTGCGCGAGATCAAAGTCCGCCGAATTGGTGCCCTGACACACTCCCCATCATGTCTTTCCTGCGCAGGCTCACGCAGCTGTCACTCCAGTTTAATATCTTCTGTAGACATATTCCAGGCAAATGAAAAATCGCAGCTGATGCCCTGTCCCGTTCCAACCTAACTTTGTTTTTCCAGCAAGAGCCTGGAGCCGACCCAAGAACTATTCCTGTCCCACTCTGGTCGTTCCTGATGATGGACTGAAGACGCATCTCGCCAACACAACCCAGCTTATTAACCACTTCTTGGCACACAGCACACTGAAAGCCTATCACACTATTTGGAACACTAACCGCAAATTTTTGGCCCCTTGCCCCAGAGCATCAATAGGCGACATTAGACACGTCCTAGCCTTCATATGCAGGACCCCAGTAAAACGTCAGTATTCTCGAGCCCATGCAGTCAAGTCCCTCCTACAGGACATACAGAAGCACAAACCCATAGTCAGTGGCAAGCGCCTACCTTTCAAGGGTGCCCTCTGTAGGGACATGTCTGAAATCCTTACTCGTTCTCTGTTTGGGGCTTTGCCCTGCCTAGTTATCCATTCAGCCATCTACCAGGCCTTCTACGGTTCCCTACGACCTAGTGAACTTACAGTCAGCGACTCCGGCAGTCAGACACTGCTACGATGTCACCCGACTCGCTTTCGAAACCACTACACTCTCACAGTCTGCGAACGCAACAAACCGGCCTGGGGTTGACATCAACCTGTTTCAGAACAACAAGACCTGACGCCCAGTGATGATGCTCGACCGACTACTGCCCCATCTACCCAGCCAATCTGATCGTAGCTCGTTGCTACCCTTTCTAACCAGCCCCCTGAGTGGCAGCCAAATCATCAAGCATGTCAAGATCCTCCTAAGCAACTTGGGCTTCAAAACCCAGTCAGTTCTCTGGGCATTCCTTGAATTAGAGCAGCCTCAGCTGCCTCCCAACAGGAAGTACCAGACTCCGTAATCAAGAAACTCGGTTGATGGAAATCTGCTTGTTTTGCCACATTGCCAAATTTTGACACTTGTCTCTTGCCAAGTCTGTCAGCCTGTCTGCCATCTCGCTTGCCCATCACCTGATGTGTCCGATCCCGCTAGTGAATTCCTGGCTTTTACCTGTACAGACTTCTGGACTGATCATAGGCACTCTTACTCTGCTGTGCTCCTGGGTCTGCTGTCTTTACTATCAGTGGCCTACGAGCCAGAGCTGTACGAGAGGCCCTGCTCCACACTCCAGGCTCACCCACCAAGTACGTGACAGAAAGCCAGAACACAGAGCATCAGGCGGAGGATCCGGCCGGGGAACACAGTGGGAGTACATTGCGGGATCCTAGGGACAAGGTAAACACATGTTCCTGGATACTGCCATGCAATCCAAAGTGTGACTTGGGGTTACCTCTAATCATACTGAAATGTATCCTCGAGCCACACACGGAAACACCTCAAAGGAGGTTAATGCACAAAAAAATACATGTCTGACCTTCAATAAAGATGTATAGGAAGCTAACACAGTTTTTTAGTCATGTGACTGGCACAACATTAATCAGGGCTGGCCAGACACAGACTTATACTGTAGAGAGCATACATCAGCAGAGTAATAGAAGCCCCTCCCAAGAATCTTTTCCTATAGTTACCAAAAAACAGGGAAAGATCATGTGACCACATAACAGCGCTGCATAAATAAGCTACTTAGGGCATAAAAAAAAACCAGAACAAAATACAGTGGCATGATACTGTATATATGATTTATGTAAATCAATTATGACAATTAACACTTCTACTGTATATTTTGTATGACTTTAATCGTTTCGCTGCTAGAGACTTTTTTGCATTTTGTGCACATGTTTAAAAAAAACATTTTATGCCTGAAGATTACACAAAACCCCCAAACATTATACATTTTCTAAAAGCAGACACCGTAGAGAATAAAATAGTGGTAGTTCCAATTTTTTTATATCACACGATATTACCGCAAAAGTCTTCGGAACACAACATTTCGGTAAAAAACACACTAAAGCAAATTTTAGGACAAACAATCGCAATGTACCACCCATATTTTTGGTAGAATATAAAAGATGAGGTTGCACTGAATAATTAGATGCTCAACATGTTAAAGCTTAAATGTATGTGTGTGAAATAGCGACAAACTTCAGTACCTATATTTTCTATATGCAATGCTTTAAAAAAATAAAACATTGGTCATCAGCTTATCATCTTTTTATGGAGGAGGTCTTGTGCTAGAATTTTTGCTCTCACTCTGGCATGCGCGGCAATATCTAACATGTGTATCTCAATTGAATTTTTACGAGTAGGCCCCCCGACGCATGCACTTACATTTGTACGTGCGTATATGTGGAAGGGGATGTTATGTGTTTGGGTATAACTTTTTTTTTGCACAACATTTTTTGGGGGTTTTCTTTAATGAGACATGCAGGGTCTCCTCTGGGCTCCACTGAATGTTGTGCAATGCAAATCACATGGTAAAACATTGCTTCCTGGCTATGGTAGTTGGGGACACGGACAGGGACGTCTTAATAGCATCATGGGCCCCTGGGCAAATTAATGCCCCTACAATGGAGACAGTGCAGGTAAACAGACATCAAGTAGGCAGACAAGTGGAGCTTCCCCAAAGCACTCTGACCCCTTTACACCCCAGATATACCCCCAGCACTCAGATCCCTCCACACCCTAGATATTCCCCCCATCACTGTTATCATATACCATAAGATACCCTTGTATTGTGACCCAACTACATCCCTGATGTACCCTACACCAGTGTTTTTCAACTCCAGTCTTCAAGGCACACCAACAGATCAAGTTTTCAGGATTTCCCTCAGATGAAATGGCTGTGGTGATTACTAAGGCAGTGAAACTGATCAAATCACCTGTGCAAAATAATGGAAAGCCTGAAAACATGACCTGTTGGTGTGCCTTGAGGACTGGAGTTGAAAAACATTGCCCTACACTGTGGCCTCTCTACATTCTTTTTTTTTCGAGTCCTGAGCATTCAATCTGCATGGGGTGGGATCAGAGCATCACTGGTGCTCTGGCCCTGACCCTCCCTGCTGGCTGTGAAACAATAGGTATCATTCAGCACAGCAGGGCGCACCACTGCCGGCCTGCCTCCCCTGTGTATCCATCACTCTCAGTGCCATCATGGGGCCCCCAATTTTGGGCCATTGTGGGCTCAAGGACCAGCTGCTTTGGGGAAAGGGCAGGGCCCCCATGCAACTGGGGCCCCTGGGCAGTGCCCAGGTGTGCCCTCTCATTAATACGGAGAGGCTGACCTGGAAGTGACATCATAGACATCGCTTTCCAGGTCACAGCAAGAAGGGGAGGAGAACGGATGTGTGTTCACTCTTCTCCCTTCCTTCTGCCATGTCAGTCCCAGGCCTGAAGATGGACCCTCGGGGCATGCGCATGTGCATGTGCTAGTACCAGGGATATGTGTGAGCAAGTCTGAAATCTGCCTGTCAGTTTTACATACAAGCTACTGGATTAGCGTAAAGTCAAACTCAGACAGAGAAAATATGTAATGGAAGATTTTTTTAGGATAATATTTTGCCCTACGTTTTATGTGTGTCTGTAAAACTCACTTATGGCACAGTAATTAGAGAATATTATAAGGTTACAAGGACAGTGGCAAACATATGTAGCGTATACTGTGATTAGCATCATACTCTATTTAACCACTGCACATCTAACTAAAAAGAATATTCAGGGAGGAGGGGGGGCGTGTCCAGATGGCAGAGGGAGCAGACGTGTGAGACTTCAGCTCTGTCTTCCGAGTGGCATCCTGCAGGCATTTTAAGTCCGATTTGCACCGGACCAACTTCTAAATACTCCCCACGGTAGTGGGAACATTCCATGCTGGCATCTATGGTGAAATACGGGCCACCCGCACCAGCATCCACGGTGGGACAGCTGACCTGATTCAGATGGCAAGATGGCTCCAGGACACAGGCAGAGCAGCATGGCACGCTGCTGCAGCCACCTATCTCCACTCCTCACAGGCTCTGGTGAGTGAATCTGCCCCTGCTCCCCACGGTGCACAGCCAGACCCCCTGCAGTCTCAGGACACCCCCATAGACAGTGAGGATGGCTCAAGCCCTGATTCCCCTCCTGCTGGCCACCCTGGCCTCCATCATGCATGCTAAGTATACAGGACTGCAAGGCCTCTCTCACTGCGCAGATTGCATCAGTCCGCATGGACTTTTCTCTCCTGAAGCAAGATGTGCAAAATTTAAGGGACAGGGCTGGGGAGGCTGAAGAACGTATCAGCTCCCTTGAGGATGTTGTCTACCCCTTAGTTGTTACGGTGAGGGACCTAACGGGGGAATGGCGGCCCTCCACGCCAGCCAAAACCAACGATTTGGAAATCGTTCAAGGAGAAACAACCTCCGCTTCGTTGGTTTCCCTGAAAGGGTAGAAGGCTCCCACCCAGAAAAATTCCTATATAAATAGAGACATTTTTGGGACTAACCACACCATCCTTTTCACATGTCATTGAGCGTGCCCACCCCACCCCTCCACGTTTCCCAGCTTCTGGAGCACCCCAACGATCCATTATAGCAAGGATCCTCAACTTCCAAGACAAAGTTGCTATTCTGCGCCTGGCCCGGGAGAAGGGTCCACTTAAATACAATGGCAACACCATCTCAGTGTATCCCGATTTTTCAGCATATGTCCAGCGACAACACACCTCCTGAGTACAGAGGGCCTCTCCTACACTATGCTTTTTCCCGCCAAGCTGCGCATCATTTATGAGGTTAAAGCGCACTTCTACAACAACCCCAAGGAGGCTATGGCCTGGCTCAATGATCAATACGGATTTCTTCTTAGGCACAGGGATGTCTAATATCTGTGGTCCTAGGCCCCTGCATTCTCCTCTATGTTTGCCTTGAACTGATTATGGATCTGTCCATCCTTCGATTTTGGAGAACTCGTTTACCTTCACTGCACTGTCTGATCCAGATTTTCATGAAGTTATGGTACACCTCCCTGAATAGGCCTGAGAACTATTACCCTGCCATCTTTAATCCTAATAGACTGAACTTCCTCCTTATTAACAGGCCTATACCCCTACAACTTCTGCTGGTTGTTTACTCTGCAATCTACTGCATCCGCTGTTGGACTGTGATGCTTTTCACCCCTACAATGCTGCTCAGAGTCACTCTGGACTCCACTACACCCCCCATACCAGTTAGTGGCAAGGCCACGGTACAGCTCTCCCTCAGTTTGAGGAGGGGGGGTTCTCGTTTTACAGTTCAGGGATCCAAGGCTCGCTATGTTGGGGTTGGCCGAACACGAAGGCGGGCAAGGGATTTTATCTAGATTTTCTGTGACTTTGTTGGTGTTTTTTTTTCTCTTTTTTTTTCTAAGTTTCTTTTTGCACTTTTTGACTCCTATATGTTTTCTCAGGTTGCTGCCTATGGCGGACTATTAATGTTTTTTATTATTTCATTACTGGATCATGACGTCCTGATGGATTCACACACTTTTTTTACTCATGTGCATGTATGTGCTTCAGGTGGCACATCCTGTCTGGTCATTTATATTCTTGTATGCATGTTACTTTGTGCTAATTTACTACTGTATGTTTTACAATGGCAAAGCCCCTAAGGATAGTCTCCCGGAATACTAGAGGCCTGAATGCACCCCAGAAGAGATCCCTGGTCTTTTCAGTATTAAAACAATGTCGCCGTACATCATTTGCCTCCAAGAGACTTACCTTACAGGCTCTAAAACAAGGGCCCTAAAACGCCAGTGGTTTTCTAACTCCTATCATGCCACTCATACTAATTACTCCAGGGTGGTTTCCATTCTTCTAGCAAAATCTCCCCAGGCTGAAACAGTGCAAGTGAAAACCGTCCCCGGTTTATTGTTCTTACTTTGCAAATTTCTACTGTGACCTTTACCCTGGTGAACATTTATGTGCCCCCCCCCCTGTTGTTATTGGAGGCTTGGAGCGCGGAAGATGTGCGTGCCGTTTCACGTCTCTCCCCTGGGAAGCACAAGCCGGGATTATTCCTACTTCCTGGTTCTCCCAGATGGAGCACAGCATACTTCTTTCGCATGACGCACGGAAGGTTGCGTTCACGTGACCTGTCACGTGTTGTGGTGATGACGTGTGGAGGTCGGGCTTGCCTGCCTCTTCCTGTCAGACGCGAGGGAGAAGTGTTTGCGTTCCAGCTGCACTTCCCGCTCTGGCCTCTGTCAACCTTTGGATTGTTGTTCTTTATGACACACTCCTGTGGGTTTCGGGACCAATCTCCTTTGGCCTTCACCCAGCTCCATATGGAGGCTTGGAGTGCAGCTCAGTTATCATCATGATGACCCGGAAGTGGTCACCCATTGGATGGATACCCAAAGGTGTTCCCATTGTTAGGGGTCATATTGTATATTTAAATGTGGTGGGCAACAGTGGAGGTATACCCCAAACGATGCAACATATTGCAAAACGCGTCGGTAGACCCCACTGTTGCCATGCACATTTGATCAAGCGCTGTTTTTCAACATTCATGTAGGTGTTTCTACCTACATTAAACACTTTTTGCTTACAGTATCACACTATGTGCTTCTTCTTTTTTTATTCTCTTCAACATTATTTGGTTTACTGTTTGACCTTCTGGGGGGTCATCACCCACAAGCACGTACATCTGTGCCATTGATCAGTGTGTTGGATGCCATCTGTTCATTGCATTTGAGGATTCGGTCTCACAGCTAAAATACCCAGTAATTATACCAAGCTTTGTTGACCCTTTGAGCATATGCTCTTCAGGGTTCAACACTTCCGGTAAGCCTCATTTGGTGGCGGCCTTTTCACAGTGTGTTATGTTCAGATGGTTGGAACATCAGCACTATTTTCTTGTCTTCATTGGAACTTTTATTCATTGGAAATTCAAGTTTTCCAACCTACACATGTTTTCATAATTTAAATTATTCATTTGATTGTACAGTACATTATTCACATTGGTGATTTTGCCATTTTTTTACATTTATTCATTGTTATATGCCATTTGGTTATTTTTATTTACGATATACAGTGTTTTCACATAATTTGGGACACTATTTAGCGCTACAATTTATATGTTTTGTTTGTCACCTTCCACTTGTTTATTGGTTTTTGGAGCTGCTCACCCACTTAGATAGCACAGATTTATTTTGTATTTGTTATCTACACTCTAGACTGTCACTTCAGCTGCTGACTAGACCCCCTAGCCCCTTGCTTTATGTGAGGGACTTTAATGCTATATTAGATCCAACTATGAACCGCCTGGGTGGTCGAGGTAGACCCTTTCCCTCTTTTCTAGACTGGGCACAGGTTCATGGCCTTACAGAGGTGTGGCGATGAAAACATCCGAATGTACGCCACTTTTCCTGCCACTCGGATTCTTTCCACACCATGTCCAGACTGGATATGGCGTTTGCTCAAGGTGAGACCCTTCCTGTTGTTTCTGTCATTTCATATTTGCCTAGAGGGGTTTCTGATAATGCCCCTCTCTCAGTGGACCTCCATCTCCTCCCACGTTCGGGACCTGCTATTTGGCGCCTAAACTCATACTGGTTGGAGGACAAGGTAGTGCAGGGAGAATGCAGGACAGGCACCACAAACTATTGGAGGGATAATCTGGGAAAAGTACAGCCTTCTACTGAATGGGACACATTTAAGACAACTCTGAGGGGCACTTTCATGTCTTGCACAAAAATAACCGGATGCTTACAGAAGAACTTGAGACTATTATGGTACGTGCTGAGTCTGCTTATGCCTCTAACCCTGCCTTTGACACAAGGGAGGCTTGGTTACAGAGTATGGAGTAGGGAGTATGTACTCTGTCTGTTAGATCTCACGCAAAAATCGTTTCAACATGGCAATAAAGCCGGACATCTCTTGGCATATCTGACTAGACCTTGGCCTGGCCTGGCAGGGGGGAAATGAGCAGGGTTGACAATACTGTCTGGAATTTTAGTTCAGTTAGGAGTGGATGGCATTTTTTGGCAGAATCAGCAGTGTTTTTCTGTACTTTTAGTGAGACAAAACATAGGGACTTGTGTCAATTTTGAAAAAAATGTTGTGCATTTTTTTTTATTTTGCCAAGATATATACCTTAAAGAGGAAGTAAACCCTGATGTACTTCCTATTTATTTCCCTGTAAAGATAAAGAATAATGGGCTACTATGCATGCATAGTAGCCCATTATGTGTCACTTTCTTGAAACCAAAGCCTGTGATGTCACAGCTGTCCTCTGTTGCAGGAAGCGTCCATAAATCACCCCTCTTCCTTTCTGGGGCCACAAACTTCAGCTCTGTGACTGGCCTTCGCATTCGCACAGGAGCCGCCAGTCACGGCATGACCTTTCTTTAGAAACGGCACGATCGCCGTTTCTAAAGTGTGCCTGCGCCGTTGTTTAGACATCGGCGCTCGTCTCTTTTGTAAATATCTCCTAAACCGTAGATGTTTAGGAGATATTTCCTACACCTACAGGTAAGCCTTAATCTAGGCCTCACTTGTAGGTAAAAGTGGTTGTACATGGTGTACAACCACTTAAGGTAATGATAGGAGTATGAATGATGAGACAACTTATTGTCTTTAAACCTGCAATAACCTGCAACAATTTGTCCAAAAAAAATCCTCCTATTACACATTCAATATGTTTTCTATATATAAAAGGATCCTATGCGGGTTCCTGCTTTTTATCTGAATCATTGGCGGTTCACGCTGCCCTCTGCCCTCAGTTCGTAGATCGCAGTGCGAACTCTAAAATGGTGCTAAATCAGATTGCATGGGTGTGAACACCCATGCAATCCTATTCCAGTGCGAGCCAAAAAAAGGGTCCTGCACAATTTTGGTCAGAATGCGATTATTCTGCTTTGCGTTATTGAACTGTTGTATAACACTAGTCAGACAGCTTAACAATAATTCAGAAGTCAAGACACGTGAGACATCAGACCTGTATGTATTCTTTTTTCTGAATAACCTAGTAAAACTACAACATAAACATAAACAAAACATATGTGTCAGTACATCAAACATTACACAGCAGCCTCAGACCATCAGTAAGAGTACTTACAGACAATTCCATCACCAGTCCAGGAATGTTTTTAAAGAGGAGGTTCACCCTAAATATACTCTTTCCCATGTGATCCAGCATACTGGCGTCAGCGGCAGTATGCTGTTTTTTTTTTTTTAAATGCCCCACTTACTGTGTAATCTTTAATTTTGATTTATTTCCCCCGTGGTGGATGGCGCCTGTATAGCCACGTCACGGCTTCCGAAAATACCCGATTTAGGACTCGGGTATTTCCGGCGCTATGCGGCGCCTGCGCACAGACCTAGGAGCTGACTGCGCAGGCACCGTATTTCTCCGAGTCCTATGGCAATGGCGCGTCACGCCCTCCGAAAAAAGCCGAAATAGGACTCGGAGAAATACGGCGCCTGCACAGTCAGCTCCTAGGTCTGTGCGCAGGCGCCGCATAGCGCCGGAAATACCCGAGTCCTAAATCGGGTATTTTCGGAAGCCGTGACAGCTATACAGGCGCCATCCACCACGGGGGAAATAAATCAAAATTAAAGATTACACAGTAAGTGGGGCATTTAAAAAAAAAATCACATGGGAAAGAGTATATTTAGGGTGAACCTCCGCTTTAAGAGCCTCTGACATGAGTCTGTTAGATCCGGAAACAGGCATGAAATAGAGGAAATACAGTTCCAGGTTAAAGGTTACTTCCTTTCTGGGAAACATACAGCTTCCTGTAACCTTTCTGTTCTCAAAATAACTAACTCTGGCAAAATGATAACTAACTATGGCCACTAGATGGCAGCGACGTCAGACTAACATTGCACATATTTGCTATGGATTATATGGGCAGAACAGCGATGCAAATTCAGCCATACAATCTGTATGGCTGAATTTGCATTGCATAGACATGATACCGCAATGCGGTGCGACTCACATGCAATGTCTGACAATGCTATAGTGTAAACCCAGCCTTACACAAATATTTTACAAGTTGGAAAATTCCTTTGTGAATTATTAAGTGCATCTGCCAGTCAGAAGAGCACCTTTTCATCCTTAACGTTGCTCTAAATGATTGATTAATTGTAGATAATGGTTAAAATTAGCTGATATTGAACTACGTATGACCCTAATAAAATTGTATTACCATTTATCTGACAGTTTGTTCAGGATTACAATGTTATATTTAGGTTATTTGTTATTTTAGGTGAGTAGCTGTCCTGGAGTTTATGAAAGTATATATGATAAGTCAAAGGTTTGATATTTTGAGACTAACTTTAGCTATCATCCATAAAAATAGATACCCATATTATTATTATTATTATTATTATTATTATTATTATTATTATTATATTTGATTTTCTACAAGATACGAATATAAAAGCATAAACCAGAAATAGATGTAGACAGTTGGACAAACACAGATCTGCAGTGATCTCTCTGCCGGTAAATATTTGAGGCCAGATTAGAGCGAGTTTTCATTTAATATTCATTATCAACATCTTTCATCAAAAACATCTAATCTGAAAAACCCATATTAAGTTATTTTAAACTTCTCTTCACATCTGTTTGCTTTTGCTTGTCTTTGCAGTATACAAATGTGGGCTAGTGTTTAACCACAGGAAATATAATGTGTCAAGTAAAACATTTGAATGATTTTGCAAACCCTCAAATGGGTCAAATGTTACCATTGACAAACAAATAAATAAACTAACAAAAACTAAGAATACAATTTGTAACCACGAGACCTTTTTTTTAAAAACTTAACAACTTTGTGATGTGTCCAGCAAAACATAATACATTATACTAAGTTGTCGTTTCTTAGCTGGTAGGCGTATACCACAACTATGGTGCTGTTGGGTGGCAAAGGAAATGTTATGTGTGATTCACAGATCAAACTGTTCTTCTAATGTTCTAGAACTAGTCACCACATCCTCTGGTACTGCTATGCCAGTCTGCATGGCATGAAAAGATAATGCTTGGTTAAATCAATGTGATTTTTTTCCCCGTTAAATGAATGGGTTCTAAATGGGTTCTAATGAGAGTTTAGAAAAATGAAACTAAAACCTAGGAATAAATCATACCCTATAAATCCTAGGCTAGGCATTGAGGAAGAAGGTATACCTTCCGCATGTGTCAGCCAGCAGTGGTTCCTGTGTCCTCTCTTTGTCACCTGGAGACTGTTGATAGAAAACCGATTAAGGCTTTATATTGCGATTTTCTTTTACACGTTTGTGAGTAGTTTTTAATTCATTATTTTTTTTTAAACTTATCAAATTTGCTAGCAACCCTGCCTAAACATCAGAGTGCTACACAAGTATTTATATAGTGCCAGTCATTTATGCAACATTTCACATTATGTACATTTATATCAGTTCCTGCCCTCAAGTTGCTTACAATCTAAGGTCCCTACCTCACATGCATACACTTTCAAGGGACAATGTAGTACCCGTAGAAAGCCCACACAATCACAGGGAGAACATGCAAACTCCATGCAAATAGTGTCTTGGCTGGTGATCAAGCCAAGAACCCTAGTGCTGCACAATATAAATATCTACTGTTTCTGTCTGTTTTGTAAATTGTATCCAATTATTCTCAGTAGGATGGTTAAAAATTATTCCTGCGCTACCAAGTGTGAGTAGGGGACTAAAAAAGTGGAACTGCTTACCCATAAGGCATTAAGATAAGGGGGGGTGGTGGTGTTGCTCTATTCCCAAGAAAATACAGTGTCAACTAGGCTAAAGTACAGAAATGAATATAGTAGCTCCTAGCAAGTGCATAAATGCTGAAATAAGCATGAACTGAAAACAGTAATCTAAAGGTATAAAGTGCAACACAAATAAATAATAATATTAAGTGTGCACAACTGGTGCAATCATATAAAAATTAGGTGCAACATTAAATCAATAAACTGTGTAAATGAGCAACAATAAGTGAAAACTCCACAATTCTGTGTGCAAAATATGCAAAAAAATATGTGCAAAATCCACAATAACAGTGTGCAAAGTATGCAAAAAATAAATACACTTCTTGTGCAGAGTGTATAGTCTGTGTAAACGAGACGGCAATCAGAACAAATGCCAATGGTAATAATGATATATACAGTCCAAGAAATCCAAAAGTGCAAATGCAATCTCTCAGTGGCAGCAAAAGTGCAAAAGAAAGGGGATTCCAGATGGTGTAGTACAGGGGTGGCCAACCAGTGGCCCGGGGGCCACATGTGGCCCACGGAGCCCTCTGATGTGGCCCGCGATCTCCTGCTCTGGAATGGTGGGTTGGCAAGCACAGATTGCAGGTTGCCCACCCACCATACCACAGCATCCGTGTTGTGAATGAAGCTGGTGGTAGAGGAAGAAAGCGGCTGCGGAGCAGAGCCCCATAAGCCGATGCTTCCTCTACAGTGCTGGCTTTTGCCACAGGTGGAGTCTATGGTAAAGTTCAGCTAACCCGCAGGATAGACACAGGTGCCCTACACTGCACCCATGATGTGGGTAAACCGCAGCACATCAGTCTTAGGCCCTTTTCACACGATCAGCCCGACCAAATGGGACCCTCAATTCACCTCTATAGAGCGACAGATGTCCATTTACGCCCGCCTGCCTCCAATCCGAAAAACAGAAGGGAATTTGTCCCCTTCCATCTGAGGGCCTATTGAGTAGCTGTCACCTGTCATCCCTCCGCTCTACTCATTGTGGCCCGCGACTGGTTACCAAGTCGCTTTAGTGGCCCTCGCGCTTCAAAAGGTTGGGCACCCCTGGTGTAGTACGTTTTAAACAATTAGTAATTTTATTAATAAAACAGTTCAATGAGACAACCGCTAATAAAATAAGCCTGGAGTGGTAGTTCTTCCCTTGGGCTCCTGGACCAATAGGTTATAAGCTTGGTCTTTGTCTCTCAGTGGCAGCAAAAGTGCAAAAGAAAGGGGATTCCAGATGGTGTAGCACATTTTAAACAATTCAAGAAGCTGCCATCCTCTGTAACTGACACTCAGGCTTTCTTAGGTGCTAGTTATTCTCTAGTGTTGGGCAGAAAGTGTGTTAGAAGCTAACTGTCTGTTACTTCAGACCATGCAGCACACAGATCGATTGTCTCCTTTTTGTGGGTGGGCAATTTTCAAGGTAGCAGATAAAAGAAAGACGTTTTGGTAGATGGAAAAAAATGGGAAAACAAAGTGAGCAATATAATGTGGTAGGGGATCGGATCCTGCTAGAAGGTAAAAATGAGAAGGGTGTAAATCAAGTGGGTAATACTCAAAATAGCAGTAAAAGGAACTATTTTAGAAGAAAAAAAGGAGAACAGAAAAGGATATGAGTCCTATTCATCGTGGAACTCATAACTCTACAGCCAAGGTGGGGTATCTTAAAGTTCTCTGGATTTTTAGGACTCCTCAGTGACACCCCTGCCTAATAATAATTTCTACAAATATCACTAAATAATACATACCGTATATGTAATGAAGTTTTAGTAACAATTAATAGGTCAGATTTTATAAAATAAGCAGATACAGTTAACAAGTGCCTGTTGATTTATGCTCCACACAGTGAAGCCCAATGTGCCTGCTGCCATTCTTTTTCTCCAGTTTCATAAGTACTATGAAAAAAATGTGTTATACTAAAGTAATTTTACAACATAATCTGCCAGCATGTTGTCAGATGAACTGCTAGAAAATTTCTACACAAAGTGACTTTGCAGAGCATTTGTTATTTTTGACGGTAAAGTTGTGCCATGGATTGCAGTAGTAAGAGTAAGTAGTCATCTGTCACAGCCCACTGACAGCTGATGAGTCATCAGTTGTTAAAGCGGAGTTCCACCCAAAATTGGAACTTCTGCTTAACCCACTCCTTGCCCCCTTACATGCCACATTTGGCAAGTAATTTTTTTGGGGGGGGGAGTGGGGGCTTAAGGAGGAGTGGGACTTCCTGTCCCACTTCGTCCTTCCGCCGAGGGGCTGGTAAGGCGAATAGCTTAATCGCCTTACTGCAGGCCCTCCCTGTAGGCGATCGCCTGGGACACATGACAGGTCCCATGCAATTGTCTGTCCAATGAGAGAGCGCAGCGCCGCTCGCGCATGCGCAGTGGGTGCCCGGCCCTAAAGCCGAAAGCTGTCACGGTCGGGTGCCCACACTTAGGATGAAGACGTCGCTCGGGGAGGGGGGGAAGAGGAGTGCGTCACTGGAACGTGGAACAGGTGAGTGTGTGTTTATTAAAAGCCACTTTTTGTAGCTGCTGACCTTTAATAAACACTAAAATTGGCTGGAACACCCCTTTAAGGACATGTCATCTGGCTTCCTGGTCTGCTCCTTAACAACTAGCTATTCTTCTCATAGGATTAGAATCGATCGATCATTTTTTGACCAATTTGAATTCTAAGGCCTCGTACACACGGACGGACATATCCGATGCAAACGGTCCTCGGACAGTTTTTATCGAATATGTCCGCCAGGCTATTTTGGTCCGATGGCGTGTACACACCATCGGATCAAAATCCCCGCCGGCAGACAGCGCGGTGACGTGGCGGTGACGTTGATGCCGCCACGTCACCGCACCAGGAAGAAAACAACTTCCACGCATGCGTCGCATCCATACGATGCTTGCGCGGGAGGATATGTCCGCTGGTGAGTATACTGACCAGCGGACATATCCGACGGGCAGCTCTCCAGCGGAAAAGTTTCAAAGCATGCTTTGAAACTTTTCCACCGGGGAAATCCGTCCAAATCTGTCCGCCGGCCCCTACAGACGAGCAGATTTCTCTGCAGAAATGGTCCGTCGGACCATTTCCAGCGGAAAAATCCCATCGTGTGTACGAGGCCTTATTGTTCCACAAATTTGCAATTCATTAGAAAATGTATAAACAAAACTAAATTTATCAAAACTAAAGCAAAACAAATTCAGAAACAAAATCAACAAAACAAAATAATTAACATAATAATCTATCTGAAACTAAAACACATTTTTACGTTCTGCACATGTCTATAAGATATTTCTTGCACCTACAGGTAAGCTTTATTATAAGCTTACCAGTGGATACAAGTGTCCAATAGTTTACTACCACTTTAAAACTTCCAGGTCTTGTCCTTCCCCTAGTCTGTGACTGGATATTGAAAAGAGGAGCAGCAGAACAATGATCTAGTTTCTCTGTCATGCTGCTCTCTCTTCCCCTCAGAATGCTACTTTTTAGCATACAAGCATTGCAACACAATGTACTGTCTTTTTCTGCTGATTCTCTAGATTCTCTGTGTGTATGACTTTTTTTATCTGCCCAGTGTTCAGCTTTGAGTATTTTTTAAATGATCGGTCCTCCCAAAATTTGTGTTCCCAATAGAGATGAACATTGGTAAGCAGTGTAGTTCAAATGACTCTTCAACTATGGGATCTATAAGGCTGGCCAAACACTATACAATTTTCTTATGCAATTTTCTTTAGATTTACCTTCAGCTATGTAGTGCAAGGGCCTGTCTGACTGCAAACACATTGAAAGTGTTTAGGTTTGACCCCAAATTATATGGTTTTGATAAATCTAGAAGGAAAATGTAATAAGATAATTGGATAATGTATGCCTTAGTTCACTGAATTGACCCAGAAGAGCTAAACAGTGATCGTGATTATGTACTTGTTTCCTACTAAAACAACCTGTCAGGTAATATGTATAATTAAAGATGAAATTTAGGTATGGATATTTTTATGCCTTACCTGATAGATCCCAATGGATCCCCCAAGTGGGAAATCCCTGTGGTAGACATTGCTTCTACAGTGATTGCTGTTGTCTTCTAAATATTGTGCCAAGCACCTGCCCTACTGCTTGGTAAACACAAGAGATCACTCACTCTGCAAAGGTTCCATTCAGAGAACACTTCACATTTTCTCAATGAATGTAAAGCATTCTCTGATTGGATGACATGGAGAGGTGACATGATGGTGTCAAGATCCCAACATCATCCAATCAGAGAATGCTTTAAAAAGCATTTAAAATTTTTAGAGAAGGCTTTAAACTAATTTCAAATCCGAATCCCGAATATGAAATTTAACTAAACTAAATAACTAGATTAACTAATCTAAATGAAACACATTTTTTCCGTCATTCACATGTCTCCTACAGGTTGAATGTTCTTAGCACTATGTTAGGCTATTTTCTCTAATGGTGAATGTTTTAAGACTGGATGTTAGGAAATGCTACATCTGCTCAGTGAAAGGCAACAAGTAGAAGCTAACATTACACTTATATTACAAACATTACAGGTATTATTCATTGCATTTGAATGATGAGATATTCACAAAGCAAACATTTTATAAACTAGAATTGTCATCCTAGAACAGGAAGTGTGTTTCTGGCAGGATCACCAGGAAAAAAGCCTAAAGAAAATGAATGTAACCATCATATTTAACCACTTGACCACTGGGCACTTAAACCCCCTTAATAACCAGACCAATTTCAGCTTTCGGTGCTCTCACAGTTTGAATGACAATAACTCAGTCATACAACACTATAACCAAATGAAATTTTTGTCCTATTTTTCCCACAAATAGAGCTTTCTTTTGGTGGTATTTAATCACCTCTGCGGTTTTTATTTTTTCCGCTATAAATAAAAAAAGAACGACAATTTTGTAAAAAAAATAATTTTTCTTCATTCCTATTATAAAATTTTGCAAAAAAGTAATTTTTCTTCATAAATTTGGCCTAAAATGTATACTGCTACATATCTTTGGTAAGAAAACAAAAAAATTGTATATTATTTAGTCTGGGTGAAAGTTATAGGGTCTACAAGCTATGGTACCAATTACTGAAAATGTATCAATTTGATCACATCTGATGTACTGACAGCCTCTCTCATTTCTTGAGACCCTAACATGCCAGAAAAGTACAAATACCCCCCAAATTACCCCTTTTTGGAAAGAAGACATTCCAAGGTATTTAGAAAGAGGCATTGTGAGTTTTTTGAAGTTGTCATTTTTTCCCACAATTCTTTGCAAAATCAAGATTTTTTTTATTTTTATTTTTTCCCCACAAAATGTTCATATTAGCGGGTTATTTCTCACACACAGCATATGCATACCACAAATTACACCCCAAAACACATTCTGCTATTCCTCCTGAGTATGGCGATACCCCATGTGTGCGACTTTTACACAGCGTGGCCACATACAGAGGCCCAACATGCAGGGAGCACCATCAGGCGTTCTGGAACACCCAGAGCAATTCTGACATTTCTCTCCTACATGGAAAAATCATCATTTATTTGCTAGAAAATTACATAGAACCCAAAAACATTATATATGCTTTTTTAGCAAAGACCCTAGAGAATACAATGGCGGTTGTTGCAACTTTTTATCGCGCATGGTATTTGCACAGCAATTTTTCTAACGCGTTTTTTTTGGAAATAAAACCGTTTTGTGCTTTAAAAAAAAAAAACAGTAAAGTTAGCCCAATGTTTTTGCATAATATGAAAGATGAAGTTACGCCAAGTAAATAGATACCCAACATGTCACCCTTCAATATTGCACACGCTTGTGGAATGGCGCCAAACTTCGCTACTTAAAAATCCCCATAGGAGATGCTTTAAATGTTTTTACTGGTTACATGTTTTTAGTTGGAAAAGAGGTATAGGGCCAAAATTATTGCTCTTGCTCTAACGTTCGCAGCGATTCCTCACAACGCAGGAGCGCGATTCTGGGATCACGTTATTTAACGTGATCCCAGAGTTAAGCAACCACCTTGCTGCCGTTATTTGACGGCGGCTGGTTGCTAAGTGGTTAAAGGATCACTAAAGGAACATTTTTTTTAGCTAAATAGCTTCCTTTACCTTAATGCAGTGCTGTTTCCATGTTCTCATTGTTCGTTTTTGCTTTGAAGTAGCTGTAATACTTCTCTGATCTCCGCACTTTCTGGTTGTCTGGCTCCTTATGAAAAAACTCATGGCAGATTTTCACCGTCGTCTAAGCTGTGTGTCTAAAACTCCTCAGAACCAATCAGATTCATTTTAAAAACAAAACACTGCCCTGGATTTGTTAGTTTTTGTTCTGTGTGTCTTCTCTACTTCACAGAAACATGAAA
This sequence comes from Rana kukunoris, assembly GCA_029574335.1. Classification (NCBI taxonomy): domain Eukaryota; kingdom Metazoa; phylum Chordata; class Amphibia; order Anura; family Ranidae; genus Rana; species Rana kukunoris. The sequence continues at coordinate 271,005,198 of CM056051.1, read as the reverse complement.
TCATTTTAAAAACGAAAGTGAAACTAGAGGCACATTATATGATGATCTATTTTTAATCATTTTTAAAAGGAATCAGTTATATTTTATGTCTCTATACCCTGTAAACAGTCATTTCAGCAAAAAAAAAAATCCCTTTAGTGACCCTTTAAGGACCTATAAGCTGCAATATGTTAAAGTTTTGTTTTTTGTGTTTAAATACTCTTTAATGCCGGCAGAGGCAATGGTCCATTTAATAATATAACTATGAAGTAAAATAAGCTGATACTGCAGTGACTGTGCCAAAGATGTTGGTTGTTGTTGGAGTAATAAGTAAACATATGCACATACACACTTTAACAAATTCATTTAGTCAACAGATTTTTTCCTTGATTTGGGACAAATGTAATACTAATATGGAACATTCAAAGCAAAATTCATAGATCCAGAATTATTTTTATTTTGTTCAATAGGATATATTTGAGAGGAAACAATTGTACTTCAGTTTATTGCCATGACACAGTGAACAATTACTGTAAAAATCTAAAACACAATTAGTAATTTTACAAAAGGTTAAAGGTGCAACTTGCCTTTGTTTCAATTACAGAGTTTTCATTTGAATAACTAGGAACAAAAGGTGAATATGAAGTGCATGTTCCTTCTCTTTTTCAATGCAGAAAAACTAGACTATTACAGAGACTGGGTACTGTATTGATGAAATAAACAAACTTTAATGCATATCTAAGGGTTTTTACTGTCCGTGTGTATAATACAAAACAATCCAAGCATAATTTTTGGAGGGTTTGTTTTGTCAAATAAATATAAAACCTTGCATATGAATCTTACATATGCTACCGTTTTTAGGCACTGGGTGGAGCTTTAGGTTCTTTGTTTGTATTCTTCTTGTCTCTGTAACAGGAGTCCCTTTTGGCCATAGGATGACTGAGAGGATAATTAACTAATCTGAATGTAATTATTTAAAAGAATGTGTATGAAATTCATTGTGTGATGTTGTAGGTGGACTCTGTCTTTTTTTTTCATTTGATTACTGCAGCATGCTTTTTGGGTTCTAAACTGCATATAAGAGCTGAAGGTTACCATTAAAGTATTTATTTGTTTGACCCAGAGAAACAGAGCTGTGTGTCTCGTCTTTTCTGGTGGAATTCTTATGGATCGTGTCTGCTGGATTGTCGGAGTGTCGGATAAGCTGTCTTGGGTTGGTGGAACGGGAAATCGTAAACGGTGTTGACCGTTACAAGTGGTGGCACAGCAGCGGGATGATTTAATCGCCAGACGATCAGCTACAAGGACACAGGACAATGGAGACACAGTAGGAATGGCTAAAGCTCTCTACCCTCAAGGACTTACTGGAGAACCGGGGCAGACCGGCCAGCAATCATAAGAAGATGGATATGATCACAGAACTAGTCCAAATGGATGGAGCTGAAAGACCCAACTAACGGAAAGGGCCAGCGTAACAGACAGGACACCCGAGGAGGCAAGTTTTGATCGGGCTGTTAAACTAAGACTGGCACATTATGGCCCTAACCCTCCACTGGAGATCATAGACCGAGTTATAGCTGCTGTGGATGAAAATTGGCTACGGCAAAGAGGTTCTGCAGCAGCAGAAGTCACAGCAGCACCAACTGAAAGGAGAAAGATACATTTTGCTGCTTTTAAGAATTTCATTAGGGAGATTGATGGGTACCTTGCTGATTTTGAATGGCAATGTGCCCTACATTGGGTGCCCACAGAGGAATGGGTTACCATTTTGTCTGGGAAATTGTCCGGCCGGGCCAGTGAAGCATTCAGGGCCATCCCAGTCAAGGATATTATAAAGCTAGACTGTCCATTGAATCCGCCCAGGCAGTTACAGTCATGGTGACAGACAGAAAGGGTGAACCCCCACACATCCATGCCTGCGGCCCACTGCATTGAGGAGGAAGAACATTGGGGCGTCCTGCATGAGGCAGATCCAATACAAGCAGCTAACCAGGACAACAGGCAGCAACACAGGCAGACTGTCTGTGTCAATGGAAAGGTAGCCAATGGGCTACGTGATACTGGGGCCACCATGACCCTGCTACAGAACAAACTCATCCCAGAGAGCCAGCACACTGGAGACACTGTAGCCGCAAGAGTAGCGGGAGGCACCGTCTTCCGGCTACCCGTTGCCCGGGTTCACCTGGATTGGGGGGTTGGTTCGGGACTCGTGAATGTGGGGGTGATGGAGGATTTGCCAGTGGATGTACTACTAGGAAATGATGTGGCCCCCCTTGTTTCTGCTTACTCCCCGATGTGCCCCGCTGAAGCCCACACAGTGACTACCTGTGCTCAGACCCGTGCTGCTGGAACCAACTCGCTTGCTTCTGAGACCCGGGTAAGACTATCTTCCCCGACATGCACCTTAGATCAGGCTCAATATCACAGTCTAAAATTGGAATGTGACAAATTGGCCAGTGAGAAATCAGAGATGCAACGACACTACGTCATGTATTATGAGATATCCCATGGCTTGAACATTGAAATGCACAAACAGGCTGAAATTGTCAAAAGGTTGAATGGGATTTGCTCCCAGGTTGTGCCTTATCTCTCCCAAGAGCATCAGCAACAGGTTTTGGGAGCCATTGAGAGAGCAAAGCAAGTGACTGTTCCATAACTGAATTCCATTATTCACCTTCACCATTAGCTACTGACCTGGTAAGCCAGATGGCAAGGCTGATGGGTTATCCCACAAAAAGATGTCATCCCTGCCTCATAGTTCCGGACATCCCCAAGTTGACCCAAAAAGGATCAAGCCGGGTCTCCTGGAGTGTCCCACAAGGAGCGAGCCATGTAACGGCAGTCCCTTTTGGGCATAGGATGACTGAGAAACGATAATTCATGTATTGCAGGATATCTTGAAATATTACAAGTTGTTCATTCGGAAACTCAACAGGTTAATTGGACAGTATTCATTCATGTGGGACACATACTTTTGAGGTGTTAATTGAGTCTGGCTTCTGAAAGACCTTTCATTGTGGATGCTAATGACACTGTATTGTGTGAAAATACTATTGATGATAATATGTGATGTGAATAGCAGTTGAGAGTCATAACGTCTGACTTGTCAGCTGTAGTAATCAGTTCATGTTAATTATGTCAGATTCGGTGCCAGAACGTCTGACATAGGAATGTGTATTATGCAGTTGAATAGCTTATTGTTGGAGTCAGGACGTCTGGGGAATAATTAACTCATCTTAATGTCATTAACTAAAATAATGTGTATTAAGTTCATTGTGTGATGTTGTGGGTGGAGTGTGTCTTTGTTCCTTTGATTACTGCAGCATGTGTTTTTGGTTTCTAAACTGTATATAAGAGCTGAAGGTTACCATTAAAGTATTAATTTGTTTGAACCAGAGGGAAAAGAGCTTGTGTCTCGTTATTTCTGGGGGAATTCTTATGGATCGTGTCTGCTGGATTGTTGGAGTGTCGGATAAGCTGTCTTGGGTTGGTGGAATGGAAATCGTAAACGGTGTTGACTGTTACAGTCTCCTTTGCTCATTTGTTGTTAAAAGTCTATATATACAAACCTTGATAGCCACCCACAAGTCAATGAGTCAGGCAAGTGCCAGTTAACAAGTGCACTTTATGGTGCAAGGTGCCTCTGCTGAGCTTGTGCTTTGGCTTTTAAGAGGTTTTTTATTCTCATGAAATGTATTTATTATTTATTACAGGTACTTTTATAGTGCCATCAATTTATGCCCGGCTGTGCAAATGTATTGTACATTCAATCAAAGTTAATCAAATGTGTGCATGTGTAGTAAAAAAAGATGCACTTGGGTTTGATTCATGGGCTGTTCAGTTAACTCATTGTCAAATCCACCAATTTTGAATTTTAATGCACTGAAATCAATAGGAAGTGGTTCTTGAAAAAAAATTCTTGTCAGTTTTAAAGCAAATAAGCAAGGGCCTGTCATACAAAGGGCATTGGTAGCTCATCACTGCCAGGGGGAATATGTACCAATGCAAAACAGGATTTTAAAAAATACCATGTAGCGGGAAGCTGTTTTTTTTTAATAAGACTTAAAGCAGGGGTGGCAAATACAAGGCCCGCATCCCGACTCCAGCCCACCAGGCCTTGTCATGTGGCCTGCACAGTGGCCCCCATCAGCAGGGGGATCTCTCTCATTGGGGTGATCAGCGAGGGGCCGAGCCAAGGTAAGATAGGCCTGAGAGCCTGGGAGAATAGTTCAACCATGGCCGCCTCCTCCTTGACCTCGCCCCCTGACCCTGCCCCACCAAGAGGTGAGAAGAGGCAGGAGCGGCATCTCCCATGCCTCCAGAGCATGGATTTCTCTAACTTCCCGGGTAACAGGCTGACTGGGGACCCAGAGGACGGGCACGCTGCCAGGGAGCCGCTGGAAGGATCAAAGGAGACACACTGCCATGGAAGGTAGGGCTAGCAGTCTCTCTTGTTATCTCTCAGCCTCCCCCTCCTCCCCCTTTCCCTCAGCTCCCCTGTCTCTCTGATCCCAATGTCTCACTCAGTGAATCCAAAACACCAGTGTTTCAAAAAAACTGAATTGTACAAATTATATATATATATATATATATATATATATATATATATATATATATATATATAAACAAACTAATTTTATATAATTATTAATAAAATGTTCATTCGTAGCCATGTTTTTTGGATGTTTTTTATTAATTGTTATATGAAATTAGTTTGTATATTTATATATTTGCACAATTGTGTGTTCTTGCAGCACTGGTAATTTGGATACACTACCCAGTAGGGCTATTTTATAATATTTCAGTTAATGGAAGCTACATATGCCACATTCACACTATAATAGTTGTTGCAGCACTGTGCACTTGGGATCAATAACCAGTAGGGCTTATTTTTTTTAACCTTTTTGAATTTTTTTCTATATATATATATTTTGGTTTATATATATATAGATATACCAAAATATATATACAACATTTTTTAAAAGGGCTAAATACAAAACCCTACTGGGTATTGATCCCAACTACACAGTGCTGCAACAAGTATTATATTGTACCTATGACATATGAAGCTTCCATTAACTGAAATATTATAAAACCCCACTTCTAATAGTAGGAAGGAGAGAGCATAGATGTCAGAGTTTTTTATTTTTTTAAGGGGGGGCGGTGAGGTCAGAACCCAGGAGGAGGGATGAAATCAGTTGTTGCACACTGTGCATAGCATACTTCTGAACCCTGCGCTCCCTACACAGCGCACTCCTGAATATTGCGCTGCGTCCCTATTCAGCGCAAGAAAACTTTATCGGAGACTGCTCAGACTGGACACTATAGTGGAGTGCAGATACAACCGGCCCTTTGAGGGCAACCAAACTGCTGATGCGGCCCCCGATGAATTTGAGTTTGACACCCCTGACTTAAAGAAAAATATTAAAAATGCATAATCCCTCTAATTAACATGCTTGGGGATGCTTTAAATTAGACATGTGCATAGAAATGTGCATTTGTGTTTTTTTGTTCCATTTCGTATCTTTCCGTAGGTTCGTTTCCGTTGGTTTTTCGTAAGACGCCCGTTTTCCTGTTCATTCCCGTTCGTTTTCCGTACGACGCGATTTTTTCGCATTCCGATCGTTTCGTATTTTCGTTACCGTTTTATTTTCGTACATGCGGGATGGTTCGTTATTCTGTTTAATTCATGTGCGTTACTTGTTAGACAATAATTTTCGTGAATTTTCATCAATGATTTGCATTCTGTATTTTGAATTCCTTTTTCTGTTCGTATTTTCAGTCGTATGTTCATATGACATCTATAACAAAAGATTTGCGTTCTGTATTTTGAATTCCTTTTTTCTGCTCGTATTTTGGATTCAAAATACAGAATGCAAATCTTTTCTTATAGATGTCATATGAACATACGACTGAAAATACCAAAAGAAAAAGCATTCAAGATACAGAATGCAAATCTTTTGTTATAGATGTCATTTTCGTTTTTTTTAATGGGCAGTGAGTGAGTGTAGTTACTGAAGCAGCTTCTCTTTTGTGCCGAGTACACTAGTACAGTGAGTAGTACAGTAAAGCCAAATAAAATTTTCTGTGGATTTTCATCTGAAGGGAGACCAGTTGTCCAGACTTTTGAACCCAAAAATGGTTTTCTGATGGAGTTTAAAAACTAACACATTTTCTGAGAACGAACGGAAAACGATCGTGTTTATGTTTGTTGTTAAAAAAGTCTGACCAAGTGTATGGGGCTTAACAATAGTTAATATGGATGAGCCGCGTGTTGAAAGTGCCGCGAATCCCGCGATATTATTACGAAAGTACAAAATGCCGAAAATCCTTTTTCTGTTCGTATTTTCAGTCGCATGTTCATATGACATAGATGTCACGTAGATGTCATATGAACATGTGACTGAAAATACGAACAGAAAAAGCATTTTTGTAATTTTGTACTTTCGTAAATATATTGCGGGATTCGCGGCACTTTTAACACGCGGCTCATCCATATCAACTATTGTTAAGCCCCATACACTTGGTCAGACTTTTTTTAACAACAAACATAAAAACGATCGTTTTCCGTTCGTTCTCAGAAAATGTGTTCGTTTTTAAACTCCATCAGAAAACGAAAACAAAAACGAAAATGACATCTATAACAAAAGATTTGCATTCTGTATTTTGAATGCAAAATACGAACAGAAAAAAGGAATTCAAAATACAGAATGCAAATGTTTTGTTATAGATGTCATATGAGCAATGAACATACGACTGAAAATACTAACAGAAAAAGGATTTAAACAAAATACAGAATGCAAATCTTTTGTTATAGATGTCATTTTCGTTCTTTTGCCGTTTTAGTTTTGTCGTATTTTCGTCGGATCGTTCGTTTGTATTTGCGGTTGTTTATTATGCGACTCATTCGTAATCCCGTTGTTTTCGTATTTTGGTGCTTTAATTTTTTCGTATGTACACATTATCCCGCGGGTACGAAAATGAACATTTTCGTACGAAAATAACATTCGTATGAACGGGAATGCACATATCTACTTTAAATCTGCCTGTGAAGTGGCGCACCTGTAGGATGTAAGAAAGCAAAGGTAACAATTAGAAATAAAAAAATACTATTTCATGCTAAACAAATTTCTGATCCCCAGCTTGCTTCTGTATATAAACAAAGTGGCTGGGGAATCCCTGGTAACATCATGGACTACATATTGTCAAGGCCAAATATGGTTCCCCCTAAAAATGTATGATAGATTACTCGTAAAAACATATTCTAGTTGCTATTTGACTTTTTTTAGCCTATGGAGAAGGAGGCTATAGACATCTCTGGCACCAGCTCAACAAGGCAATAGCATTCACAATGGTTCTTCAATGTCATATTGACTCTTCCCTTGTCAAGGCGTAGCTGACAGTTTCTCCTGGTGACTTGTAGCTATCTGAATGCTTTGTAGTCCAGCTGGTCTAGTTTCCATGTATCATGTGTTAAAATAAATCAGGACCGGTACACACGCTCGGGAATCCCGACGGGAAAAAAGAGAGCTGGTTTTCTTTTTTTTGCCGGCGGGTTTGGCAGTTTTCCCATCTGAAAAACTACGAGGGAGCATACACACGGCTGGGATTCCCGGCCAAAAGCTCTCCTCACAGTTTTTCAGACGGAAAACCCAGTCGTGTGTACGGGGCATCATTTTTAAACAGTTACACTGTTCATCATAAAAAGCAATCCTTTTAGCTCTAGTTCAACAAGTTCTTTTAGGTGGTTGTCATCAGTCTCCTTCTCCACAGTGATCAGATTTTGCAGCACAAGGTGAGATGCTGAAGCAGGGACTGACTGATATCAGACATTTGTGAGCATAGCCAAAAACTGACCAGGCACCAAAACTAACATGATTATATAACATCTAAACCAGCATTTTTATTTACAAAGTAGATGCTGATCCTGGATGGTGCCCAAAAAACATGGCCCTTTTCCTAAAGAAAAAAATAGATAGCAGCATTTTTGATGACATTTTTGATTTCTGTGAGGCCGCGTACACACGAGGAGACATGTCCTAGGAAACATGTCCGACGGACCGTTTCCAGCGGGAAAGGCTGAATTGTCCGTTGGTCTGATGTGCGTACACACCATCGGACAAAAATCCCCTCGGACCAGAACGCGGGCACGTACCACGTACGACGTTACTATAAAGGGAAAGGACAAAGCCTACGGCGCCGCCCTCTGTTCCGCTTTTGCTAGTTACGTGTTCCCGCGTGTTAGCGAAGGTTTGGTTAGAGCCGGTTCACGCTTTTTAGTCTCCGCACTTTACAGGTCATATTCTAGGGTTCAGTGTGTGCTTGTGTTTTTGTATTTGCCAGTCAGTGCTGGCTTTTGGGTAATTTCTGCTTTGCAGTGGCGTCCTGTCCGCTCGTATCTGTCTGTCGTGCGTTCTTTGCAGGTATTGCTGCATTTGGGGGTGCTTTCTGTTTGAGTGTGTTCTTGACTGACCAGCCGGCCGGTTTGAAGCCATGATGGAGCAGCGTGACCGATTCTCTCATATGCCTCTGCTTAGGGAAAACCTGGGAGAATAATCCTGATGACTACAGGAACTTTCTCCGTATGACGGACCCAGTTTTCCACCGTCTGCTGGATCTTCTGTCCCCCTATATCACGAGGCAGGACACTGTGATGCGCCAAGCCATCACGGTCGAGCAGAGACTTATTGCCACGTTGCGGTACCTGACGACTGGGAGGAGCCTGCAGGACCTCAAGTTCTCGACAGGCATCTCTTTCCAGGTGCTTGGGATCATCATACCGGAGACGTGTTCTGCCATCATCCAAGTTTTGCAGGAGGAGTATATTAAGGTAAGTTTCCTCATTTTAACATGAACATCTATGTCTTTAATAATGTATGCTAATGTAGTGTAGTTCTTGTTTTTTTTCCCCTAATTACCATGATTGTAATATGCTGTGTGTTGAATGTTTCCTTTTCTCCCCATGCATGTTGATAAGCTTTCCATGTTCTTTTTGTTGGCCTACCTGCATATTTTTACCTTACCACTACTAACCTGTCCAGCATGCTATTCTAGGGACAAACACACCTAGCCTTTTTTTTTAGAGGCATTTTTTTGTCTGCTCCATTGTAGTTCTAAGTTCTGCCCCCCCCCCCCTAAAAATGTTTATTGCCTCATCAGAGGGGTGTGGAGTCGGATAATTAAGTGGGCCTATATTTGAGGCCAGAAATACTCACTCCACAATAATTTTCAGAAATGTAAATACTGTGATGTTGCACAAGGATGGTTTTTGTATTGTGTTTGCAATGTTTATGTGCCAAAGTACTATTTGTTTTTTGTTTTTATCCCCACAGTTTCCCTCCACGCCACAGGAATGGCAGACTGTGGCTTCCCAATTTGCCCTGCGGTGTGATTTTCCAAACTGCGGAGGAGCAATAGATGGGAAACACGTCCGCATAGTGCCGCCACCCCGTTCAGGGTCGTACTGTTTTAACTACAAAGGTTTTTATAGTATCGTGTTGATGGTGGTGGTGTCGGCACACTACAAATTTTTGTATGTGGACGTGGGGAAGAACGGCTGGCTGTCTGATGGGGGAGTGTTCGCGCGGACAGAGTTTTACAGGCATCTACAAACTGGTGGTCTGGAACTGACACTGGATGAAGACAATGTGGAAGGACATCCGTTTGTTTTTTTAGCGGACAAAGCTTTCGGGCTTGGACCTCACCTCATGCGGCCTTTTCCCCAGAGGACCCTCACCCCGGAGAGGAGGGTGTTCAATTTTCGGCTGGCCAGAGCCCGGAGGGTAGTCGAGAATGCCTTTGGGATACTCGCCAGCCGGTTCCGCATGTTCCAGACAGCGATACACCTGGCGGAATATAAATTGAACACTGTTGTTTTTGCCTGTTGCATTTTGCACAATTTTTTACGCAGGCACTAGTGTTGCTCACGAATATTGCATATTCGAGTATTCGCGAGTAAATAGAATATCGCGGTAAATATTCGCTATCGCGAATATTCGTATTTTTTCAAATTTATTTTTAAAACAGATCACATCCTAGTGATCTCCATCGACGTCTAAAAGCATTGCTGGTATGATTAGAGACCCTGGGCCGAGTAGCTGAGGCGATCCTTTTATGTTGCCGAATATTCGCAATGCGAATATTCGTATTACGAATATTCGCGAATGCGTTCTCTGCCCTTCTGTGTTTTGTGTATATATATAAAAAAAAAAAATTAGCTTTAGTTTAGTCATATAAGTTTGTGTAAGTAGAGTTAGTGTTTAGTGCCTATTAGTTTAGTAATCCAGGAAATGATCTCCGTTTTGACGAGAATTTCGCAATCAATTTCGCATTCGCACTAGCGAAATTTCACTAATTTTTTTTTTGATAAAATATCACGAATATTCGATATTAACGAATATTCGCGAATACGTTCTCTGCCCTTCTGTGTTTTGTGTATACAAAAAAAAAAATTAGCTTTAGTTTAGTCATTTAAGTTTGTGTAAGTAGAGTTATTGTTTAGTGCATATTAGTTTAGTAATCCAGGAAATGATCTCTGTTTTTGCGTGTTGACGAGAATTTCGCAATCAATTTCGCATTCGCATTTTTTTTTGATAAAATATCACGAATATTTGATATTAGCGAATATTTGCGAATATTCTTCTATATATTCGCGAAATATCGCAAAATCGAATATGGCGTATTCCGCTCATCACTAGCAGGCACTCCCAGTCGTACCTACTCAACATCGGTGCTGAGGCAGGACTACCCTCAGATACCCTTCCTGGGCTGGTCGCGCTGGCTTGGCCACCCAATCTGCTCGGGAGGTACGCGACAAATATGTTGAGTACTTCATGGGTCGGGGGGCCATTGCTATGCCTGATAATTTTTCTTTCTAATTCGGCCCCCAAAAGAAAGAAATATTCCAAGAAATAATAAATAATTAGACCATTGGACTTTATACAGTTTCTCTTTTCATCTGTCTTCCTGGTTCTCCAACTAGTACACTTCTAGTGCCAAATGTAGTTTTCATGTTTTAGTAAATAACCACAATTGCACATTAGTCACTCATCTACAAACTGGGTATTGAGCATAGAAAGAAGAAGCCACTCTTTTTTTGTGTTTTTGGTTTAACTTTTTTATTTTCAACTTTTTAGTTTCCCAAAAAGTTTGTTTTTATTTTTTTTGCAAAACGTGGCCTTTTTAAAAAATAAAATAATATATCCGCTTTTCTCATCATTTTTTTGAAAAACTATGGTGTGTGGGCAACGTCGTTTTTAATGATAAAGTGGGAAAAACGTCGTTTTTTTCCATGATGAAAAACTTAATTTTCTTACATGCCGAAAAGTGTGAGTGTGTGACGGTGCGCGCTATAGGGTATAGCGATACCCCCGTATGGGACTGCTGAAATGTTGGATTGCCTGTCATCCTGCCTATCCCGGCATTCACTTCTCAGAGATATAGAACAGTCCACATGCTTAGTTTTTTTATTTTTTATTGAGTGGATTGAACTTAGATAGGGTAGGGGAAATATGGGATGCCCAGTAGAATTGGTACAACTTGCTTGGGACAACTATATACAGTCTAGTAAATCCTTAGGTCTTTCTCCTCCAGTGCACCTCTTCCTCTCTAATATTCAGGTCTTTCTCCTCCAGCACATTGGTTCCTCTCTAATCTTCAGGACCAGCTAACACAAAATGGTTAGGCCTGACACTGGTTCAGCCAGACCATCATCATTTGCAGACACTTATAGTGTAGCAAACTAGAAAATCTCTGGTGCTAACTGTCCTACACACGGCTACTGAGCCCAGTAAGCCATCTTCAGGCCCTGCCAGCCCTCCTGGCTGCAGCTGCCTCTCTCCACTGCCCCTTCACCACAGTCTATTCTTATGGTTCTGCACCTATCTCAGACTGCATGCTCCCAGTCCTCTCAGGCATGTCTCCCCAGTCCTCCCGACTATGGCTCCCACTCACCAGCTCCCTTGGCTTTGACCAGTTGTCCTCCCTGGAGTCTCTTAGTAGTGCTCTCTCCCGCTGTCCTCTCTTTGTTCTTTCTTGTGCCTATGGTCCAGGACCTTTTCATGCATTTCTGATGGTGGTCCTGACTGCACCCAAGCCCAGGATCAAGGTCACCCCCAGGGATCCCAAATACACCCTAGGCAGCTCCACCTCTTCTCTCCTCCTCTCTTTGCAGATCATTCTAGCAAAACCCTGGAAAGAAGCAGGACGTCTCAGTGATGCTGCCTGTGAGTCACCAGCTGCTACCCTGAGCCCACTCCCAGCCCAGAATGAAAACATAGAGGCCTAGCAACCAGCCAGGCCTGTTTAAATCCATGTATCATAACAAAGAATCCTACATCTAGCACCTACATACCTAGATGGTACATTAGCATAGCGTACTTGACAAGAAAAATATATATCTGGTCCACTTTAAGCTAAGTCAGGCATGTCAAATTAGGATGAAATAGTGGATAAATTTGAGAGGACTAAATCTTCAAAGAGGCCATGTTTTGGCTACTCTGGGTCACGCCTACTCAACTCAAGAAAATAATTAGTTAACAGTAAACATTATTCCAGATAATGGGGGAATAAAACATGTCCTTAAGTTTATAGCTGAAAAATTATCTACATAAGTCACGTATTTTTTTTATCCTTACACCACTAAGGAAAGAAATGAGCAAGAGTATGTATCACCTGTGGCCCATAACACACCATTCAGACTTTGAGCTACAGTATGTTGTCTGTACTACTTTATTAAATAATCTCCCAAAATTGTGATTAGTTAAGAGTGCTTCACACCTACCCAGCAAAGCTGCACTTCAGCTAATCAGGAAGAGCTAATTATAAATTATTTGTCCTTGTAGAGGAAGTGTTTGCCAGGCTGGTATAACATTTCAATAAATGCCCTTGAATGCCTTGGTTACATATACATCTTTTATCAGAAAAAATAGGTAGACATGAAAAAGTTTGACACATTTTGTTCATCTTTATTTTTAAATGAAAAAAAAAAATATTTTACAAGGACATCCAAAGACTAAAAAAAAGCAGCTGTTGAAAAAAATGTTCACTTTTTTAGAAAAAAATGGCCTAGTTCTTACCCACAAAATGAAAATAAACAGCCAGCAGAAGGAGGGCTGTAGAAGAAAGTGTTATTAGGCTTGCTAACATTATGAGGGGAACGTGCTTCCAACGACACAGAGGACATCATCATCTTATGTAATGAATTTACATGTGGAATAAGCAATATTTCAATTTGTGTGGACGTTGCTTTCGCTATCCCCCAAAGAAATTCATGTCTAAGCACTTCCTGTTATAGGGTGACAACAACCTGTCCCAGCTAAAAATAGATACCCCTGAGGAAGACGTGTGATCGCCCTGTGTCATCACACGTAGGGGAAGGACCAGGATGGTGTAGTAGACAGTCACTTGCTCTCTGAGCTAGCTGCTAGTTCACACAAGCCTGCAAACCATTTGGAGAGGATTTTAACAGTGTATGTTTTCTTTAGCCTGGTGCACTGCAAGCACCTATAAAGTGTGAGTACCCTGATGTTTACCTACAACAAATTTCTATATTTAAACAATAATGGCCTCTTTTGTATTTTAAATTGAGGATACCATATTTGGATTACACCTGGGGGAGCCTGAAAATCCTGCTACTATTTTTTCACTGTGGACATCCTGAAAATACATTTTGATTATAATTATTTTTGGACTTTGGATATATATATATTTTTTTTTTTGGACTTTGGATATATATATATTCATGTATTCTCGCTGTGGATTCGCTAAAATTAACACATTTCGATATTTTGATGATCACTTAAATAGTTTTGCATTTCTTTCAATGTGCACTTGCTTGACAGCAAGTATTTCATGCATATATTTATATATTCTTTACCATTTCATTCTTTGTCTGGGAATTCAAGTTGCTCCAACATTCACTTGTGCAATGCTCACGGCAATTTTATATACACACACACACATATATATATATATATATATATATATATATATATATATAAGGGCTGCGGAAATTAACGATTAATTGGTCGATTAATCGTTAATTTCTTTGGTCTTGCCCATAGGAAAGGCCGCGGCTTCGGCCTAGCTCCGGAGCCGCGGCCATCTTGGTCCACCCGGCGGCAGCCGAGTAGCAGCGCACTGATGTCATCATCACCTGCCCGCCTGCTTGTATCATCTTTCCCTGCCCACGTGTGTCCATCAGCTACTCTGCGGACAAGTCTGCCTGCCTGATAGTGGTCTGCCTGCCTGATAGTCAGGTAAGAAAGGACAACCATCTGTGTGTGGTAACATTATGGGGCAGATGTATATATTATTCCTGGAGTATGGGGACAGATGTGTATATTAACCACTTAAGGACTGCCTACTGCACATATACGTCGGCAGAATGGCACGGCTGGGCACATCAACGTATATATACGTTGGTTTTAGTACCCAGCTGTGGGTCACGGGCGCGCTCCCGTGACCCGGTCCGAAGCTCCAGGACCGGGACCACGGGACTCGCAGACCCGATCGTCGCTGCAGTGCGGTGATCCGTCCCTGGAGCTGAAGAACGGGGAGAGCCGTGTGTAAACACGGCTTCCCCGTGCTTCACTGTGGCCGCAGCATCGATCACGTCATCCCTGTTATAGGGGGACGTGAACCGATGACGTCACACCTACAGCCACACCCCCCTACAGTTGTAAACACACACAGGGAACACTCAAAGTCACAGCGCCCCCTTGTGGTTAACTCCCAAACTGCAACTGTAATTTTCACAGTAAACAATGCAATTTAAATGCATTTTTTGCTGTGAAAATGACAATTGTCCCAAAAATGTGTCAAAATTGTCCGAAGTGTCCGCCATAATGTCGCAGTCACAAAAAAAGTAGTAAAAAAAATAAATAATAAAAATGCAATAAAACTATCCCTTATTTTGTAAACGCTATACATTTTGCGAAAACTAACCGATAAATGCTTATTGCGTTTTTTTTTTACCAAAAATATGTAGAAGAATACGTATCGGCCTAAACTGAGGAAAAAAAATGTTTTTATATATTTTTGGGGGATATTTATTATAGCAAAAAGTAAAAAATATTGCATTTTTTTTAAATTGTCGCTCTATTTTTGTTTATAGCGCAAAAAATAAAAACCGCAGAGGTGATCAAATAAAAAAGAAAAAAAGGACACCAATTTTCTTTGGGAGCCGCGTCGCACGACCGCGCAATTGTCAGTTAAAACGACGCAGTGCCGAATCGCAAAAAAAGGGGCAAGGTCCTTTACTTGCATTTTGGTCCGGGTCTTAAGTGGTTAAAGCATGTGGGCAGATGTATATATTACAGCATGGGAGCGGATGCTGTAATATACACATCTTCCCCCATGCTTTAATATACACATCTGCCCCCATACTGCAAGAATATACACATCTGCCCCCATGCTGTAATGTACACATGGGGGTAGATGTGTATATTCTTGCAGTATGGGAGGCAGATGTGTATATTAAAGCATGGGGGCAGATGTGTATATTAAAGCATGGGGGCAGATATGTATATTACAGCATGGGGGTAGATGCTGTAATATACACATCTGCCCCCATACTGCAAGAATATACACATCTGCCCCCATGCTGCCCCCACCACATTTACCACTGGCTAATGCAGAGTTGCAATGCAAGGAGATCAGCTAAAAGTAGTTGTATCTGTATGTGCGTTAATTATTCGAAATTAGTTGATAAAAAATAAAAAAAGAAACGATTAATCGAACACAAAAATTGAAATCAGTCACAGCCCTACTATATTTATATATATACCTATATCACATAGCGCTGCATTTGTTTTTGTTTTATATATTTTATACACAGATTATGGGAGTGTGAATATCTTTAGCGGCTGTGGATTGGTTCTCTGATGCCCTATACACACAATTGGTTCATCCGATGAAAACGGACCGATGAATTTTTTCATCAGATATCCGATGAAGCTGACTTTTATCAGTCTTGCCTACACACCATCAGTTAAAAATCTGTTTGTGTCAGAACGCGGTGACTTAAAACACTACGACATGCTGAGAAAAATGATCAATGCTTCTGAGCATGCGTCGACTTGATTCTGAGCATGCGTGGATTTTTAACCGATGGACTTGCCCACAGACAATCGTTTTTTTCTATTGGTGTTTTTAACCATCAGATGATTTTAAAACAGGTTCTACGTTTTTCCACCGATGGAAAAAAATGTATCTGTTTGTCCGATGAAAACGTTCCATCGGGGGGGGCACAAGACCCCGCCCTTCCACATTTGGTCCCTCCCACTTCTCATAAGCCACACCTCTTATAGAATCTACACACTCCGCCCCCTGTATTCCACTTGCTTCCACTCATAGTGTCAGGAGTATACAGCTCAGCATAACAGCACAGAGTATATAGCCCCAGCATCACAAATCATGGAATATAATGCAGCCTTACAGATCGGCGCAAACAAACTAAAAAAATACACTGTTTGTAATGAAGGACTCTAAATGGGCATGAGATTATCAGACGGGAAAAAAAGGTATATACCGTGGTATATGTATCACCGCGCTGTTCAAATGTCACAAATGTAAGCAGCCAACACTACAAAATAGATCAATTTTGAAAACATGCAAACAAAGAATAAGTGTAGAGCTAAAAAAGAAATTAAAAAAGGCTAATAATTAATATAGTCCTTTTAACAAATGAAGTGTCCAAAATGTGAAAAAAAGTTCATATTGCCGATCCAAAATTTTTCTATCACCCCCAGTAGTGACTCAGTAAATAACAAAGGTGAGTGTTATACCGCGTACACACGGTCGTTTTTTGCGATGAAAAAAACGAAGTTTTTTAAAACGTCATTTAAATTGATCGTGTGTGGGCAAAACGTCGTTTTTTGTCTTAAAAAAACGACCAAAAAAAAATTCCAACATGCTTGAATTTTTTGTGTCGTTTTTCAAAACGTCGTTTTTTGTTTCACAAAAAGTCACCGTGTGTAGCAACGACGTTTTTCAACCCGCGCATGCCCAGAAGCTAGTTATGAAGCGAGCTTCAATGGAAAAGAGTGGTGAACGTAACCTCGCTTTTTGTGAAAAAACGATGGTGTGTATGCAAAATTGTCTTTGAAAAGTGACGTTTCAAAAACGTCGTTTTTTACTTCACAGAAAACGTCGTTTTTTTTCATCGCAAAAAACGACCGTGTGTACGCGGCATTAGAGGATCCGCCACCAGTGTAGTGAAACATAAGAGGCTTACCGGAAGACAAGGATCTGAGTAAGCATATACTCATCAGATCAGATAAGGCTTCAAACGATATCCGGAAATAATTATAGATGTTATATATTCAAGATGAAACTCCTGGAATATCCTTATAGATGGTACGTTGAATCCACGGAAACCATTGAATTGGTTATAGACGTGTAAACTCAAGTATAGTGTTTACCATGAGTGGTAATGATATAAATTGGCCAATTTCACTTTAAGGCCCCATTTCGAGTATATGCTTACTCAGATCCTTGTCTTCCGGTAAGCCTCTTATGTTTCACTACACTGGTGGCGGATCCTCTAACACTCCCCTTGTTATTTACTGAGTCACTACTGGGGGTGATAGAAAAATTTTGGATCGGCAATATGAACTTTTTTCACATTTTGGACACTTCATTTGTTAAAAGGACTATATTAATTATTAGCCTTTTTTAATTTCATTTTTAGCGCTACACTTATTCTTTGTTTGCATGAGATTATCAGAGACTGCGGACATACTGCACGAGATTACCAAAGACTGCGAACATACCGCACAAGATTACCAGAGACTGCGGACATACTGCACAAGATTACCAGAGACTGTGGACATACTGCACGAAATTTCCAGAGACTGCAGACGTACTGCACAAGATTACCAGAGACTGCGGACATACTGCACGAGATTACCAGAGACTGCAGACATACTGCACAAAATTACCAGAGACTGCAGACAAATGGGCATGAGATTATCATAGACTGCAGACATACTGCACAAGATTACCAGAGACTGCGGACATACTGCACAAAATTACCAGAGACTGTAGACATACTTCACAAGATTACCAGAGACTGCAGACATACTGCACGAGATTACCAGAGACTGCGGACTAATGGGCATAAGACTATCAGACACTGCGGACATACTGCATGAGATTAACAGAGACTGCGGACAAATGGGCATGAGATTATCATAGACTGCGGACATACTGCACAAGATTACCAGAGACTGCGAACATACTGCACAAAATTACCAGAGACTGCAGACATACTGCACAAGATTACTAGAGACTGCTGACATACTGCACAAAATTACCAGAGACTGCGGACTTCCTGCACAAGATTATCAGAGACTGCGGACATACTGCACAAAATTATCAGAGACTGCGGACATACTGCACAAGATTACCAGAGACTGCGGACATACTGCACAAAATTACCAGAGACTGCAGACAACTGGGCATGAGATTATCATAGACTGCGGACATACTGCACAAGATTACCAGAGACTGCGGACATACTGCACAAAATTACCAGAGACTGCAGACATACTTCACAAAATTACCAGAGACTGCGGACATATTGCACGAGATTACCAGAGACTGCGGTCTAATGGGCATAAGACTATCAGACACTGCGGACATACTGCACGAGATTAACAGAGACTGTGGACAAATGGTCATGAGATTATCATAGACTGCGGACATACTGCAGAAGATTACCAGAGACTGCAGACATACTGCACAAAATTACCGGAGACTGCAGACATACTGCACAAGATTACCAGAGACTGCGGACATACTGCACGAGATTACCAGAGACTGCGGATAAATGGGCATGAGATTATGAGAGACTGCGGACATACTGCACGAGATTACCAGAGACTGCGGACATACTGCACAAAATTATCAGAGACTGCGGACAAATGGGCATGAGATTATCATAGACTGCGGACATACTGCACAAGATTACCAGAGACTGCGGACATACTGCACAAAATTACCAGAGACTGCAGACATACTTCACAAGATTACCAGAGACTGCGGACATACTGCACAAAATTACCAGAGACTGCAGACAAATGGGCATGAGATTATCATAGACTGCAGACATACTGCACAAGATTACCAGAGACTGCGAACATACTGCACAAAATTACCAGAGACTGCAGACATACTTCACAAGATTACCAGAGACTGCAGACATACTGCACGAGATTACCAGAGACTGCAGACTAATGGGCATAAGACTATCAGACACTGTGGACATACTGCATGAGATTAACAGAGACTGCGGACAAATGGGCATGAGATTATCATAGACTGCAGACATACTGCACAAGATTACCAGAGACTGCGAACATACTGCACAAAATTACCAGAGACTGCAGACATACTGCACAAGATTACTAGAGACTGCTGACATACTGCTCAAGATTACCAGAGACTGCGGACTTCCTGCACAAGATTATCAGAGACTGCGGACATACTGCACAAAATTATCAGAGACTGCGGACATACTGCACAAGATTACTAGAGACTGCGGACATACTGCACGAGATTACCAGAGACTGCGGATATACTGCACAAGATTACCAGAGACTGCGGACATACTGCACAAGATTACCAGAGACTGTGGACATACTGCATGAGATTAACAGAGGCTGCAGTCATACTGCACAAGATTACCAGAGACTGTGGACATACTGCACAAGATTACCAGAGACTGCGGACATACTGCACAAGATTATCAGAGACTGCGGACATACTGCATGAAATTACCAGAGACTGAGGACATACTGCACAAGATTACCAGAGACTGCGGACATACTGCACAAGATTAGCAGAGGCTGCGGACATACTGCACGAGATTACCAGAGACTTCGGACATACTGCACGAGGAATACCAGAGACTGCGGACCTTTTGCAACGTGATTACTAGAGACTGGGGACATACTGCACAAGATTACCAGAGACTGCGGACATACTCCATGTGATTACCAGAGGCTGCGGTCATACTGCATTAGGGGGGATAAGGACCATTGTCGCCGAATAATAAAAAAAATCTTAATAAGCGGGGGGGGGGGGTGTGCAATTGGATGCCTATTTTCAAAAAAAGAAACATTTAATCCGCTGGGGGGGTTGATGTCGAACAAGGGGTTTGATGGACGCTATTTTCGGTGACCATAAAACAATTTTATAAGCGGGGGGGTGGTGTTATGGATGATGTGAAGCCGGCTTCATTACCTGTGGATGACAGATCACTTTTCCTAGGGAATGCAATTAAAGTAGTCAAAGGTAGAGGAAAGCTGGTGGTGGCTGGAGAGGTTTGCCGTCTAACGGCTGCTATTTTTGACAAACTTTTTAAATAAAAGAAAGATAATTAGCGGGGGGGGGGAGCCGGCTTCTTTACCTGTAGATGGTCGGCTCACGGCGGTGCGTCCCTCTGAGCTGCAGAGTGCCAACATCACTTCCTGGTGTTGGCACTAGCACAGCAATATACTGGGTGGAGTGCACCCGCCCGGCCACAGTGCACCCGCCCGGAAGCTGTGGCGCGCTGGGCTACGGGACAAAGGCATTTTTTGCCTGCCAATGTAGCACCTCGTCTGCAATCTTGTGATTGCACAGACGTGGTGCTACTCATACTGCACCGTGCTCGGGTGCCCTTATGGACGGGCCACCACTGCCCAGGTGAATTGTTTATTAGAAGTGGCCGCAAAAAGTCTGATTATCTTTTGCAACCTGTTTGCATCCATTTCCTGTTTATTTGCATGCACTGTCAGCGATGTCTGAATGGCATTTCTTAGCATAGATTTTCTATTTGTAACAACGGGGGATCATTCCTGTTTAATGTGTGTTGAAACTTGTAGTTTGTATAAGAATCCTGGGTGACAAGGTGACAACCTAGGTGCAAGATTAGTAATAGTAGCCAGGGACAGAGCTTTAACACCCTATAACAAGAATTTCTTGAACAAGGACTTTCATGGCAGGATCAGGAGTTTTTATATTATTAAAAGCTGCAGGTTTAAAAATACTTAAAGGATCAGTAAAGGATTTTTTTTAATGCTAAATAGCTTGCTTTACCTTATAGCAGTCCTGCTTTCATGTCCTCCATGTCCGTTTTTGCTTAGAAGTTGCTGTAATCCCTTGCTGAACTCCACACTTCCTGCTTGTCTGGCTCCTTATGAAAAAACTCATGGTAGCTTTTCATTGTGGTCCATGATCAAGAAGATGTGATTACTATGGGCCAGATTCAGGTAGAGTTAGGCTGGAGTATCAGTGATACTCCAGCGTAACTGTCACTTTAAGCCGGCGTTTTTGTTTTCTGTAACCAGAAAACAAGAAACGCTGGGTTGGAGTTCCGATGCAATCGGCGCAATTGAATTTTGCCATCGCATCGCAACTTTAATTTAAAAATGGCGCCGGGGGCGTTCCCGCTGATTTACGCCGAAAAAATATGTTAATCAGCGGGAATCGGCAATTCACGATCGTATTCGGGCACGATGCAGTGACTTTCCGACGTTTCCGTAAGCGATACGCGGCGTAAAGATAAAGCAGCCCCCTAGTGGAGTATCCTATGTTAAGTATAGCCGTCGTCATCGCGTCGAAAAAAATAATAATCGCATCGCTTGCGTAAAACGTCCATGAATGGGGATTTGACGTCATTGACGTTCACTGACAAAATTTGGAGCATGCGCACTGGGATGCATTGACAGTCGACGCATGCGGAGTACGTTCGCCGCGGGATCGCGCTTAGTTTAAATAATACACGCCCCGTACCCGCCCAATTTGAATTCCGCCGGCTCATTTGCGATGCGCTGCCGCAACTTTAGGAGCAAGTGCTTCATGAATAACAGCACTTGCTCCTAAAATTTCGCCAGAGTAACGTAAATGAGAAACGTTACTCCAGAGCAAAGATGCTCCCATCTACCTGAATCTGGCCCTTTGTGTCTAAAACTCCTCAGAACCAGTCAGATTCATTTTAAAAAACAAACACTGCCCTGTGTTTGTTTGTTTTTGTTCTGTGTGTCTCTGTACACACAGAACAAACTGAAACTAGTCTAAAAACGAAACTAAACTGCAGGCACATTATATGATTGATTTTTATCTATTTTTAATCATTTTTAAAAGGAATCAGTTAACTATTATGTCTCTATACCCTGTAAACAGTCATTTCAGCAACACAAAAAAATGTTTTCCTTTACTACTCCTTTAATATGACATTTGAAATTATATTATGTCAAAGCTTATTTGAAATTTTAAGTTTTTTATGCAGCAACACCCTTGCATTTTGCTGCATGTCAGATATAAATCCTATTGTTTCCCAAGTAGCTGGTTGATCTTTATGCATTTCAGTTTAGCATGAAAGACAAAGAGAAACTCTATCCCCATACACACTATGGGCCAGATTCACGTACCTGGCGGCTTAGCGTAGCTTATTCTATTTACACTACGCCACCGCAACTTACAGACGCAAGTGCCGTATTCTCAAAGCACTTGCTCCGTTATTTGCGGCGGTGTCGTGTAAATGGCCCGGCGTATCCCCGCGTAATTTAAAGGGGGCATCTTGTATTTAAATTAAGCACGCCCCCACACCGAACGAACTGCGCATGCACTGGCCATAAATGTAGCCCAGTGCGTATGCTCCATAGTACGCCGCAAATACATTGGTTTTGACGTGAACAGAATTACCGCAAAGCCCTATTCGCGAACGATTTACGTAAACGACGGAAAAAGCGACGCTGACCCAACGTCCATACTTAACATGGCGTACGCATCACCTACGCAAAGTTACCCCTCATATAGCAGGGGTAACATTACGCTTACGCAAACGACGTAAACTATGACGACGGGGCGCAAATACGTTCGGGAATTGGCGTATCAGGCTCATTTGCATATTTGACGCAGAAATCGTAAGTGACTTACGCCAGTCGGATCTAAGCAAAATCTATGCGTAACTGATTCTAAGAATAAGTCGCATAGATACACAGCCGCACAAACAGAGATACGGCGGCGTATCTGGAGATATGCCGTCGTATCTCCTTTCAGAATCTGACCCTATCAGTTTTCCTGCAAGTTTTTCCCTTCGGGTTTACCAAAACCATGTAATGCAAGGGCCTGCCTGATTGCATACAAATTGAAACTCTTATGTCGCGTACACACGATCATTTTTCGGCATGAAAAAAACTTTGGGGCAGATTCACGTAGATCGGCGCATTATCATTCCGGCGTAGCGCACCACTTTTCCGTTAGACTTGCGCAATCTAGCCGCGTAATCCGGCGATTCACGTAGCTTTTACGCAAGAGCTTGCGCAAACGTAAGGTTTTTTCCGTAGGCGTAAGGAGGAGTAATACAAATTGGGAGGGACGTGGGCGTGTTACATTGAAATGAGCCGTGACCCCATGCAAATGAAGGGCCGGCCGACTCGCGCATGCGCGCGTGAAGGAAACCATGTCAGCTCCGTTGTGCGCATGCTCACAACTCGGGAGCGGCGCAATCATTGAAATTGGAAATGGACTAGGGCAATGTTGTGAACTACGCAGACAGCATAAATAGACACACACAAACGCCCTTCCATTGCAAAAGTACATCCCTTTGTGTCCCTTCCCATTGAATCAAGTGCTTTTGCTCTGTTGTTCGTTAGAGTGTGTTTTGTAGTTGTGAGATTAGTGTTCTGTGTGATCTTGTGCTTGTTGGTAGTTTTGTGAAAGTGTATTTTGATAAGTGTTTGAGACTGTTTGTTTGATTGATAGATTTCTGAGCGTTTGTTTTCTTGCTTTTTTTTTTCATCTGATTTTTTTGTGTGTGTTTCTTGCTGAGTGCTAGTGTGATTTTTGGCTGTTCTTTTTCTCTTTGTGTGTGTTCTTGTCTGATTGGTTGTGCTTGTATTTGTGACAGATTTTTGGTGACTGCTAGTGAGTTTGTTTGGAAGTATGACTGAGAGAAAAAGAAAGCTCAATTTTACTGTGGGGGAAAAAATAATTCTTGCCCGGGCCATTACCGACTATGGGCGTTTTCTCCACGGCCCGCAGAGTGCCACCACCACCCCGGCCAGGAGGAGGGAGATCTTGGATAGGATCACGGAGCAGGTGAATTCATCGGGGGAGGGGGAGACACGGACCCGCTCTGGGATAGAAAAGAAAATAAATGACCTCCGGCGTGAGGTGAAAAAAAAACTGGCCGCAATAAATGCCCATGCCAGGGGCACAGGAGGGGGCCCACCATGCCGGGTTAGATTTTCAGAGACGGAGCGTGTGGTGGCCCTGACCTTTCACCGGCATGAAGTGGAGGGCCTGCCAGGCTTTGACACAAGTCCGGTCCCCGCGGTGCCAGGTAAGGTTTTTATTTCTCTCAGGTGTGTAGCATGTGTGGGGGAGGGGGTGAAAGGGAATATGTGGCAAGTGTGTGGATCCTCCAACCTGTGAATGTTTTGTGTCATCCACAGCTGTGCAGGAGGGTGCAGGGCCATCTGGACTGACCGCTCCAACCCCAGGACAGCAGCCTAATGAGGCCCCCCCAACAAGGCCAGAGTCCGCAGAGGAGGAACAAGAGGAGGGGGAGGATCATGCGGAGGACGATCATGAGGAGGAGCAGAATCATGAGGAGGAGGAGTCCATGGAAGGCACTGGCCCTTTGGTTTCTGCGGACTCTTCCCCTCTGGCTGCAAGAAGCCTGCCCTCCCTAAGGGTCAGCCCCCCCCCCCCTCCTCCCCCAACATGGCTCCCCTCACAAGGGCCTCCCCTTCTCCCCGGCCACAACCATCAGCTGGAGCCAGGAGGTCATCCCCAAGCACCAGGGGGGCGCCCAATCTCATGCCCGCCTGTCTGAGAAGGAACCTGGCCACCCAGACCCGCCTTCTGAGACAGCTCTGCCAGACTATGGGGCGGGTGGATCAGAGCCTGTCCTCCATTAATGATAGCCTGGGTAACCTGGACTCCCACTCCCGGGCCTCCACAACCTGCCTAAATGACCTGCAAACTACAGCAGCAGGCGTTGGGCAGGATGTGAGGGCCCTTACCCAGGCTATCCAGGGCAACACGGCAACACTTGGTGCTGCCCTGGACAGAATAGCCGTGGCCTTGGAGGGCAGGCCGCCAGGTGGGCAGATCTCAGGGGCTGCTCCTCCTTCCCCGGCTTTTCCCCTCCCCCATGCGTCTCCCCTGAGGGTCCGGGGCCGTGGCCGGGGGCGCCCCAGGCGTGGCTCAGGCAGAGGGCAATAATTTTTTTTTCCCCCTTTTGTTTGTTTTGAAAGCTTTTTTATTTTTGTTCTCTGCTTTTTTTTGTTTTTTCTAAGCATTTTTTTTTTCCTATGCATTTTTTGTTTCTATGCATTTTTGTTTGTTTGACTTTTTTGGCATATTTTGGGTTGTGAATGATGTTTGAATGTGGGGGTGACATTCCTGCTGGAAAAGGGGTGTCACCCTCAATTTTGGTGGAGAAGGGTTCCCCAGGACCAGGGAGAAGTGATTCCCAGGTCCGTGTGAATGGTGTATGAATGTACAGTGACATAATTGGAGCCTTGACGTGGCGTTACTGCTCACCAGTCTTGCATGGTGGACTGGTGCCAATCCAATTTGATGAGGATGTGGGGTGTGTGTGCTAGGGACCATAGTGGTGTGCATGCATGCATTCTCATTGTGCCATGATTAATGTGTGTGTTTAACGTGCAAAGATGCCCAATATGAGCTGCCTCCTGACTGCTCTTCCCTCAGAAGACGGGGTATCCTCGGTTAGGGGTTGATTTTCTGGTTGGGGGGTCAGATCATCACGTAGCTCAACCTGCAGGCCCTTCCTCACTGCGAGATTGTGTAGCATGCAACATGCAGCGATGATATGGCACACAAAGTTTGGGGAATACAACAGTGTACCCCCAGACTTATCCAGGCATCGGAAACGTGACTTCAGGAGGCCAAAGGTGCGCTCCACCACTGCACGGGTTTTGATGTGTGCTTCATTGTATCGTTCCTCTCCTGGGGTTTGGGGGTTCCGGATAGGAGTCATGAGATGGGGTCCCAGTGCATATGCAGAGTCACCTGTAAAGGAAAAGACAGGAGAATGTTAGTCATGCATGTGCCACTTCTGTTGTGCATCACGGGAGGGGATAGTCATGCCTGACTCCCATGTCACTCACCAACCAGCCAGGTGTTCCCATACACGTTCTGTTCGAATTCTGTTCGGATGTGGCTTTGATTGTAGATGTAGCTGTCATGGCTGGACCCTGGGTGTTTGGCACGGACGTGCCATATGAGGCCTTGGGCATCAACTATCACCTGTACGTTGATGGAGTGCCAATTCTTCCGATTGCGGTACATGTGCTCGGTCTCATGGGGGGGCTGGAGTGCCACATGTGTGCAATCTATGGCCCCGATGGTGCGTGGGAATCTGGCAATTCGGTAGAAATCTGCCATTGCCTTGATTCGAAGCTCCTCAGTGGTGGGTTTGATGATTTGGTTGGCCAAGCGTGTGAGGATTGCAGGGACAACCTGGTGCACACATCTGCTCATGGAGGATTGTGACATCCCAGCCACCACTCCACTTGTACGCTGAAAAGAGCCACTGGCAAGGACATGGAGTGTTGCCAGGACCTTCACCAGTGGCTGCACTGCATGTGAGCGTTGTGTTGGGCTGGTGATGTCCTCCTGCAAGGTTGTGGTTAATTCCAGGATGGCATGAGGGGGGAATCTGAAGATGCGAAAGACCTCTGAATCATTCATGCCAAACAGGTGTATGCGGGTGCGGTATACCCTCTCCCGTGCCATCCTCCGTGCCCTCCTCCTTCTTTGGTCATCTATATTCACTAGTGCAGCTATGAGCGACGATGCCCCTAGCATGTTGGCAGTCAAATTGTAGTGCAACACGTGTGTGTGGTCTGCTCCTCAATAACGGTGTTGCTTTATCTGACAATTAGACTTTTTTTCAAAAGTTAGATCAGCTTTTATGTGCTCTAACTTTAGACAGGACATTTTGCAGTTGCGCACATCGCGTAGCCTGCGCAGCAACTGCGTTTTTTTGTGGATCCCCGTAACTCCCTCATTAGCATATTTGACTAGCAAATCAATGGTGTGTCTAGCGCAGTTTTGCGCGAAGGGAAGCGAATGTCTAACTCAATTACGCCGGACCAAAAAACGTAGATTTCTGGCGTATATTGTTTTGTGAATCGCGTCCAACTATACGCACGCGCACATTTAGACTTACGCACGCGCAACAGCAGTTGCGCACGCGTAATCGCTCTGTGAATCTGGGCCTTCGTTTTTAAAAAAATCGTGTGTGGGCTACACATCATTTTTCAGGTTCTGAAAAAATAAAAAATAAAATAAAAAATTCAAACATGCTGCATTTTTTAACGTTGTTTCAAACAATGTCGTTTTTTGGGTTGTAAAAAAATGATTGTGTGTGGGCTAAAACGACGTTTTAAACCCACGCATGCTCAGAAGCAAGTTATGAGACGGGAGCGCTCATTCTGGTAAAACTATCTTTCATAATAGAGTAAGCACATTCATCACACTATAACCGACATAAAAGCGCAAATCGTCTTTTACTAACAAGGAATCGGCTAAAGCAGCCCAAAGGCGAATAGAACTTCCCCTTTAGAGTGCCGTCGTACGTGTTGTACGTCACCGCGCTTTGTTTATCATTTTTTTTAAAACAATAGTGTGTGGGCAGCTTTGTTTTTAATGATAAAGTTGGAAAAACGTCCTTTTTTGGACATGCTGAAAAACAACGTTTTTTTTCATGTTGAAAAATGATCGTGTTTACGCGGCATTAAGTCTTGACCTCATATTAGATGGTTTTGGTAAACCTGAAGACAAAAACCTGCAGGAAAACTGATAGTGTGTATGGGGCTTATTGGTTCATTCACACCTACATGTGTGCATTACCATACATGCTGCATGTACATGGAACATTGTAAATCCAGTATTAAAGTAGAAGTCCAGGCAAAACTAACGCTAAGCCTGGTCTGCGCCACATTCTAAACCTAATTTATCTCACCCTGTAAAGCAAAAATCAGTGTGGTTACCTATCCTACAGCCGATTCGGTCCCAGCATCAGCTTTCAGTCGTGGCTTCGCTGTGTAGGCAGGTGCAGGAGAGGCATCCGACAATGGAAGCCCCATAGTAAGTCACTTCCTATTAATTTCACCGACGTTTTCGGTCCTCTCCTGCACACAGCATCCGCCGCTGGAAACCAGCTTGGATCGGGTGCAGAATAGGTAAGTATAGCGAGTTTTGCTTTACAGGGTTAGATAGGTTAGGCTTAGAATGTGGCACAGAGCAGGTTTAGCGTTAGTTTTATTTTTTTAATAACAAACATGTTATCATGTTATATTTATGTGCCCTGTGCAATAGTTTTGCACAGAGCAGTCCAGATGCTTCTTTTCTCGGCTCCCCCGCTGGTGCTCCTGGCCCCTCCCTCCTGCTGAGTGCCCCCAGAGTAAGCTACTTGCTCTGGGGGCACCCACGCAGGCACACTCCTGAGCCCCATCTCTGCTTGTCCATTTACACCGCTCCATCCCTCTATCTCCTGATTGGCTTACTGACTGTGATTGACAGCAGCAGGAGCCAATGGCTTCCGCTGCTCTCTTAGACTCTCAGAAATGAGAGTCCTCAGAGAGTTGAGGCTCTCATGGACATCGCTGGATCGAAAGGGTGCTCAGGTAACGATCAGGGGGAGCTGGGGGGGGGGGCTGCTATACATACATAGAATGCATGAAGGTAAAAAACCTTTAGGGCCAGATTCACAGAGCGATTACGCCGGCGTAACAGGAGATGCGCGGCATAAGTCTAAAATTGCGCATGCGTTTCGATACTCCGCATCCCCAAAACGAGATACGCAAGAAATCTACTTTTTTTTGTCTAGCGTAATTTCGTTAGACAGGCGCATCCGTCCGTGCAAAACTGCGCTAGACACACCATTGATTTGCTATTCACATATGCTAATGAGGGAGTTACGGGGATCCACAAAAGAACGTTGGTGCAGCGCACGCTACGCGCTGTGCGCAACAGCTGCACGGCCTGTCTAAAATTAGACCATATAAAAGGTGGTCTAAAATTAGACAATTTGTCTACATGTCAGAGAAAGCAACACCGTTAGTGAGGAGCAGAGCAGTCACACGTGTTGCCCAACAATCTGTATGCCAACATGCCAGGGACATCCTCGCTCATAGCTATACTACTGACTTTAGACAAGCAAAGAAGGAGGAGGGCACAGAGGAGGGCACGGGAGAGGATATACCGCACCTGCATAGACCTCTTTGGCATGAGTAATTTTGAGGTGTATCGCGTCTTCAGATTCACCCCTCATGCCATCCTGGAATTAACCATAACCTTGCAGGAGGACATCACCAGCCCAACACACCGCTCACATGCAGTGCAGCCACTGGTCAAGGTCATGGCAACACTCCATTTCCTTGCCAGTGGCTCTTTTCAAAGAACAAGCGGAGTGGTGGCTGGGATGTCACAATCCTCCGTGAGCAGATGTGTGCACCAGGTTGTCCCTGCAATCCTCAGACGCATGGCCAACCACATCATCAAACCCACCACTGAGGACCTGCGGCTGAAGGCAATGACAGATTTCTACAGAATTGCCAGATTCCCACGCACCGTGGGGGCCATTGATTACACACATGTGGCACTCCAGCCCCCCCATGAGACAGAGCACATATACCGCAATCGGAAGCATTGGCATTCCATCAACGTACAGGTGATAGTCGATGCCCAAGGCCTCATATGGCACGTCCGTGCCAAACACCCCGGATCCAGCCATGACAGCTACATCTACAATCAGAGCCCCATCCGAATGGAATTTGAACAGAACATGTATGGGGACAGCTGGCTGGTTGGTGAGTGACATGAGTGGCAGGCATGACTGTCCCCCCCCATGATGCACACATCACAAGGGGCACATGCATGACTAACATCCTCCTGTGTTTTTCCTTACAGGTGACTCTGCATATGCACTGGGACCCCATCTCATGACTCCTATCCGGAACCCCCAAACCCCAGGAGAGGAAAGATACAATGAAGCCCACGCCCAAACACGTGCAGTGGTGGAGTGCACCTTTGGCCTCCTGAAGTCACGTTTCCGATGCCTGGATAAGTCTGGGGGGACCCTGTTGTATTCCCCCAACTTCATGTGCCAGATCATTGGTGCATGTTGCATTCTGCACAACTTCAGAGTGAGAAAGGGCCTGCAGATTGACCTACGTGATGACCTGACCCCTGAACCAGACAATCCCCCCCCTAACCGAGGTTACCCCATCTTCTGAGGGAAGAGGAGCCAGGAGACAGCTCACATTAGGCATCTTTGCACGTTAAACACACACATTAATCATGGCACAATGAGAATGCATGCATGCACACCACTGTGGTCCCTAGCACAGGCACATCACATCCTCACCTAATTAGATTAGCACAAGCCCACCATGCAGGACTTGTGAGCAGCAACGCCACGCCATGGCTCCAATTATGTCACTGTACATTCATACACCATTCACACGGACCTGGGAATCACTTCTCCCTGGTCCTGGAGAACCCTTCTCCACCAAAACTGAGGGTGACACCCCTTTGCCAGCAGGAATATCACCCCCACATTCCAAAAACATTCACATCACAAAAAAAAAAAATGCTCAGCAAAAAAAAAAAAATTCCAGCAAAAAAAAAAAAAAAAGGGGGAAAAACAAATGAATGCCGTTGGCGTGAGCCACGCCTGGGGCGCCCATGGCCACGGCCCTGGCTCCTCAGGGGAGACTCATGGGGAGGGGGGGTAATCCGGGGAAGGAGGAGCAGCCCCTGGTCTCTGCCCACCTGGCGGCCTGCCCTCCAAGGCCACGGCAATTCTGGTCAGGCCAGCACCTAGTGTTGCCGTGTTGTCCTGGATAGCCTGGGTGAGGGCCCTCACATCCTGCCCAACGTCTGCTGTTGTAGTCTGCAGTGTGTTTAGGCAGTTTGTAAGAGCCCGGGAGTGGCAGTCCAGGTCCCCAAGCGTATCCTTTATGGAGGACAGGCTCTCCTCCATCCGCCCCAAGGTCTGACTGACCTGTCCCAGATGGCGGGTCTGAAGGGCCTAGTCCCTTCTCAGATTGGCGGGCGGAAGCTCGGCCACCCCCCTGGTCTTCTGGGACGACTTCCTGCCTCCAGCTGAGGCTTGTGGCCGGGGAGAAGGGGAGGACCTTGGGAGAGGAGCCCTGTTGGGGGAGGAGTGGAAGGGGCTAGCCCTTATGGAAGGCTGGCTGCTGCCAGCCAGAGAGGAAGACTCCTCCAAAAATAACAATCCACTGGCTGACATGACATCCTCCTCCTCCTCAAACTCCTCCTCCTCAACCTCCTCATTTTGTCAGGGGTCCTCATCAGGCTGGGATGGTGCGGTCAGCCCAGATGGCCCAGCACCCTCCTGCTCATCTGTGGATGACACAAAACATTCACAGGTTGGAGGATCCACACACTTGCCACATATTCCCTTTCATCCCCTCCCCCACACATGCTACACACCTGATAGGGAAAAAAACCTTACCTGGCATCACGCCTTCATGACTTGAGTCATAGCCGGGCAGGCCCTCCACCTGTTGTCTATGAAAGGTCTGGGCCACCGCACGGTCCTCCGCTGTCAGCCTAACAGGGCATGGTGGGCCCCCTCCTGTGCCCCTGGCATGGGCTAACATTTTGGCCAGCTTTTTTCTGAACAGACGCCGGAGGTCATTGATCTTCTTTTCAATCCCCGACCGTGTCCGGGTCTCCCCCCCCCCCGATGCATTCACCTCGTCAGTAATGTTCTGCAAGATATCACGCCTCCTGGCCGGGGTGGTGTTGGCACTCTCCGGGCCGTGGAGGAAACACTCATATTGGGAAATGGCCCGGGCAAGAATTTGTTTCTCCCCCGAAGTAAAATTTAACTTCCTCTTTCTCTCCGTCATACTCATACAAAAACTCTCTCCCAAACAATCAGCAAAAATCACTCACAAAAACAAGCAGGAAAAATCACCCACAAAAACAAGCAGGAAAAATCAAGCAAGAAAACAAACGAACAAAAAACTATCAACCAAAAACTCTCACAAGCAGTCACCAAAAATCACTTACAAATATCTTCTAACAAACACTAGATCACACAGTCCACAAATATCACATAGACAAACCACAACGCAACTAACAACAGAACAAAAGCACCTTGCTGTATAGGGAGGGATATAAAGGGATGTACTTTTGCAAAGGAAGTGCGTTTGTGTCTGTTTATTTATGCTGTCTGCGTAGTTCACGATTTTGGCCTAGTCCACTTCCAATTTCACTGATTGCGCCGTTCCCGAGTTGTGAGCATGCGCACAGAGGTGCTGACCATGGTCTGCTTCAAGCGCGCATGCGCGAGCCGGCCGGCCCTTCATTTGCATGGGGTCACGGCTCATTTCAATGTAACACGCGCACATCCTTCCCAATTTGTATTACTCTGCCTTGCGCCTCAGAAATAACGTTGCGCAGGCGCAAATTTCTGCGTAAAACCGACGAGAATAGGGTGATTGCGCCGCTACATTGCACCAGTCTAACGTAAAGGCGGTGCGCTACGCCGGTCCAATAATGCGCAGATGTACCTGAATCTGGCCCTTAGACTTTAGAACCACTTTAAAGCGGTATTAAAACCAAAACAAAAAATGTAAACTATTGCAGCTTACCAATCATTAGAGGTGGTGGCTGCATTTCTTAAATTTTTGTCATTTTTCTCTGTTTTCGCCTGGTGATCTGGTCAGTACCACACCTCCTGAGTGCCCCCACTCTGGATGTTGTCAGTCTGGGGGGAGAGGTGTGTTAGATGTACTAACAACAAGAACCTGGGGAATGCCCAGGGAATAACCAAGCCTACTTACCGACCAGCTAGCAGAACAACCAATTAACCTGTCTAACAATGTGCGTTAAAAACAGGGGTTTTGTCCGCACGCATTTGCAAACGCATGCGTGAGCCACAGAGCCGCGCCAAGGCACCCCATAATTCTGTGGTCCTAACACTAACAGTGAGTGTCCTCACAATGGAGGCACATGCATTTTAATGGATAGATAGGGGCAGGTGGACTGAAGGGGAGCCACCCCTCCTTAAAGGTACAGAAGCACACCAAGCACCCAGCATATAGCACAATGGCTGCAAAGGTGTTGGTGCACTGCTGGACCAAAATAAACACCACAGGTGAAACAAAACGTATCCACCGCCCCCATCTATGGCTGGCATGTGCCTCCATTGTGAGGACACTCACTGTTAGTGTTAGGACCACAGAATTATGGGGTGCCTTGGCGCGGCTCTGTGGCTCACGCATGCGTTTGCAAATGCGTGCGGACAAAACCCCTGTTTTTAACGCACATTGTTAGACAGGTTAATTGGTTGTTCTGCTAGCTGGTCGGTAAGTAGGCTTGGTTATTCCCTGGGCATTCCCCAGGTTCTTGCTGTTATCTGCTTTAGCCTTCCATTGCTACTTACTGTGATTGCCAGCCATAGATGGGGGCGGTGGATACGTTTTGTTTCACCTGTGGTGTTTATTTTGTGTTAGATGTACTAGCACGCTTACAAAAAGTAGCAAAACTGCAGCTCACACTTTATAAGCAGTTACAGCAAACAGTTTTTTTTCTTTTGGGGTAAAGGTTTTACATACATAAATAAAAACAGATCATTGTAAGCACCCCTGTCAGTGGTAAATGGTTTGTTCCAATTCTCTTAATTGCTACATGTGCAAGAGAGCTAAGAGACTGTACACACGATTGGAATTTCCAGTGGGATAAAATCCAGTGGGATAAAATCCGATGGAAATTTCCGTTGGAAATTCCGTTCAAGCTGTCTTGCATACACACTGTCAGACCAAATTCCGACCGCCCAAAACGCGGTGACGTAAAACACTACGACGAGCCGAGAAAAATTAAGTTCAATTCTTCAGAGCGTGCGTCAACTTGGTTCTAAGCATGCATGTTTTTTTCTCCTAAGGAGTTCCACACAGACAATCGGAAAAAAATAAACATGTTCTAATGTTCTAATTCTAAACTCCGATGGAAAAAAGTCCGATGGGGCCCACACACGGTTGGAATATCCGATGAAAAAATTCCATCTGACTTTTTCGTGTGTACAAGGCATTAATGGCCAGGCCACCAGATGAAAATAAAGAACAGCAAGCCCAAAAAACAAAACGAATGCAGCAATCACATCTTAGTACTGGTAAGTAGTGTTGCTCACGAATATTCGCATTGCGAATATTCGCTACGAATATTGCATATTCGAGTATTCGCGAATAACTCGAATATCGTGGCGAATATTCGCAATTTCGAATATTCGTATTTTTAAAATTTCGCAATAAATTTCGCAATCAATTTTTTTTTTTTATAATATAGCGAATATTCGTAAATATCGAATATTCGTGATATTTTATCCAAAAAAAAATAGCGAAATTTCGCAATTATTTTCGCTTTCGCATATGCGAAATTTCGCTATTTTTTTTTTTATAAAATATAGCGAATATTCGTAAATATCGAATATTCGTGATATTTTAAAAATATCACGAATATTCGATATTAACGAATATTCGCGAATATTCTTCGAAATATTCGCGAAATATCGCGAAATCGAATATGGCGTATTCCGCTCATCACTACTGGTAAGCCACTATATAATACATTTTTGCTCTTGGCTTAATACCACTTTAACAAGTGTGTTTAATTATGATGTCATGTCAAAGAATATGCAACGTAAGTCATATCAATGTATAAAAACACATGCTAGATTCACATTATTATACATTTAGATGCAGAATAAATACAGTGTAGACATTTACACCTGTGGTGTAATAGGCCTAGAATTAAATAGCACTAAAATGCTAGTCATATTTTTCCCCAGACAGAAATTATTAGCGATTGGATACACATTACAGGCTAACAAAACATCTCATAAAAAAATGGCATATTGCTGTGGACTTGTTTATAGTGTTTTTAAAATGCTCCATCACAGAGACGTGTGGCAAGAGCTCAAGGTTTAATTTTTCCCAGGGGGCCATAAAAAAAACCACAAACCATATTCAAAGCTCAGTAATTGTTCCTATATTCCACCTGTCTATTTTACAACTATTCATGTCTCCTGCAAGGTTCCTGCAGTAAACAGGATTTATCCAAGCATGTCTGGGTTTAAATTACAGTCATATCAACAGCTTTGTAAAATCTTTTGTTAAGCATTCAATTGGTTCATAAAATATGTTGCATTTCCTACCATTTTGACACATATTTTATTTAGTGATGCTGTTTATGATTTAGTTACACCAATACTAAGCAAAACCTTTGTCCAGGGTACAAATCATTGGGAGTTAATGCACAAGCAGATATACAATGCATGTTGACCTCAAACTGAACTTTAAGCGAAACCGAATGTCATCTTACAACACATCTTCATGGTCGTGGTTCTAAGACAGAGATCGATATGGATCACATAAACACGTGATAGGGCATACAACATAAATACACCTAAGGTGTGCCTTGGTGGTCTGGTCAGTATGCCAAGTAAAAGGGGCATACCCAAGGTAAGTAATAGGTAATTATGGAGAAGGATGTGTTGAGAAGTGCCATGAAAAAGGGAGGGAGGGTAATGCACACTGGAACCAACAAAGAGCATGGGCGAATGGGCTGCTTACATACCCCCCTCTTGGCCCCTCACATAAATTCAGGCCACCATACTGGCCTTCTTATTTATGGTTGTGGCCCTAAGACCGAGACCGATATGGATCACATAAACATGCGACAAGACATACAACATAAATAGCCCTGAGGTGTGCCTTGGTGGTCTGGTCGGTATGCCAAGAAAAGGGGACAAAAGACTCAGATAGGGTAATAATTCTTTATTGGTTCAATGGTTTATTGACCCAGGTTGGCGAAGGCCTGTGCCATTTCCAGCTGAGGATTTGGGATGTATGTAGCAAAGCAAGTGGACTTCCATCTGCCTAATTTCTTGATCATGTGGTCAGGTATGGGGAAGCTTCTCCACTCTGGAAGGAGTGTCCAGAGATCTGCGAGGGGTCAAGGCCCAAGTTGACTAGAAGAGTTCTGAAATGTCTGATGAACTGGCTGCCACTCAGGGAGCCATTTGGAAAGGGTAGCAACAGGATAATATCAGATTGACTGGGTACCTCGGACAGTAGTCAGTTGAGTACCGCCACTGAGCACCAGGCCTTGTTGCTTTGAACCTGGGACCAGTTTGTTAGGTTTTGGAGACTGTAAGATGCAGAGAGTAGCGGTCCCGAAAGCGAGTTAGGTGACGTCTGAGCAGTGTTTTACTGCTGGTGTGGTAAATTCACTAGGTCGCAGAAAGCCATAGAAGGCCAAGTAGATGGCCGCTTGAATGACCAGGCTGGGCAAGAGACCAAACAGACAATGGGTAAAGATTTCAGATATGCCTCTGAAGATGGCACTTGTTTCTGGATGCCCCATAGGAGAGATCTGACAGCATGGGCCATAGACAGTGATGGTTTATTGGGGTCCTGTAAGGACAAAAAATGCTGGACACCGGCTAGGTATAGCCTGATGGTATTATAAGAAAGGGTCAGCTAAATGTGGCAATACGAAATGTACAAAAATGTGCAAAAACAGTGTAGCGCTGGACAGCATATACCACCTGAGTATCTAAAGTAACTGGTGTAAACAGTGTTATTCTATAAATGGTAACAATCAAAATGTGAATACACAAAAGCTATAAGTGCATAGGTTGTTATAACACTGTGCCAATCAATATGGCACTGAGCATAAAGTACTTATAAATATCAACAGATAAATAAACAGTGTAAAAATAAAGTGACCAATTCAGCATATGAGGTGCAAAACAAA
The DNA here is from genome assembly GCA_029574335.1 of Rana kukunoris. Lineage (NCBI taxonomy): Eukaryota > Metazoa > Chordata > Amphibia > Anura > Ranidae > Rana > Rana kukunoris. The sequence goes on along the minus strand of CM056051.1, from coordinate 270,968,397 downwards.
TAGGGCCAGATTCAGGTAGATGAGAGTATCTTTCCTCTGGAGTAACGCTTCTCATTTACGTTACTCTGAAGACCCTTTCAGCGCAATTCCTGTAATTCACATAGCAGTTGCGCGTAAACTTGCGCCAGAGTAACGATAATGCGCTGGCGTAACCCGACGCAAGTGGAAGTGGGTGTGATCATATGTAAATGATGGGCGGAGGCCGGCGCAGAGGCTTACGTTCAGCGCATCATCCACGGAGCATGCGCAGTGAGTGCGGCTCCCCTCGCCCCCTTGTGCGCATGCTCACAACTTCCGTCGGCACCACTTCCTGGGAAACGTCAGCGCAATGCGTTCCGCTGGGCGCTTAAAAGCGCTGGCGGAAACGCCATTCCGGCGCAAAAGTAGTTCCGTTTCCCCCCACCCCAGGGAAGATACTTTTGCTCTGTAATGGCTGCTCCCGCTACCCCCAGAGAGAGGAGGAACCTCAATTTTAATACCCAGGAGGTCTCTGTCATTATCTCGGCTATGGAGACGGAGAATGAATTTCTCCATGGCCAAAAAAGCCGCAAGACCAGCCGGGAGAGGAAGCAGGGCATCCTGGAGTCGATTGCTGCCAGGGTCAATGTCCTGGGCTACTCCACCCGGACTGCTGGGGACATACAAAAGAAAATAAATGACCTGCGGCGCAAGGTGAGGGACAAGGTGGCCTCCATCAGGAGGCATGAGAGGGGCACAGGTGGTGGTCCCCCATGTCCTGTCACCCTGACCGCAGAGGAGGAGGTGGTTGCTCGCTGCCTGGAGAGGGAGCAGGTGGAGGGGGTCGCAGGCTATGACTCCGTGGAGGAAGGCACAAGGACAGGTAAGTGTTTTATAATCCCCTATTTGATGTTTTGCATTTGGGGGGTGGGGGGGGGACATGTGCCAAGTGTGTGGGACCACCAACATGTGTCTGCTTTGTGTCATCCACAGATGACGGAGCTGGGCCATCATCTGTCAGCCTGCATTCCACCCCATCCCCCCCACGCCATCATGTGCCCGAGCCACTGGGTGGTGAAGAGGTTGTGGAGGAGGAGAGTGGCCACACCACACCTGCCGAGGTGGTTGTGGAAGATCCTGCTGTGGCAGAGCAGGACTTTTCATTAGTCTTGTCTGTCTCCTCCCCTTCTCCTGGCCCGTCTGTCGTCCCCTCCCCCATCCTTGGAAGCCCCTCAAGGGCGACACCTTCCACCCGAGGACATCCATCTTCGGGCCCCAGGAAGGCGACCCAGAAGACCAGGGGGGTGTCTGATGGTGTCCAGGACCAGTTGGCGAGGGATCACGCCAGACAGACAGAACAAATGGGGGCCATAGCGGACCACTTGCAGAAAGTGTCTGACAGCCTGGGCTCCGTTGCCAACCTCAGCAACGCAGTGCAGGATGTCAGCTCTAACTGCGCTGCAGTGGTCACCACTTTGGGGGAGGTGCAGGGGGATATCCAGCACCTTACTGCAGCCGTCCAGGCCAACACTGCTGCCATCCATGGGAACAGTGCTGCCATCCGTGAGCAGGGGAGGCTGAGTCGGCGGGCCCAGCATTACCAGATGACCCGTCAGCTCCGGATGCAGGCCCAGACGAACAATTACCTTGGACGGATAGCCAGGGCCTTGGAGGGCACGCAGGCCACACCTGCCAGGAGTGGCCCACCTGGGGATCAGCCACCTCCAGATGCCCCCCCACCCCCACCCACTCCATCCAGGCAGCTGCGGAGCCAGAGAGGGGCCCCCAGAAGAAGCCCCCGGCATCCCCGATGAGGCCTTTTTTTTGTTGCTGGTTTTATATTATTATTTTTGACATACTCAGGTCATGAGTTTATTTTATTTTTTTCTCAGGTTATGAGATTATTTTTCTTGTATTGATCAGGATATGATCTTTCTAATTTATTTTTGTACTGCACACGGTCAGGAGTGCAGGGGACAGTGTGAATGGTGTGTGAATGTGAGAGGGTGGCACTCCTGAAAGTAAGGGGTGTCACCCTCGGCCGTGGTGGTGAAGTGAACCCCACGGCTGTATGAATGACGTGTGAAAGGTGTGTGAATGGACAGTGACATCATTGGGGCCTTGACGCTGGCGTTACTGCTCCCAACTCCTACATGCTGGACTTGGGCTAATCCAATGCGATGTGCATGTGGTGTGTGTGATCTAGGGACATCAGTGGTGTACACGCGTGCACTGTCTGTGTAATTAATGTTTTGGGTTAGTGTCCAAAGATGCCTACGGCGAGGACCCTCCTGACTGCTCTTCCATCAGCAGACTGGGTGTCCTCTGGCAGGGGGGGACTGTGTGGGTCGGGGGTCAGGTCATCACGTATGTCAATATGCAGGCCTTTTTTCATAGCAAAGTTATGTAGTATGCAACATGCACCGATGATCTGACACACAAAGGTAGGGGAATACAATAGGGCCCCCCCAGACTTATCCAGGCAGCGGAAACGGGACTTCAGGAGCCCAAATGTTTGCTCAACCACCGCACGGGTTTTGATGTGTGCTTCATTGTATTTTCTCTCTCCTCTGGTTTGGGGGTTCCGGAAAGGAGTCATTAGATGGGGTCCCAATGCATATGCAGAGTCACCTGTAAGGTAAAAGACAGGAGAATGTTAGTCATGCATGTGCGATTTCTGTTGTGCATGACGGGAGGGGATAGTCATGCCTGACTCCCATGTCACTCACCAACCAGCCAGCTGTCCCCATACATGTTCTGGTTAAATTCTGCTGGGATGGGGCTCTGACGGTATATGAAACTGTCATGGCTGGACCCGGGGTGTTTGGCACGGACGTGCCATATGAGGCGTTGGGCATCGGCTATCACCTGTACGTTGATGGAATGCCAATGCTTCCGATTGCGGTATATGTGCTCTGTGGCACTGGGGGGCTGTAGGGCCACATGTGTGCAATCAATGGCCCCCACAGTGCGTGGGAATCTGGCAATGTTGTAGAAATCTGTCATTGCCTTCTGCCGCAGCTCCTCAGTGGTGGGTCTGATGAACTGGTTGGACATGCGTCTGAGGATTGCAGGGACAACCTGGTGCACACATCTGCTTATGGAGGATTGTGACATCCCAGCCACCACTCCACTTGTACGCTGGAATGATCCACTTGCAAGGAAATGGAGTGTTGCCAGGACCTTCACCAGTGGCTGCACTGCTTGTGATCGGTGTGTCTTGCTGGTGATGTCATCCTGCAGGGTTGTGGTTAGTTCAAGTATTGCATCAGGGCTGAATCTGAAGAGGCGATACACCTCCTCATCCCCCATGCCAAAGAGGTTCATACGAGTGCGGTATATCCTCTCACGTGCCCGCCTTCTTGGTTCCAGGGGACCCATCAGTAGTTCTAGGACCACGAGTGCCCCTGGCATGTTGGCACACAGAGGTGTTGTCCTTGCAAGTGGGGGTGCTCAGCAAGCTCCTATCGTCGGTAACGCTGCTGTAGCTGCTCTCCTGCTGACCTGTGACCGTCTGGAGTAAAGATAAAGCAGCCTTTTGTAGAAATAACTTTGCGCTGGACGGATCAGATACGCGCGGCGCATGTAGCCAGCGTATGGTGCTAATCCGTTCGTGAATTGGGAAATCTCCCTCATTTGCATATTTGCAGGGGAAATCAATGGGCGCGACTGATGCGCCCAGCGAAAATAAACGCTGACGATACTCTGGCGTCGGAACGTTCCGCCGGTCGCAAATGAGCCGTTATTGGGCGCATCTAGTTTGGTGGGTACGGGCACATAGAAACGTCGGCGCATCAGCACAGTTACGCGGCGCATATCCAAATACTCCAGCGCAAGTGTTCGTGAATCTGGCCCATAGAGTCCACAGAAAAAAGCTGGGAGTTATTAGCCCCTTCCCATGCAGGTGATGAAAAGGTGCAAACAATGAAAGTCCAATTAGGAGATCCACAGGTGAGAAAGGAGGGAGATTTCAGACATCAGTGGCCCAACACCAGTAGAAATAAAGGCTTACCAGAAAGCCTGTGACTATCCCTTTCAGGAGAAGTCTAAACAGGCATAGCAGGAAATTCTGATCCTTTGGGGTGTCAGGAACAAATTCGCATCTCTCCACAGATTAGATGGTAGAATCCACAGCTCCTCATGGGGTTAACCACTGCTTCCAAATGGAACTTGCATAGATGTATGTGAGCGTGTGTTTATCAAACACCATGTGGGAAAAAAGAAAGGGACAATCCCATAGTGTAGGCGTAAAAAACGAGAGGGTTTATTTAAAAACTAAAAAAATTGAAACAGCTTAAAATACTCTCATTCATAGAGAGTGATACAAAAGTCCTTGCAAGGATAAAAAGCTCTGTATGAATATCAGACCGCCTAAGGCCGTTAGCATATGCGCAATACGAGTGTGTCTGCCCGACGATCGTTTCGTCGTAATGACATCATCAGGTGCACAGGTACGCCATTGCACACATGCTATTTATACAGCCCAGAGGAAGAGTATGACAAAACCATTGAGTAGAGGCGGGGATAGAACGGAGCATATGATAGATCAATATAACCACTATATTGTGAATGGAAATCACCATGCCATCTTGTGGTTAAAAAAGCGTATTACCGCTCAAAGAATAATAGGCTGATATTATGAATGGAAATCATTATGCCATCTTGTGGTGAAAAAGGCGTATTGCTGCTCAAAGAAAAGCAATAGGAATAATAGGCTACTATGACCGCTCAATTATAAATGGAAATGATTATGCCATCTTGTGGTGAAAAGGCGTATTGCCGCTCCAGGAAAAGCAATAAGCCAAAAATTCCCTGAATATGAATATTCCTTGTTATGGAAATAAACTTATTAACCGTAATGATCAATTTCAGCATTGGTGTGAATATTTAATACTCATTGTTGAGCAAAATATAAACATAAAAACATGACAACTATAAGGCTAAAAAATGCATTAAAAAGGGGTGTGAATGAACACAAGATGCCATGGAGATTGAATATCCTGCACAGAATGCCATGGAGAATCAATGACGCTAGTGCCACATAGTGGTAAAGTACAATAAAGGCTATAGAATAATGAAAAACATTGGTAAAGTACAAATGTAAAAGGAGAAAATAAGAGGACAAGCAATAGAACAATCCCCAGGGAATGGGGTTGACTCCATGTGAGTGAGACCCTCAACTGTTGTTGATAAAACAGTTGATGTCCCACTCAACGTTGAGTCCCCCAGGTACATGGCAGCCCAACTTGTGTATCCAATTAGTTTCGGCCCTGGAGATTGTTCTCTTGCTATTACTATCTCTCCAATGGGGAACATATTTCTCCAAGGCTATGAAATGTAGGCTAATATGTGTCTAACGTCACCTATCGCCGCTGCTCCGAGGCAAGAGGCCAAAAACCTGCGGTATTAGTTCCAAGCAATGCGATAGGCCTTCGGTGTGTTGTGCACTATGGAATGGTTGATGAGCTAGGTTGCGTTGGAGCGGGACAGGAGTAGTCGTAGGGTCAGTCCCAGGCTCCTGCTAAAAAAACAAGGTAAAATTAAAGCGGGACAGAATATCTGCTGCAATATTGCATTTGCCTGGAACATGCTTGAAGAGATTATTAAACTGGTGATGGAGTGACAGCTGCACAAGTCTTCTCAGGAAGGACATGATGGGAAATGCCTTGGATCTGCCTTTATTGATGAAGTTGGCCGTAGCCTGGTTATCAGTGGTGAAGACCACCGTTTTTCCTATCCAAGTATAGCCCCAGGCCTGGGCAGCTACCAAGATAGGATACAGCTCGAACAGAGATGAGGATTGTGTGAAACCATGAATAAAGAGGATTTTGGGGGGCCAAGGATTTTGGGGACCCGAAGGTCAACTTGGTTGCAAAATAATACTTCCTCCACTTGATACTGTGCCACCGCCAGAGGGATGGCTCGATAAGGAGGAGTTTGAACGCGTCTGCTATGTTTGCTTTGGACTTCCAGGCCCTACCCAAATAATGGCCTGAATAGCAATGTCCACTGAGGCATATTTGAGGGAAAATTCCTTGGAAGGAAGTAGGGAGTTCAGACTTGGTATGTGAGAGGAATGAGGCACAGACAAATCATATACTAAACAGAGTTTATTAGAGAACTTGCCCTTGACAAGCCCAATAGGTCTGACTCTCCAAACTGGAAAAGGTGACTGAGGGAAGTGGTTGATGATGAAGCCTCTGTCCAGTTCCGTCTGTAGCAACAAGTCTATGGCCTGTTCGGGCAGGAGTGAGGTCCTTACTGCCGGCCTGTGACATGGCTCCGACTATAAGACAAGAAGGTGGGTGCATGTGTTACGAAGGGATGTAGCAGTGAAAGATAGCGAAGCGGGGCACAAACTCAGTTTAAGAAAAGGGACGTGGACTACACACCTGACTGACGTCCAAGTGGAGAGGTCCTGGCAGGGATCGAGACTGGGTTGACCAAAAACCTGTAATGGGGGTTACATAAGGGTAACATGTATACTGCTTTTACCTGAAATGAACTGACCAATCCCTGTCATAAGACTGGCCCTGGTGAAGATGCAAATTGCTTTTTTTTACCTATCAAAATAACATCCAACCTGGAGCAGTATGGAGAGACTGAACTCGATTGACCTGAGGGAGATAGACAGAAGAAAAGATAAGTGGCCCGTATGCCACTAGAGATAAATGTTCAGGTTCTGATCTAACTACATATTTCCATCATTATTATTGGAGCCCAAAGCTATAATGTAATCAATAAGGGTAGTTTCAACAAGCTTCAGGACACCAGCAATTACATTTCATCCCATCACTGAAAGTTCACAACTTGATGTGACTATACATAAAGCATCAAAACATGTCATTCTTGCATATAAAGATTAAGTCATTGTTTGGACTTGGTTTACATTACACCTACAATTCTGCCATTTATCAAAGTGCATACAAAGATGACAGGTTGTATGCTGAGAAAATAGTGATACATCTATCTAAAACAAAACACTAACAAGCTGAAGGTTACAGTCAAGTGATCCTGTAGAGACATGGATATCAGTTTGATTGTATGTTATGAAACCTTATATTTTTTTATAGTATTTGACATTTTCTAAAAAAAACTCAATTCTCTTATGAAAAAAAAACAAAACAATTTATAGTGTTAGGCCGCGTACACACGAGGAGATTTATCCGATGAAAACGGTCTGACAGACCGTTTTCATCGGACATGTCTGCTGGGCTATTTTGGTTTGATCAGTGCACACATGATCAAACCAAAATCCCCGCGGACAGACAGCGACGTGACGTGGCGGTGACGTTGACGCCGCCACGTCACCGAACCAGGAAGTAAAATACTTCCACGCATGCGTCGAATCCATGCTTTAAAACTTTTGTCTGCTGGAAACCTGTCTGCTAGCCCGTACACACTATCGAATCTGTTTCAGCAGATATATTCGATCGTGTGTATGCGGCCTTATAGTGTTTTAAGTTAGGAATACATACCCTAACTTGTCTGGGACTATATTTTTAAGTAAAGCCATCTAAATGTTTCCAGTTTCTAGAAAAGTTTAAGTTAGGAACACATATATTAAACTATATTTATTTCAAGCACTTATATAGCACTGTCAATTTACAGAACACTTTACATATACATTTACATCAGTCACTGCTCTCAAGGAGCTTTCAATCTAAGATCCCTAACTCACATTCATGCATACACATATAATGGCCAATTTTCCTACCAGCATGCCTTTGGAATGTGGGAAGCCTATGCAGGCACAGGGTAGAGCATGCAAGCTGCAGGCAGGGAGTGTTGTGGTCAGAATTCAAACCAGCGACCCTTTTTCTGCTTGACAAAATACTAACCACTACACCACTCCGCTGCCCTATTAGTTAGCCACTTATTAAAAGGAATTGTCTCATGAAACTGGCTTTCAAAACAAATTAACATTATTTATAAAGTGTTACAAATGTAATATTATTAAAGCAGCTCCAAATGTAAATGTAAACATAAAAAAAAAAGGAAACAATGCTTCTTTCTTAGCCAACTGTAAAGAACATAGAATAGAGAATGCGTTAACTTTTTAAAACCTTTTAGGAAAGTAGTTTGCACTTTAACCACTTCAGCCCCTGAAGGATTTGACCCCTTAATGACCAGGCCCTTTCTTGCGAGATTGCACTGTGCCGCCAACGCTGTACCCAACCAACACTGATCTTCCTTTTTTTCCCCACAAATAGAGCTTTCTTTTGGTGGTATTTGATCACCTCTGTGGTTTTTATTTTTTTGCGCTATAAACAAAAAAAGACTGCCAATTTTGAAAAAAAAATGTTTTTTTCTTTCTGCTATAACACACATCTAAAAAAATATATATTTTGAAATTTCTATGTTCATAGAGATAGAAGGGAGAATTGTTGGGTACATCTAAAATACACAGCTCATATCCTGAACCCACAAGTATCGGGTATGGGGTGCGGGTGTTTAACCCCCCAAAAATTTTTTAGCAAAGGGAAAACGATACTAGCTGTGGGTTATGGGTGCTGCACACCCCTGATAGCAATTTGATAAAAGGAAAGGTACCCCAACAAATGTATGTCCATTTATTATAAATACATTAATCGACAAATAAAATAAACATTTTGGATGGTATGTTAAGCAACATTCAAAGCATGTCAACAATCATTTGTTCAATGTTCATTCTTACCTTTCAATACCATTGCATGACGTTTTAGTGATATGGAAAAATTCTTGTCACTGGTGGTGTTCTTTTGTCCTGATGGGTCTCAAGCGTATGGGAACTGCCATGTGCAGGTTTTTAAGGTTCCAAAAGACATCAAACTCTTTAAAATATACAGAATCAAAACCTGTGCAATTGCACGTTTAACACACATGCGTCCTGCAATTTAAAGTTAAATGAAAAGATAATTTTTTTAAGTAAATGTAACTCAATTAGATTATGGAAATGCACATACCTTAAAGAGAAAGTAAACCCGGTATTTAAAAAAATATGCATAGCATACTAGCTCATCATGAATGACTTACCTGAGATCGAAGCCCCCGAAACTGCTCCTCGTTCTCCTCCGCCGCCATCTTGTCCCTTCCGTGTATCACCGCTCTGGCGCTGTGACTGTCCAGAGCGGCGATGACATCACTGCCGCACCTGTAGGTGCAAGTTGTGTGGTTGGGTTTACAACCACTTTAAAAGTTTTGTCTAGATCATGCAATATTATACATTATTTTGGTAAATGTAAAAAGTGTGTTTTAAGAACTAATAAAAATTGAGTATGGTACTTAACCACTTAAGCCCCGGACCATTATGCAGCTAAAGGACCTGGCCGCTTTTTGCAATTCGGCACTGCGTCACTTTAACTGACAATTGCGCAGTCGTGCGACGTAGCTCCCAAACAAAATTGGCGTCCTTTTTTCCCACAAATAGAGCTTTCTTTTGGTGGTATTTGATCACCTCTGTGTTTTTTATTTTTTGCCCTATTAACTTAAATAGAGCAACAATTTTGAAAAAAATTCAATATTTTTCACTTTTTGCTATAATAAATATCCCCAAAAAATATTTAAAAAAAATTCCCCTCAGTTTAAGCCGATACGTATTTTTCTACATATTTTTGGTAAAAAAATCGCAATAAGTGTTTATTTATTGGTTTGCGCAACATTTATAGCGTCTACCAAATAGGGGATAGTTTTATTGCATTTTTATTAATTTTATTATTTTTCCTAGTAATGGCGGCGATCAGCAATTATTATTGTAACTGCAACATTATGGCAGACACATCGGACACTTTTGACACTATTTTGGGACCGTTGTCATTTTTACAGCGAACAGTGCTATAAAAATGCACTGATTACTGTAAAAATGGCACTGGCAGTGAAGGGGTTAACCAGAAGGGGGCGCTAAGGGATTAAGTGTGCCCTAAGGGAGTGTTCTTACTGTGGGGGGCGTGGCTGTGCGTGTGATGTCACTGATTGTCATTCCCCAACACAGGGAACAGACGATCAGTGACAGCCACACTAAGACGCACGGGGAGAGGTTTCTTTACACTTACCTCTTCCCGTTCTTCCTCTCTGTGACCCGATCGCGGGACACCGGAGGCAATCGGGTTCGCTGTTCCCGCAGGGAAGGTCACGGAGAAGAGTACCAGGTCACATGTTCATGTACACCCTTGTGCCCAGCTGTGCCATTTTGTCGACATATATCATCGTGCGGCAGTCCTCAAGTGGTTAAAATATCAAAGTAAAGTAATTAACATTTATTTTTATGTTAAAAATTATATACTGTATTTATTGGCATATAACACTCACTTTTTTACCCAGAAAATAGAGTGTAAACTGTGCCTGCATGTTATACGCAGGGGGTGTGGAACATTTTTTTCTGAAACTTCCCTCTTAAAGTTAGGGTGTATGTTATACGCCTGTGCGTGTTATACGCCGATAAATACAGTAATTTTTATGTTAAAATTACAAGCCAACAGAATAATTTTTAGCAGTGTGGTTGACAAAAAGGGACAGGCAAGCTCACAATGATTTTGATTACTTCATGATTAACCACTTCAGCCTTAGAGGATTTGGCTGCCAAATGACTGGGCCACTTTTTGAGTTTTGGCACTGCGTCGCTTTATCTGACAATTGCATGGTTGTGTGACGTGGCTCCCAAACAAAATTTACGTTCTTTATTCCCACAAATAGAGCTTCCTTATTTTGGTATTTGATCACCTTTTGATGTTTTTATTTTTTTTCGCTATAAACTAAAATAGAGAAATAATTTAAAAAAAAAAAAGCTATTTTTTTTCTCTGTTTAGGCCGATATGTATTCTTCTACATATTTTTGGTAAAAAATGCAATAAGCGTATATTGATTGGTTTGCGGAAAAGTTATAGCGTCTACAAAATAGCATTTAAGCAGTTACGGTAGGTACTGCATTTGTAAATGGGCTCTAGTGACTCACAACACATACATGCAGATACAATATAAATATATAAAAGTTAAGAGGATAATGATTCAGCAGACCTGGCAGATTCTTGACGTAATCTTTAATGTTTCTTAGTCTAACCGTATGAAAGAAAAGCTATGCATTTTAAGCCTTTTGTGTTTCCTTAAACAAGAGAAGCATTATCTTCTCCTGATATTATTACTATTTGAATTCTGTTCAATACTCAGTATTAATGAACAAACGATAATACAGTACTATTAAACCTTCAGAACAAGATAATGGTAAAATGCAACATTTGCATTAGATTAGAGATGAGAGATGGACCATTTCACCAGGATACTCCATTTGTGAACGGGCAAAGAAACCTATAGGACTACTTGTCAAAAAAAAAATCCAGATTGCAAAGTAAATAGAAAGCCCCACCAAACAGGAAGTCAATGGAGATCCCTCTTTTAAGTTTACTGAGCTTAAAGGGAAGATAATCTCCACCTCCTGTGTTGTAAATGGCCTTTTAAGGATGAAAGTATTAAGAAATTAGGACGTTTATTACTTCCTTACTAGGTCTGCATACCTGTGCGCTAATCAATTTGTTTATCTCTATTTGCAGATCCCTGCCTTAATTTAGAGAATAATTTCACCCATCTCTTCCATAAACCACAGTCTTTTCCTTCATGTGTAATATCTGCTATATCCAGGTCAGGTGAGAATAGGTTTTCATCTACTCAGAGATAGCAATCATGTACATACATTTTGCCATTAGAGTTAGGATGGAAAATCAGACACCTGTATCATCTCTGTTGAAAATGATGAATAATTGCTTAGCACTTAGGCATTAACTCATTTTCTGCTGTGTAATGAAAGGAAGTTCTAGTCAATCTCTTGTCTTGTGGAACATGCAATGGTGCAAAGAAAGCAAATGGCAAGTTGCTGCCTTAATTTAAAACCAGTACGAGGTATAAAGACAAATAAGAAATATTAACAAGCAGCCTTTATAGTTAAAAACAGAAATATTTAAAACAACAAATGGCATGTCATGACTCTGCTGTAGTGTTACCTTTGTAGTGTACCCATAGGCGTGCGCACAGGGTCTGCCAGAGGTGTGCCCAGGCACACCCTAATCATCCTGTGCAGTGCAGATTCCCCCTCCTGCCCTGGCTCCCATCTTTCCCGCCGCAGTGCTGCCAGCTTCCCTTCTCTCCTATAGGGTGTTGCTGCTGTGATGTTTTCGCAAGTGGGGAAGGAGCCAGTAAATATGTAATTAACTGGCCCCATCCCTTTCTGAATGAACATAGTGAGTGCTTGGTAGTGTGTGTTTGGGCTTTGGGGTGCACACCCTAATGCTATAGTCTGCGCCCACCTATGAATGTACCTTTGTGTTGTGTTCAGCTTAGAGGCCAGGCAGTCGCTGTTCACCTGTATGCTTAAGTAGTCTTCCCTTAAGCATGTCTCTACCCCAACCTCTAACTAGGAACACTATATTAACCTGTGCACTGCAAGTCAAGCCTTGCTAACCAATATTGTGTGTTTGGCTTCCTGTGTGTTTCTCGCCATGTGCTCTACGTCTGTTCTGTTCACCGATCTTGTTCTTTGACTATGCCTGCCTGCTTGCTACCCTGACCTTTGGTGTGTTCTTGTCTAATCTTTGCCTGCTTGTTGCCCCAACCTTTGGCTTATCTCCTGACTATCCCTTGTTGTCCTGAACTGCTTCTTCCTCTCTATCCTCCAGTAGGCTACCGTGAGCGTGAGCTGGGAGATCCTGGGGGCCGTGACCTGGAGCCAGTTACAGTGCAGTCCATCCTCACCACTAGAGGCTCTGGTGAACACCTGCTGGCTCTTAGATCTGGCGCTCTGGGAAATCTAATGCCCTAGCTCCCAGTAAGATCCGTGTTGGTGCTCCAGTGGACCTGCTTTCCTGAGCATCTTTCACCTGGCCTTAGGTGACCTGACATGGAAATTCAAAATACGCAGACCACGGTTGCATAAATTATCATCCAGTGAAAGCCCAGGTGAATTTCACATAGGAAATATCAGTCTATAGCAGGGGTCTCCAAACGATGGCCCTCCATTTGTCCAGGAACTACAATTATCATCATATTTAGTCATGTCTGTGAATGTCAGGCCGCGTACACACGATTGAATTTATCTGCTGAAACCGGTCCAACGGATCCGATCGTGTGTACGGGTGAGCAGACAGGTTTGTCCATCGGACAAATTTCAAAGCATGCTTTGAAATTTGTCCGCTACAAACCTGTCCGTTGGATCTGTCCGCTGGTTAGTACAGTAACCAGCGGACAGGACTGTCCGCGCATGCGTCGAATGGATTTGACGCAAGCACGGAAGCATTTTATTTCCGGGTTTGGTGACGTGGCGGTGTCAACGTCACCGCCACGTCACCGCGTTTCCTGCCCGAGGGAATTTTCATCCGATGGTGTGTACACACCGTCGGAAGAAAATCCGGAGGAGACATGTCTGCTGGAAATGGTCCATCGGACATGTTTCAGCGGAAATGTCCCTCTGTGTGTACGCGGCCTCAGAGTTTTACAATGCCTTGTGGGATATGTAGTTCTGCAACAGCTGGATGGCTGTAGTTTAGAGATCCCTGGTCTATACCAAAGGCGAGGCCTGATTTGCTTGTAAGTATAGGTGAGTAATTTAATTCCCATGAATTAGCAAAACGCTGCCAAATTTTACTGCCAAACATAAAACCAGTAGGAGATCATCGTCAATCCAGTCAGTTTGCTTTGTTTTCACAAGGATTCTTAAAGTATTTGTGCATTTGTGCCACATGGGTAGACCTCCATACAATCCCTAACATATGTTCTGACCAAGGAAATAACTCACCCTGCAGCTGCCGATCAGCAGGGGGAGAGCAAATTAATTACAAAACCTTATATAACGGTGCAGGCTGCAATGTCATGTGTTGTTTGCGGAGGGGAGAATGAGGATACGGATCCGACAGTGTAGTGTTTGTTAAAATGGCCATATACTAAGCAATCTAACTGTGCAATCTCCTTTAAAAATACAACTATCTATATAATAAATTGCGAATAGTATATAGACTCAGTATATCACCTGTCTTTGATATGATTAAGTGGGTATACTTCGTGTGCAACATGAACCTGGTAAGGTGGTAAATATTTACAACACACAACACTTAGTACGTCATCAGGGGGGCGTATCTGGCTGCTGGGGATACGCCCCCCTGATGACGTACTAAGTATGAAACATATGTCGGCGGCGACATCTGGCTCTCTCTCCCGCATCAGACCATCCAGCGCCTCCCTAACTTTTGGCATCCAGCCGCACTCAGTGACCTGGTGAGATCCTTCTTTTGGAGAGTATCCGCTACGCTACAGTCCCAGTGCCAGGCAGGCACCTGCCATAGTAAGAGGCCATTTGGCTGTATGTGCGATTTTTTATAGTTTTAATAAAGGTAATGCACTATGATTTTTTTCTTATCTGCCTCCATCATTCTGTGAGCACCACGGTCAATAACACGGTTCCCATCGTGATCCAGCTACGCCCCCAGTGTAACAGGCACTCATCCTGTCCTGCTTTCCTGACCTACTTTTAATTAAGAGGTCTCGCCTTGTGGTAAGCGCTTAGCATCTTCTTAGCACTTTGGGTGGAGTCCTTATTTCAATGGTGGAGGAATCAGACACATCCATGAGTCAGCTTTCAACAATCAGTCACTGACACATTTGTGGCTTTTATGGGACTTTGCACCAATAGAGACTAATATTGCACTGTATTTCTCATTGCACCTTATTCTCACCACTGTATTTTTGTCTTAATTGTCTACCACAGGCTGGTGATTAGTTAATTTTTACCATTCGATATTCAAAATAGAACATATATGTCATTTATTTTTGTTGTATATATTTACCACCTTACCAGGTTCATGTTGCACACAAAGTATACCCACTTAATCATATCATAGACAGGTGATATACTGAGTCTATATACTATTTACTTACTAGCGCCCTCTATTCCTTTTCTTTTTAGCACTATTTGCAGTACCCCACTGCACCACCGAGGAGCAGCTTAATTTTATTTTATTTTATTTTATTCTCTTTTGTAGATTTTGTATTCAAAGCTCTAGGTAGCTTCATACTTACACTTGTTGGCGCGGAATTCACTCAATTTATATAATAAATTGGGCCTGCCCATTGTATACAAACTGAAAAATAGTTGAGATATTTCCTGGTTTTACATAGTTTTGATACATTTAAAGTAACAATGGTCATCATTGAGCAGATAAATAGACGGAAGATCAAAAACAATTACTTTCACGTTCTCATTTATCTTGTTCCTTGTAACTAACAGTTTAATTAAAGGGGTTGTAAAGGTTTGTTTTTTTATTTTCTAAATAGGTTCCTTTATGCTAGTGCATTGTTGCTTCAATAAGCTTTTCCTTTGATTTCCCTTCTAAATGTTTTTTTTCTTTGATTTCTTTGTCTGAAATTCTCACTTCCTGTTCCTCCTCAGTAAGCTGTTCTGGCTGACTAACCCCCGGCCAGATGATGGGGGCAGGCTTACTGAGGAGAAACAGGAAGTAAGAAATTCAGACAAAGAAAAAAAAATTGAAGTGAAATTTAAGGAAAAGGTAAGTGAACAAAAAATGCACTAGTTCAAAGAAACCTATTTAGAAAAAAACAAAAACCTTTACAACCCCTTTAAGTGTGCTGAAAGCTATACTTTTTGGAGAGAAAAATAACTTTTTTTATTGACAAACTACATTCCTATTGTAGTTTTGGGAGCTGATACACTTCTCTACTCATTGAAGAAATGTTAAAAACAAGATTGGGACTTTATTTGAAGACACAGGGCATAGCAGGCCCAGTGTTTCCATCCCTATTTACTGAACATGGGAGGAGAGGTTGGGGCTTTGTGTGAAGCATGCAACCAGGAAGATATCACAACAAAAATGTGTCTGGCAGGTACATAATACATAAACAATAGGGATGAGCTTCGAGTTCGTGTCAAACTCATGTTTGACTCGAACATTGCCTGTTCGCCGAACAGCAAACAATTTGGGGTGTTCGCGGCAAATTCGAAAAGCCGCAGACGAAGGAGAATCTTGTCTTCTAGTTCTGTTGGACCTAAGTGCCGCTTTCGACACTGTAGACCACAATCTGTTACTGACTCGGCTTGCTGAAGTAGCCAGAGTCGCAGAAGGCGATCTATCTTGGTTCTCCTCTTTTCTGGACAACCGATCGCAAACAGTGAAGTTAGGACCTTTCACGTCTGAAAAACGCACAGTAACATGCGGAGTCCCTCAAGGATCGCCTCTGTCACCAGTGCTGTTTAACATTTATCTTCGTCCTCTCTTTGAGATTATTAGCAGCCAAAAACTGCTTTACCACTCATATGCAGATGATACGCAACTGTATTTCCGCATCTGCAACAGACAGGATCACCGCCTCAATCTAGAGACATGCCTCTCTTTGATAGAGGACTGGATGACAAAGAGTTATCTTAAACTCAATGGAGCAAAAACAGAACTTCTCCTGTTTCATGCCAAGCGCAGGAATCAACTTTCAACAGCGTGGACCCCCCCGCCCATTCTGGGCAAGCTCATCACCCCTAGCGCCAAAGTCAAAAGCCTAGGGGTCACTTTTGACTCCTTTATGACAATGGACGCACAAATAGGATCAGTAGTCAGTGGATCTCACCATCTACTGCGCCTACTACGCAGACTCACTCCGTTTATCCCTAAAGAAGATTTAGCGGTCGTGGTGGGAGCAATTGTAAACTCCAGGCTGGATTATGCAAATGCTCTTTACCTCGGCCTCCCCAAGTACCAAATCGCCCGTCTACAGGTCGTTCAGAATACGGCCGCCAGACTTGTGACTGGGAAAAAACCCTGGGAATCCATCTCACCATCACTGAGGGCACTTCATTGGCTGCCAGTCAAAGACAGAATTGCTTTTAAAGCTCTCTGTCTTACTCATAGATGTGTCCATGGGAATGCCCCACTTTATTTATGCGAAATAATAAAAGCGCATAATCCCAATCGCGTTTTGCGATCCACGAATCGGAACCTACTCCAGGTTCCGAAAGCCAACTTCAAGTCCAAAGGAGAAAGGAGATTCGCGATCCAAGGCCCCAGACTATGGAACGCTTTACCAACCAGCATTCGGTTGGAGGAGAACCACCTAGCATTTAGAAAAAAGGTCAAGACTTTTCTCTTTTGATATCAAAGGAGACAGGAACAACAAGCGCCTAGAGGCGATTCAGTTCGCATGTGTCGCGCTATACAAGTTTTCATTCATTCATTCATTCATTCAGAACACCCTGTAAAAGTCTATGGGAGAAATCTAAAGAGCTAATTTTAAAGGCTTATATGCAAGTTATTGTCATAAAAAGTGTTTGGGGACCTGGGTCCTGCCCCAGGGGACACATATCAATGCAAAAAAAAAGTTTTAAAAACAGCAGTTTAGTGAGTAGTGATTTTATTAATGCTTAAAGTGAAACAATAAAAGTGATATATTCCTTTAAATTTCATACCTAGGGGGTGAGTAAAGTATGCCTTTAAAGCACCACTTGTTTCCCGTGCTTAGAACTGTCCCTGCCCAAAGTGTCATTTCTGAAGGAAAAAAAATAATTTAACCTTCCTGGCGGTATAATTATTTCAGATTTTAGGTGCTGAATGTGGTACCATTAGGCCTGCAATTCTTAGGAATAACTCACTTAAATTTGTCCAAACAAGAGTCTAGTAGACACCCCGGGTATAATAAAATTTAAACACAAAATCATAAATTATAATATAATAAATATATATATAATTTATAATATAATAAATACATATAAATAATTATAACAAATAATATAATAATAATAAAAATTATTACTTTTAATCTTTTGATGACAAATTTTCCCACAAATCACTATCCCTCAATTCTGCAAGTGATTCTAATTTATTATCACTGTTTTTAAGCTGGTCTAAAACCACTTTTGACATAAAGGGACATTTTTTGGTTGCTATGGACAATCTCCAGTTTCCAGGCAGAAAGAACAGTTTTTATTATATAAAAGTGCATGTAGGACACTGGACAGACCACTAGGGACAAAGGGGGTGTGTATTTTTTCCATACAGTAATGTAATCTAATCTGTAATCTATGCCCCCGTGCATCATAACGTCACAGGGAACGGAGCTCGGCGGCACTCGCCACTGTGAATCGAGAGAGGAGAACACAGCTCGATCACACAGCGGGAAGGCATCACAGGATCCAGGGACAATTTAAGTAACTTACCTTAAAAAAAAATGCATGGGGTTACCCCCAAATTCAATTACCAGGCCCTTCAGGTCTGGTATGGATTTTGAATAAAACTCCATCCCAAATTTAAAAAAAGTGGCGTGGAGTTCCCACAAAAAAATCCATACCAGACCCTGTATCTGAGCACGCAACCTGGCAGGCTGCAGGAAAAAGGGGGGGTGAGAGAGCGCCCCCCTCCTGAACCGTACCAGGCCACATGCCCTCAACATTGGTAGGATGCTTTGGGGGTCTGTGACCCCTCAAGCACCATGTTCCCATGTTAATGGGGACAAGGGCCTCATCCCCACAACCCTTGCCCAGTGGTTGTGGGGGTCTGCGGGCAGGGGGCTTATGGGAATCTGGAAGACCCCTTTAACAAATGGAACCCCCAGATCCCGCCCCCCATGTGAATTGGTAATGGGGTACATTGTACCCCTACCCTTTTACAAAGAAAGTGTAACAAATAAAATAAAAAATCACAGACATCGTTGGGAAAGTCCTTTATTAAAAATAAAATTTAAATTAATAAATATTCCAGCAGTGGAAATCCACTCTCAGTCTCTGCTCCAACACTGTCTGTATCCTACGATGGGTGATCTCCTCTTCATCCAGGTCTAGGATCCAGCGATGAGATGTCCACAGTGCAGAGCATCACCTGTCTCCACCGGAGACAACCTGGGAATGATGCGACGGGAGCCAGTGACAGCTCTTATGTAGGTGAGGGCGGGGCCACCCGTCACGTGACCCTGTCCCCCTCTGACGAAAGGAAAAACCCAGGCTTCCCTAGTGATGTGTGGGTGACCCCGCCCCCCTCTGATGTAACGCGGCTCATGCTGCCAAGTCACAGAGGAGTCGATGAGTGTGCCCGGTGGCAGCATTTTTTTTACCAAAAATATGTAGCAGAATACATATTGGCCTAAACCGAGGGAAAAAAAATGGGCATATTTATTATAGCAAAGGTCAGAAGGGGTGGCGGGAGTGGCGTATTTAGGAACCAATCTCCATTTCAGTGGCGGCTGGTGGCATATTTTTGAGGGGGCGGTAATCTGTCAGCCGCTACACCCCCCCAGTCAGTCAATTGGTCCCTGCACTTTCCCCATCTAGATCGCGGGCTTCCTGAGTCTCCTGCTTCCTCGGCTTGACAGCAGTGCAATTTCCCCTGCATCTCCTCCCTTCTCCTCCTTGGCAGCCAATAGGAATGTTTCTCCTCTCGGGTTTCAGTACCTGCTTCCTGTGCCAGGATTGGCTGGGAGGAGAAGCAGGAAGACAATAGCGAATATTAATTTGCTATTGTCACACAATTGGGTGGGCTCCGCCTCTAATCATGTGCTTCTATAAAAAAATATCATTGGCACCCTTCATGTAAATTAGGGGCCGGGGGCATAGGGGCCCCATATGGACGCCGCTGCTCCATTTCATCCCGCAGCTGCTGAAACCTGGCTTCTCCTTCGCTGCTTCCCACCAGCATTCAAGAGCTGCAGAAGGAAAATGGAGGGAATTGGTTCCTGTATTTGCCACTACTGCCATCCCTCATGTCGAGTGCCACTCAGGCCCCATGTGGTACTGGTCCCCCACTTAGTACTTCCAGCTTTCCCCTTTTCTCTCCGAACAACTTCTGGATGTTTCAGGATGAAGAGTGGGGATGGGGCCAATAAATATGTAATTTACCAGTCCCTTCCCTTTCTGAATGAACACAGTGAGTGTTCAGTACTGATCACTTATTGTGTTCATTCATAACTGTAGCATAACCTATCTTCACTACGCTTCGTACAGAACTGTTCCTGTTTATTCAATATGTGCAACTGAGGCTGCAGTGTCCTCAATCTCCTTTCTCTGTCTCAAAAGTAAGACCCTGGATATTTCACCAAAGCCCCCCCCCCCCCACAGCACTGCTAAAAAAAATGTAGAAAATAATAAAAAATTAAATGGTAGAAAAAAGGAAATAGAATGGTAAAAAAATAAAAACGACACCATCCACAGCCCTATTGGCACTGTCCAATAAGCCACTGACACCAAATTCTGCTCTACTGACATGTCAACTGATTTACTGACACTGTCCACTGCTCTACTGGCACAATCCACTGCACTAATGGCACAATCCACTGCCCTACTGACATCACCAACTGCCCTGCTGACACGGTCCACACACTGTCCACTCCCCTACTGACACTGTCCACTTCTAAGCTGACTGACATTGTGCATTTTTAAGGTAGGCCAAGTTTATATTTCTACAGTGACCATTGTTTATTTTATGTTTTCCTCCCTATTTAGTTAGGCCTTACTAATTGATTTTAAAACAAAAGTGGCAGCAAACCCTGGTGATCTTTGATCTCTCTCATGTTGTTCAGGTAGATCTCTTCTCAAAAGTTGCCTACCCCTGCTCTAAGGTATTCAAAAAAAATACAGCGAGTCAAAATGTGGACAGATTCTCCAAAATCTTTTGACTTACCATCTCTTTAGGTAATTAACCACTTAAAGGGTCACTAAAGGAAAACATTTTTTGCTGAAATGACTGTTTACAGGGTATAGAGACATAAAAGTTAACAGATTCCTTTTCAAAATGATTAAAAATAGATAAAAATCAATCATATAATGTTCCTGCAGGTTAGTTTCACTTTTGAACTGGCTTCATGTTTCTGTGAAGTAAAAATAGAAACAGAACAAAAACAAACACATCCAGGGCAGTGTTTTGTTTTTAAAATGAATCTGATTGGTTCTGGGAAGTTTTAGACACACAGAAATGACAGCTTAGAACACTGTGAGAAAGCTCCCAGCACTGTGGTTATAAGGAAACAGACAAGCAGGAAGTGTGGAGAACAGAGCAGGATTACAGCAACTTCAAAGCAAAAACTAACAATAATGACATGAAACCAGTACTGCAGTAAGGTAAAGGAAGCTATTTAGCTAAAAAAAAGTTTCCTTTAGTGATCCTTTAAGGACCCTGCACTGTATATATACGTCCTTTTTTTAAAGATGGATATCTCGGTAACAACAGCAGCTGCTGCCACAACCGAGGTATCCATCTTTAGCGTGCAGGGTCCTGTAAACGATAATGGCGGTCTCCGCGGCAGATTCGCCGCAAGATCGGCGTTATCGGTGGCGGGAGAGGGGCCCCCTCCCGCCGCTCTCCCGCGCCCTCTGACGCTTACCGTTGCCGTCAGTAACGGCGGAGGCGATCGGGTCCACTCGTGAGCTGACTGGGGATGCCAGTGAGGGAAAAATGTCCCTCACCCATCCCCATAGCTCTGCTGGGCGGAAGTGACGTCAAAACATCAGTCCCGCCCAGCGTCCTAAAGAATTTTTTTTTTTTTTTGTCATTTGTCATTTTAAGTCTAAATATGAGATCTGAGGTCTTTTTGACCCCAGATCTCATATTTAAGAGGAGCTGTCATGCTTTTTTCTATTACAAGGGATGTTTACATTCCTTGTAATAGGAATAAAAGTGATCAATTTTTTTTTTTCAGTGTAAAAAGTAATAAAATAAATAAAAATAAATAAGTTTTTTTTTTTTTTAAAGCACCCTGTCCCGACGAGCTCGCGCGCAGAAGCGAACGCATACGCGAGTAGCGCCCGCATATGAAAAAGGTGTTCAAACCACACAAATGAGGTATCGGCGCGATCGTTAGAGCGAGAGCAATAATTCTAGCCCTAGACCTCCTCTGTAACTTAAAAAATGCAACCTATAGAATTTTTTAAATGATGCCTATCGAGATTTTTAAAGGCAAAAGTTTGACGCCATGCCACGAGTGGGCGCAATTATTAAGCGTGACATGTTGGGTATCATTTTACTTGGCGTAACATTATCTTTCACAATATATAACAAATTAGGCCAAATTTATTGTTGTCTTATTTTTTTATTCAAAAAAGTGATTTTTTTTCCCAAAAAAGTGCGCTTGTAAGACCGCTGCGCAAATACGGTGTGACAAAAAGTATTGCAATGACCACTATTTTATTCTCTAGGGTGTTAGAAAAAATATATATAATGTTTGGGGGTTTTAAGTAATTTTCTAGCAGAAAAAAACGGTTTTAGTCTTGCAAACACCAAATCTGAAAAACACCTAAGGTCCTTAAGTGGTTAAACATCTGAAATTACTCTTTAGCCACTTGGAGCGTCTTGGCACATGGAGGAAGCAGCGGGTGGTAGTGGAGGGGGCCCCAAGTCACCCTTTGCATCAGGGTCCACAAGCCTCAAGCTACACCTCTGCATCTGAGAAAAAGCAAAAACTGATGGTACCTAACTACTGTAAGGCCCCTTTCACATTGAGGCGTTTTTCATGCGGTACAGCGCTAAAAATAGCGCTGCTATACCGCATGAAAAATCATGCCCTGTAGTGTTCAATGTGAAAGCCCGAAGGCTTTCACACTGAAGCGGTGCGCTAGCAGGAACGCTCCAAAAGTCCTGCTAGCCGCATCTTTACCGCGGTATAGGAGCGGTGTGTTCACCGCTCCTATAGCGCGCCTTCCCATTGGAAACAATGGGAAACCGCGGCAATAGCGCGGTAATACCGCCCGCAACGCGGGCGGTATTAACCCTTTTTCGGCCGCTAGCGGGGGTTAAAACCTCACCGCTAGCGCCCGAATATCGCGGTAAACACGACGGTATAGCGGCGCTACAAATAGCGCGGCTATACCGTCACCGCGGCTCCACGCCTCAATGTGAAAGGGGCAAGTGATCGGGCAGCTGTAGAGGTACTTTTTTTAAACCACTTCAAGACCAGGATGTTTTAAAATGCTCTGAGAACATGTGAAAGTGAAACCCATGGGATTTTCCAAATGGGGTTGTGAAAAGACATTAGAGAAGGCTTAAACTCATGAACAAAAGGAAAAAGATTTTGTAGCTTCATCACCACATGAACAATGACAGACATTTTAAGGATTAAGTTGCAGCGAGAAAGCATGTTCTTATTTTATTGTTCCTCTTGAATGACAGTGTCTCTGCCTTTTAGCAACAATGACAGTTTAACGCAAAAAAATTTGATCTGTTTTTTCTTCAGCAGTGGGAGAACTTGAGCTGTGAGCTGAGAGCCAAATCTTCAGCGTAAACTAAAAGAAATACTAGGGGTTTCCCCAGATTCTCCTGTTCAGGATCAAAGGGCTTTGATGCATGCTTAATTTTCCTTCCTATAAACATTATAGTAATCTTTTATTCAAGTAACGAGGTGGTGAAAGATCTTTTTAGGCATATCAATTTATTTTATGTTGTTTATATGTCAAATGTCTTACTGGGGCTTAATTTCTCTACAGATGAATTTAAATTGCAAATAAGCCAAAGTACATGTTGTTTTGTGGTATGTTAACATAAACAGTTGTATATTCAACAGCTTAAATTAGTACAAGTAATAAAAACTGATAGATATATTTAATATGGGTATTCTACAGGTCACTGGGGACATAGAAAAGGAAAAACACATGAAAGCAGGCAATTGTTGCTTTCTGTTGATTTTGAAACATTTCCAATTTGGCTGTGCTTGAACCATTCTTCTGTCTCTTTGTTGGTACTGTGACACTCTCAATGATGAGTTTTGAAAAGTACAGGTAAACTTGCGACAAGAAAATGTTATTCCCAGCAATTCTGACACCTCACAACACTTCATTCAACTTTTAGATGAGACTTAAGTAGTGCCCCCTGACTCCTGGAAGTAGGTGGAGTACCCTCAGGGCCATTTAAAGGAATTTGGGGGCCCCAAGCCCAATGGGGGCCCCCAAGCACCCCCCCCACGCAAAGCCTACGTTAGCGCTACACTAATTTTTTACACCCATGTTCTTAATCCTCCCCCCTCCCTAGTCCCTATGTGTTTCTATTCTTACCTCCCCTTCTTCCCTGTAGACTGCCGCTGTAGCGTGGCAGAGCTCCTCTTCCTCCTGTCAGTCTGACGTTCTATCATTATGGGTCCCCAGTCCCCGATCATATTGTGCCTGGGCACCGCGCGCGATACAGGAGATTCCCTTTCCTGTGTTCCCGGCCGGACTGACAGGAAGTGAGCACTCAGCGTGCACTTACTGTCAGTCTGGCCGGGAACAAGAAACTGAATCTCCTGTACCACGCGCGGTACCCGACCGAACTGACAGGACTCCAGGAGGAAGGAAGAGGAGCTCGGCCACACTACAGCCTGGGAAAGGGAAGTTGGGGGCCCCTGGCCAGCTCGGGGGCCCCAATCAATTGTTTGTTTTGCCTGTCATGTAGCAACAGGCCTGAGTACCCTACAGAGACAGGGAGGGCTGATGCTTTAAGATGTTAACAAAAATGTGTTTATTGACTCAAACTCCAGGGAGGAGTGTTAGGGAGTTCAGAACACCTATTACTGAGGGGCGTGGTCTAGCCGAGCTCAAGTATGGCAGCTTGAACGGAAAGCTCCCGCCGCCACGGACAAAGCTCTGAACACATAGGCGCCGGTAAGAGGACCGATCATCCCATATTGGCCACTTAACATCCCATAACCCCAGGGAATCTGTTGATACCATTTTTACCCGAAACGGAAGACTCTTGGGACAATCACCAATACTTGATCTGTTTAGCCCTATACCGCAATGGCGGAATCACAGAATCTCCCCCTTGGGAACAACGGAGCTCATTTACTGGGATTTAATCAAATTCCCACATACGGTGATCGAGTACCGGCAACCAAGAGCGAGGTACAACGTAATCTAAACCTGGATGATTTAAACTTGGTTGCGGCAGACATAAAAACCACGCTAACAGCTGTCATTACAGAACTAAGTGTGGAGATCCGTGCAGTTACAGCGCGAGTACAAGAGATGGAATTACATACTGCGCAACAAGGAGCAGCGCTGCGTCATGTAAATTCTAAAGTTAATGCCAATACCCTACACCTTAGGGAATTGAATCGCCAAGTAGAGGAATTGGAAAATCGCAGCAGGAGGCATAATGTGAGAGTGAGGGGACTCCCAGAATCGGTGGAGGCAGATCAAATTACTCCAATAATAACTGGAATTTTTAACAACTTATTAGGACGTCCTCCGCAGACTACCATCAAAATGGAGCGCATCCATAGAGCGCTTCGACCGAGAGGCAAACCATCTGATCCCCCCAGAGACATAATCTGTCACATAGATGATTTCTTACTTAAGGAAAACATACTCAGAAATGCTAGACTAAGAGCTAAATACGTGTATGAAGGAAACATCATCTCCTTTTATCAAGACTTGTCTCATATTACCCTGCAGAATAGGAGGGATGTGAAACCACTCCTAGACAAATTGCGTGACAAGGGGATCATATACAAATGGAAATTCCCATTCGGTCTACAAGCCAATAATCAAGGTCACATTGCGGTTCTGAGAGTGCCGGAGGACCTACGGTCATTCTGCAAAACGATGGACATAGAGTATATGGATTTGCCAAATTGGTATGCAGACTTTAGAGCTAAGACTCCCGCAAAAGGTGAAGCTAAAGATGATCTGATGGAAACATCCTCCTCCAGGGTCCGGAGACGACGTTCCCAATCATCGGACGACAGCCAGCCACCCAGCGCAGATTCGGTGAACGATTCTCGAGCTACAACTACACCTAAGCCCAGGAGGGCAAGGAAAGAATATTAATAGTTTGAATTGTTTTGTTTTACTTAAGCCTAGAACTGTTTTCTATTCTCCCTTTTCTCCCAATTTTCACATTAATTCTAGGTTTAATATCTGAAGGGTTATTGAAAAGTAACTTTGTTTATACTGGCAGGGTACTTTTCAAATAATATGTCTTATTTCTTGACATGTTAGGTTTAAAGCGCCCTTTTATATCCACATTTTCTAGACTACTAGTTATACCAGTCTTGTGCATTATTTTCCTTTAGTGAACCCAATTTGCATTATAGCAGTGATTTCCCTGCATTGGCAATGTGTTTGTTTACACACAAGCTGGTGGTCGGCATGACTACCAGTTCTGTGATAATCAAACTGAGTGAGATGACCTAAACATATACGCATCACTCGTGGTTCTTGTTCAATATATGTTTATCTATTTTTCAGTAGGGTGAATGGTTAAACTTTTGTAATATATATGTCTTATCTCTTGACATATTAGGCTTAAAACACCCTTTTATGTCCACACTTTCTGGACTACTAACTATACCAGTCTTATGCATTATTTTCCTTTAGTGAACCCAATTTGCATTATAGCAGTGATTTCCCTGCATTGGCAATGTGTTTGTTTACACACAAGCTGGTAGTCGGCATGACTACCAGTTCTGTGATAATCAAACTGAGTGAGATGACCTAAACATACACGCATCACTCGTGGTTCTTGTTCAATATATGTTTATCTATTTTTCAGCAGGGTGAATGGTTAAACTTTTATAATATATATGTCTTATCTCTTGACATATTAGGTTTAAAAAACCCTTTTATGTCCACACGTTCTGGACTACTTACTATACCAGTCTTATGCATTATTTTCCTTTAGTGAACCCAATTTATATTATAGCTATGAACTCCCTGCATTGGCAATGTGTTTGTTTACACACAAGCTGGTGATCGGCATGACTACCAGTTGTGTGATAATCAAACTGAGTGAGATGACATGTACATGTACGCAACACTTGTGGTTCTTGTTCAATATATGTCTATCTATTTTTTAGTAGGATGAATGGCTAACTTTTGTAATATACATATGCCTCTTACAGTATATATTTATTATATACACAGTTGTGGCGGCGGGTAGTGATTTAGTTCTGTTGTTGATTTTGGACTTAGATTTCAACCCCCAAGTAGCAACTATCTTTGCCTATCTCACCTTTTAGGTATAGGGCATAGAGACATTGTTACATATTATATTTTGGTTTCTATCCTCCTTCAGGAGGATTCGAAGATACAGTAGATTATCTCTTTTTATTATCTCATTTTTGTTATTTTTCCCCCCCCCCTTTTTTTTTTTTTTTTTTTTTTTTTTTCCCCTTCTTCCAGATCTGATTATTCAATTCTATTCTATTTACTGAAATATCCTTTTCCGCTAATAATATGAATGCTGCGAAAAGGAAGATCAAATTATACTCCTTGAACACCAAAGGGCTCAATATACCAGAAAAAAGGTCAAAACTTCTGCTACTTCTAAAGAAATCGGGCTCAGACATAATTTTCCTACAAGAAACACACTTTAAGACTGATAACTATACCATCTTTACCGATAAATACTTTCCCCACATCTTACATGCCACTAACTCCGATTCCAAGAGCAAAGGGGTTTCTATTTTGATATCTAAACACTGTCCCATACAAATTTTGGATACTAAGGTTGATAGGGAGGGTAGATTCTTGTTCATAAAAGGTACACTATACAACCAATCGGTAACCCTGGCTAACATATACGCCCCAAATAGACTTCACGCCCCGTTCTTTACAGACATAATAGAATCACTAGAACTCTTTGCTTCGGGTCTAGTGATACTAGGTGGAGACTTTAATTTAACAATGAACCCCCTTTTAGACACCTCATCGGGCTCCTCCAAGACCCCATACAGAACATTGAATTTAATTAAAAAATTGCTACACCGTCTATCGTTACATGACTCCTGGCGCACCATGAACCCCTCTTCTAAAGACTATACCTTCTACTCCCCCCCACATAATTCCTACTCTAGGTTAGACTATTTTTATATCTCGCAAAACGGCCTGGAATTACTAAACAACACTTCTATTGATCCCATGATCCTATCCGATCATAATCCCATTACGATGTGTTTGTCCATTGAAGACAAACCCCTTTCCCGGAAACCTTGGAGACTAGATAATTCATTATTAAATGACAAAAACACAATCCGAAAATTGGATTCTGCAATTTCTTATTACTTCAAGGAAAACTCAACGTCTGACGTGCATCCTCCCACATTATGGCTAGCCCACAAATGTGTGTTAAGAGGCGAGCTGATTTCCTTGTTGGCAAAAAGGAATAAAGATAGGCGGGAACGTATAAAACTACTTACTGACCGAATAGAGATGTTAGAAAGGAATCATAAAAGCTCACTCGCATCAGATGTACTAGCTGAATTAACTACTGCCAGGAATGAATTACTTCAAATATTGGGGGAAAAAATTAAACGTAACAAAGTTTACTCGCAGAAATTCTTTTATGAATTTGGTAACAAAACGGGCAAACTTCTAGCTAACTCCCTGAATGCTTCAAGCAAAAAATTTGACAACATCCACTCTATCAATGATCCAACAGGTAAAAAATTAACCTGTACTTCTGATATTACCAGACAGTTCCAAAAATTCTACTCTAATTTATATAATTTACGTGACACAACACCGAAATTCGACTCAAGTTCAAGGAAATCCATGATCACTGATTTTCTAAGTTCATACTGTCCCAAACCGATTGACCCAAAGATAGCCAAAGACTTAGATAAGCCCTTGGAAACAGGTGAAGCTCTTGGAGCTCTCAAACAACTTAATATCGGGAAAAGCCCGGGCCCTGACGGTTTCTCGGTTGATTATTTTAAAACCTTTAAAGAACTCCTAATCCCCCATTTTATAAAAGCATTTAATTCGGATCCAACCCAATGGACATCGACCAAAGATCTGCTTGAAGCACATATAGTGATGATCCCAAAACCAAACAAAGACAAAAATCTAGTATCCAACTACAGACCCATTTCACTGCTGAACGTGGATGTAAAGCTGTATGCGAAAATATTAGCGAACCGCCTATTACCCCTCCTGAATAACCTAATCTCTTTGGATCAAGTGGGATTCACTCCTGGGAGAGAGGCCAGAGATAATACCATCAAGGTCCTAAACATTAAAAATTGGTTACTGGTATCGAAGTTCCCGGGATTTGTACTTTCGTTGGACGCAGAGAAAGCCTTCGATAGGATAGCTTGGGATTATATGCACACAGCATTAGGATTTATGGGACTAAACGAACGTATGCTACAATATATCAACCTTCTCTACTCCTCCCCAACAGCAAGGATCAAAATAAATGGCGGCCTGTCGGAGGCTTTCTCTGTGTCCAATGGAACTCGACAGGGATGCCCATTATCACCGATCATTTTCGTTCTAATATTGGAACCCCTCCTATGTAAGCTCCGAGCCAATCAGGACATTGTGGGGATAACCATTGGAGATAAACAATATAAATTAGCTGCATTCGCTGATGATGTGCTATTATTTCTGACTAATCCTATAATTACACTCCCCAATCTGTTAAAAGACTTTTCCATCTTCCAAGACATATCCAACCTGAAAATTAATTTTGCAAAATCCAGAGCCCTCAATATCTCCCTACCTCCAGATCAGGTTAATCTATGCAAACAGAACTTCCCATTTGTTTGGGAAGATAGAGTATTGTCCTACTTGGGCGTTAATTTGTCCCCCCATTTAGATGACATATACTCTAATAATTTTGTTCCACTATTGAATGTGGTTAGATCCGATTTAACAAGATGGGATAAGGGACTATTCTCATGGTTTGGTCGTGCGAATATAATTAAGATGAACATCCTACCGAGATTTTTATACCTGTTTCAGACACTGCCTATTTGTATCCCCAACTCTTTTTTCACGTCCTTTCGTAAGATTTGTGTAAACTTTATATGGGGTGGGAAACAACCTCGAATTAAATGGGACAAATTGGTGGAACCCAAGCATCTGGGAGGTATCGGACTTCCGGATTTGCGCAAGTACTATTGGGCCTGCCACCTTTCCAAGATAATTGACTGGCAAGTGCATGCTCGATCCAAAGATTGGATAGCATTGGAGGAACTTTCCTGTTTTTCGAGTGCACCTATAAGACACCTACCATGGATCAACCCCAAAAAGATCCCTCGTATAACTAAAACACATCCCATGGTAGGAGCGTCCCTGAAGATATTCAGGAATTTATGTAAGACGAAGAAGGTGTCTTCCATGTATGGACCAGTTACCCCAATCACAATAAATCCTGAAATTTATCTTCCTGACAGTAACACATCGACATCCGATACTCCTCCAGTAATGTTATATAGAGCTACAGATTTCTTTAAGAATAATATCCTTTTATCTCTTGAATCCTTCCAAACTACTGACCCTAATTGTAAAATCTCCAATATCAATTATGTTAAAATCACTAGATTTCTTGAAAGGCTAGAACCAATGAGTGGATGGTATAGGCCAAAGACACAATTTGAAACAATTTGCCTTAGGGAATCCCCTCAGAGCCACCTCATTTCCTTCACTTATAACCTTCTAAATTCTGACATAGACCCTCAATTGGACAAAACAAACCTTCACTGGGAAAAGGACCTTCAAGTTTCTGTGACGAATGATCAATGGGCGAATGTATTTAAACGATTGCACAAAGGCACATTGAACATCTGTACACAAGAAAACGGATACAAAATCTATTCAAGATGGTACAAGACCCCGTCGGTCATTCACAAATTTAACCCCGACACATCGCCCCTTTGCTGGCGATGTATGATCGCGCCGGGAAGTTTGATACACATTTGGTGGGAATGCAATGTATTGGCTGAATTTTGGATGGGAGTGCATAAATTGATAGTACAAATAACTACTTACTCTCCCGATTTCACGGCGGGACAATACTTATTACACTTGTCTAGCCTCTCTCACTCTGTTTACAAAGACACTATTATAATACACCTCATCAATGCAGCGAGGCTTTGCATACCAGCAAAGTGGAAACAAAATCTCCCACCTACCATTCCGGAATGGATACGTAAGGTAAATCATATTTCCAAAATGGAAGAATTAATTCATCAATCTAGGGACTCTTCAAGATCGTATCTTGATAAATGGTCCTGTTGGACACACTTTGTGAATTCCGCTGATTGTCATGCCTTACTGGAATCCTGATGGATTGTTCTAGATAAATTGACCTTTATTCTGGACGTTTTTAGTTAGCACATAACATAACGAAATTATAAAATATGCCTATTGATACGTAATATTATTTACTCATTTCAGTAAACAGACAAACCTTTCTCTCCTCTCTCTTATCATTTCCCCTCCCCATTTACTCAAGTTCTACTTTAAATATATATACTTATTAAAGTTTTTAATATGTCAGTTCATTTAAACTTATGTAAGACAAGAAGTTGGTGTTTCTCAACACAAAAGTTTGATGTGTAATGCTTTATTGAAAATGCTTGTACACTAATATTTTGAAAAATTCAATAAACATAATTTAAAAAAAAAAAAAAAAAAAGAACACCTATTACTGATCTGCTGACTCAATAGCAGATTTTAGTACAGGAAAAGGGACTTTAAAGGGGTTGTAAAGGATTTTTTTTTCCCCTAAAAAGCTTCCTCTACCTTAGTAAGTGAGGATTTCTCAGAAGAAATAAGCACATTTAAAATTAAAATAGAAGGATGAGGTAAGTGAAGGAGGACTGCACTAAAGTAAAGAAAGCTATTTAGAACCCCTTTAAGCTGAATCCAGTAATTTTTACCCTCCTAGAAATATATGCAGTCTCCTATAGCAACCATATCTCCTTTACCAACAGCAACAGCAGTCTTAATGATCCTCCTTCTCAGGTCACCTGTGGCCAGGTGATAGATGCACCCTGTTGGAGACAGGACTGCACCGCAAAGTAGTGAACCTAATAGCTGACTGCTGCAGATGGACAGGAAAGGTGAACCCAAGATTCCCCAGGGCGCGGAGTCTAAGGTCCAGCAGGTGTTCACCAGAGCCTCTTGGGTCCCCCAGGTAACACTCAGTAGGGAGAGAGGGGAAGCAGCCACTGAGAACACAAGGGATAGTGATGGGTAAGCCGAGGTCAGGCAGACAAGGGTAACCAGGGGACAGGCCAAAAGGTCAAGGTCACAGGCAAACAAGAGTAGTCAGGGACAAGCCAAAATAGGTACACAGAAATGTTAAAGTATCACACGGCAGACAGGAACGGCTAACAAACAAAGGTGAACAGCAAAGCAGACCTGCAGTGCAACAGTTAATATAGACTTACTGGGATGGCCTGGGGTGGGGCCATAAATGAAGGAAATATGATGAAAAGGCAGCCAGAAGAGAGTCAGGCCTCTAATGGAGACACAAGGAGAAGGTAAGCTGCCAGACATTATTGCATGTCCATGACACTCCTGATGCTTCTCAGCCTCTCTTCAAGTTTCTCCTTCAGGGGACCTCAAGCGGCAGAGTCACCTCTGGTACTTAATTTCTTCTCCTTCCTTGTCTTTTCTGAGGCCTCCTGAGCCCAAGGCCATTGATTATGGACAAGCAGGCTCCTTCTGCTCCCAGGCAAGCATATGCATAGGCCTCAGCTCAGCTTCTCCTCACACACCCTCCCTAGGCTGCAGTTTTGCAGTTCTGCCGTTCTGGAGCAAGAGACAGCTTGCATGGTCCTCCCCAAAAATGTATGCTCTACTTTAGCATGCACCACTGTCAATTAAACTCCTACTGGTTGGCTAGAGGAAATATGTATAACTCTATTTTACTGTAGCCTCTCACACTATTGCCAGAGGTATCAGAGGCACCTACTGGCAGCAGAGAGAAACCACAGTTCCACTGTGTTTAGGCAAAGACAAAATGAGCAAATAGACTATGCATCAGTCTGTGCTGACTAGCACCCAGCAAATTTGGATAGTAGCCCCTGTTTAGAACAGGGTGCTACACTTTATTTAAAAATTGTATATACATCATTTTCAAGTATAATTTCCATTCAGGCTGCAAGCATGGTCAAGCACAAATCAGTTTTTTTTGTGTGTTTCCCAGGGTGTATTATTAGGCATGCACTTAGTACAGTGCATTCCCCTAAAACACACTCACACTTGCTGCATCTTTAGTACCACTGGCTTTAAAATACACCTTCCACGGAGATGAATAGCAATGTATGTAAATGCCACCAACATGCTTAAATGTGTCCAACATGTTTCACACCTTTGACACTGAATGTAGCCTATATATATATATATATATATATATATATATATAAACCACTTTCACATTAATACAGTCCAGTATACGCTAGCTCATTTATATTTTGCCATTGTTTTAAAAAAGAGCAATATTTTTTGGTCACTATAGGAAGCACACAGTGGCTCTGTGAACTATTGAGAAACAATAGCGACTACATAGGGAGTGCATTGCTTTTAATTTGTTGACCAAGTCATAGTATTTGATTTACTAAAGGAAGAGTGGCTATTCACCAACAGTGAGTCTTTACAAACTAGGTCAGCTTGTTTTCACTTTGCATATCCAAGTGAGTATGGGGGAAATTTAAAGAAACAGGTTTTTGCTAGTACATAATTGGCTATCCAAATTGATAATTAAAGCTTTACCTTATTCACTGACATTTGCTTTGTAAAGTGATTATTGTAAAGTAAACTTTGGCTTTGCTAAGTAGATAGTCCATATTACGTTAATAAACCAACCCATAGACAAACATTGCTAGAAAAAACAGTCAGTAAAATGCAACCTTCAGCCTAGGTTCACACATGTGCGATGTGGGAACCAGCACGATTATAGCACATTATCACACTTGTATACCAGAATAACACACACTTTTGATTTTCCTCATCTGAAAATCAGAGTTTTCTTGATATAGTGAATGCTAAGGAAATACAATTTAATTATGTGTTAAGAACAGCAGTTCATCCACATTCCTGAAATGCCACCCAACATTACAGATCGTGCTGAAGAGTGTATCACTAGTACAAGAAAATGGGGCTGTGAAGAGGTAGATCTAAATGAAACATCTGTGTCTTCATTGGCAGTATATTTCTGCCAGCATATGCCTTGCAAAGCAAATGTCTAAGTTTCTTTCAAGGTCAGGTAATTTATACATAAGGGCCATTATACTATTTGATTTTCAGCTGTCAAATTCTGTTAAAAGAGCGAGACAAACTCATATTCACATACAGGTTTTTTTTTTTTTTTTTTTCAAATCTCAGTTATTGTCTCTTGTACTATTGATCATCTACAATTATTACACATATAAAAACAAATATGTTGTTCATTTTGAAAGAGGATTTATACAACAAAGTGCACAGGAAATAAAGAACAAATTCATTTTTTGCTTCCACATGATTGAATGAGCTTTGTAAATTGAGAGCAGAACTTCACCTTATTCAATAAAGTTTTTGTAAACCCTTGCATATACAGTACGTAGTGAAGTGACTGGCTTCAGGTAATACAGAGATGAAACAAATCCTCCTACATAAGTTGTACCTGTATATCTGCAGTCTTTTCTTCTCTGCATCTGTTCAAAGTGCCAAATTTATACAGCTTGGGCCAGATTCAGTAAGAAGTTACGCCGCTTATCTCTAGATAAGCCGCATAACTTCTAACCTACGGTGGCGTATCTGTTTTCTGTATTCAGAAAACAAGATACGCCAGGTTTCATCTAAGATACGACCGGTGTCGTATCTTAAATGCATTTTTAAAATGGCCGCTAGGGGCGTTCCCGCTGATTTACGCCTAGAATATGTAAATCAGCGAGATACGCCTATTCATGAACTTATGTCCGGCCGACGCAGTGACTTTACGCCGTTTACGCAAGGCTTTCCCGGCGTAAAGATAAAGCACCAAAAAGATGACGCATCCTATGTTAAGTATGGACGTCGGGACTGCGTTGAATTTTAAAATTTTTACGTCATTTGCGTAACTCGTCCCTTAATGGGGATTTACGTCAATTACGTTTACGTCGAAAACAATGCGTCGTAGCGTCATAATTTGGAGCATGCGCACTGGGATACCTCCATGGACGACGCATGCACAGTACGTTCGGCGCGGGGACACGCTTAATTTAATTACATGACGCCCCCTACCTGCCAGATTTGAATTACGCCGGGCCATTTACGTTACGCTGACGCAACTTACGGAGCAAGTGCTTTGTGAATACAGCACTTGCCTGCAAAAGTTGCGGCGGCATAACGTAAATCTAATACGTTACGCCGGTATACAAAAATCTGCTCTCCATCCTGAATCTGGCCCCTTGTCTACACAATACACAATAATAGGACCCATATTGAAAGTCAACGAGACACCCAACTGATCTAGTAGAGGAATCTCTTCTACAAGCTGCTTATAAATCCTGACCAGGACTCTTTCTATGCTCTGATCTATGATCTATGCTTTGATCTATGCTCTGATCAAATATTGGTCCTCCTTTATCAATAATGCTCCTCTTACCAAGCAATGGTACCAACTCTCACCATGCCAATGCGGTTATCGCATTGTATCAATCACTGGGAGTACCTGAAAAAATTGTTTCTGAAGTTGTATTACACCCTGACCAGACTGGCTGCTATTTACACCAATTCCTCATCCAAATGGTGGAAAAACTCTGGTCACCCAGGGACTTTATTTCTTATTTGGATGGACTGCCCCCTTATTGGCTACAAGTCTCTGAGCTCATTAGATCACTTAGTCCATTTCCTCTTATCCCCACTTAGCCTAAAGTCTTCCATGTCCTGGCCACTCATATACTAATAGCTGCCTGTTTAACATTAGTGAGGAAATATAAATCCTCCCATTCCTGTCCTCATCTGAGATTATCACTTTAAAATATATATATATATATATATATATATATATATATATATATATATATATATATATATTTTGCCAAAGCACATCTTTCCAACCCAGTCCACACACTCAGGAATTATACTGTAACATTTGGCAACATACGGTTGCATTCGTTGATATATTGATGTCAATTGCAATGTTTCTATACCATTTATTTGCTCAGGTTATTTTTTTTTCTCTTCTCACGATACATAGATAGTTTTATGTTGTGTCGCACGTTTTGTGTAATGTTCTTGTACCTCTTTTTCTTTCTTAAATAAAGAAAAATTGTTGTTATTAAAAAAAATTATTTGGATATTGATGTCCTACGTAATGAGGCTAGGTATAAGTCCTCCTTACCATGGTCTCTCACTTTCAATTATGCAACTGGGTAAACTGTGATATTATCCACTTGCCTACTGGGCACTTTCACCTCCTTCCTGCCCAGGCCAATTTTCAGCTTTCGCACTTTGAATGACAATTTCGCCGTCATGCAAGGCTGTACCCAAACTACATTTTTATAAAAAAAATTCACACAAATAGAGCTTTCTTTTGATGTTATTTAAACACCACTGAGTTGTTTTATTTTTTGCTAAATAAACAAATACAAATTTTGAAAAAAAAATGTTTTCATAGTTTGTTATAAAAAATTTCAAACGGGTATGTTTTCTTCTTTACTAATGTGCACTGATGAGGCAGCACTGATGGGCACCGATAGGCTGCACTAATGGGCACTGATAGGATGTACTGATAGGATGCACTGAAGGGCACTAATGAGGCGGCACTGATGAGGTGGCATATGCGCTGCTATCAAGCATCCAATGGAGAGCTGAGAAGAGCCGAGAAGCCAGCGTGTTTTTACGACGCAGGACTTTCGAGGGCTCAGGCAAGTAAACAGGGGGCTGGGGGGCCTGTAAGCATCGGATGTTTTTTCACATTAATGCATCCTACAACCTCTTTAAGAAGGAGTGGTGAAGAGATCTGGTATATAAACCAACAACAGTTGAACATACCCTTGTTAAAAATGCTGCTTAATAAACCCAGGGACCCTGTAAGTAGTCTCTCCTCCTATGGGAGTTTAATGCCGTAGCCAAAACGTACATGCAAAAAAATGTGGATAATATCACATAGGGAAAATCAAAGAAACAGAGGGACCCCAGAGATATAAGAGACTACTATAGGCAGTATCGGACAATAATCAGGGTATAAATAGAAAATATATTGAATTTATTATATAGAAAATCCCTAGGTAGATAAAATTACAGCATACAGTATGCTACAAATAGCCAATCACAGAAACAGACCAGTGTTGCACCAAAGTTTATTGTGTACGTGCAGACAGACAACACATAAAAACATGGACTAACATAAAACAAAGTGTACAAAAGCAGTGAAGAGTTCTGGTATCTGGCTTCTGTCAATATTGTCACCAGCTCTGATTGGACATAGCTGATCATGTGGTAAAGAGCCACTGATTGGTTCCCTTCCTCAATCTGTGTTCAGAAGTGTTCGGAGGACACTGAACACAGAGCGCGCTGCCCGCGCTTAGCAAAAGGCCGTCATATGTCCTCAGAGGACGGGACAACCGCGCTGTAGACGTCATTCAAGTTGTTAAAAGAAGTATTAACAGTCCCAACTATTGCTTTTTAACATTGCCATGGTATGGTTTACCTACTTTGTTAAATATAATATTATATTGTACAAATATTATGTTATACTGTATTATAATATATCTCATAGTTGTATTATTATGTAAGTGGCTAAAACATTTAGAAGAATACTAAGTACATGACTGTTTATCTAACTATTTTAAGCTTGGAGAGATCAGTGTCCATGCAGTATCCTTTTTCAGATTGATAGACAAAGAATGTCTAGCAACTTAGACATAAACAAATAAAACAGGACAAAAGACAGAAGTTCTTTTAGCCATGAAAAAAAGCTGTCAGAATTAACTAATGATGAAAGAGTTTAAAATGACTAATAGGCACTATCAGGGGAAGGCATTCTAGGGGCCAGATTCAGGTAGAGTTAGGCTGGAGTATCTGTGATACTCCAGCCTAACTGTCACTTTAAGCCGGCGTTTCTGTTTTCTGTAACCAGAAAACAAGAAACGCCGGGTTGGTGTTCCGATGCGATCGGCGCAATTGAATTTCGCCATCGCATCGCAACTTTAATTTAAAAATGGCGCCGGGGGCGTTCCCGCTGATTTACGATGAAAAAATATGTTAATCAGCGGGAATCGGCAATTCACGATCGTATTCGGGCGCGACGCAGTGACTTTCCGGCGTTTCCGTAAGCGATACGCGCCGTAAAGATAAAGCAGCCCACTAGTGGAGTATCCTATGTTAAGTATAGGCGTCGTCATCGCGTCGGAAAAAAAAAAAATTGCGTCGCTTGCGTAAAACTTTCATGAATGGGGATGTGACGTCATTGACGTTCACTGACAGAATTTGGAGCATGCGCACTGGGATGCATTGACACTCGACGCATGCGCAGTACGTTCGCCGCGGGATCGCGCTTAGTTTTAATAATACACGCCCCGTACCTGCCCAATTTGAATTCCGCCAGCTCATTTGCGATGCGCTGCCGCAACTTTAGGAGCAAGTGCTTAATGAATAACAGCACTTGCTCCTAAAATTTCGGCAGCGTAACGTAAATGAGAAGCGTTACTCCAGAGCAAAGATGCTCCCATCTACCTGAATCTGGCCCTATGTCTTTACATTGTATGTATAGTAAAATGTTATTGTTAAAGGGGCTGTAAACCTTTGTGTTTTTTTCACCTTAATGCATCCTATGCATTAGGATTAAAAAAACACCTTGCAGTCACTGGCCCCCCCCCCCCAAGCCCCCGTTTTACTTACCTGACCCCCGAATCTCTGTGGGTGCGATCCCGTGTTGCTTTCCCCCAGCTATTGTCAGCTCTTCATTGGATGATTGATAGCAGCGCAGCCATTGGCTCCCGCTGCTGTCAATCAAATCAATGACACACTCGCCGGGGGCGGAGCAAACAAAAAGGGTGACTCATGCATGTTGGAGAGTGAATGGTCCACTTTGAAATAATGCATGTAAAAATATTTGCGGAGGCATGCAAATAAATACTTTCATATATAGGATACTGCTTAATAAGCTCTGAATGGGTTAAATGTCTTGTTTACGCCAAATTCTTGTCTTGATCTAACTGATCTTAGAGGAGAGGAACAATGAATTTGTGTCTGAAAAGCCTTCAAAAGGAGTGGTTGAGGAAGAGAGCCAAGATTGGGTTTTGTAAATTGCCCATGGGAATTTTCTTTGCCCCCCCCCCAGGCTGGGAAAAACTCTTTCTGTCATTTTAATTATTTTTAATTTTTGGAAGACAAAAGGAAAAGTAAGAATGAATTTTGAAAGCTAAGTAAATATATCCACCAAATGGTAAATAGGGAAATCCAAACATATCTAGTTTATATATATGAAAAATAATAAGCCAACATTTTTATTAGGATCATTTTATATGTCTGTCAGAAAAACAATATTCTGGGGTTAGTCCTGATGTTTTCACTTGTGTTTTAAGACATGTTCTGGTTTATTAATTCCCAGCTATTGCCATACAGGATACCGTATATATAATACAGTATATACATATATTATATATATATATATATATATATATATATATATATATATATATATATATATATATAAAAAACCTCCTCATATTATGGGTTGCGCCTAAAATAATTAGAACAGACAGATTTATGACAAAGTTTAGTCAGCCAGTCAGGAAAGCTACTTAGAATTATTTTGTGTTTTATACTAAAGCATACTTTTATTAGAGTGTATTAGTGTATTACAGTGTAATGTCATGTTACATTTTATCTTATATGTTGACTGAGCTAAGCGGGTGTCTTGTAAAATAAGCATAAAACCGCAATTTGGCATAAAGCATGTCAGCCCACTTTAGCTCATGTTAGACTTATACACCTTACCAACCGCTCAGTGTCTGCCAAACCTCTCCTCCAATCCCTGCACTGGCTCCCGATCACCCAGTGAATTAAATTCAAAATACTAACCACAACCTACAAAGCCATTCACAACTCTGCCCCAAGCTACATCACCAATCTTGTCTCTAAACATATCCCAAATCGTCCTCTCCGCTCTTCTCAAGACCTCCTACTGTCAAGCTCTCTTGTCTCCTCCTCCCATGCTCGTCTCCAGGATTTCTCCAGAGCCTCTCCCATCCTCTGGAACTCACTACCTCAACCTGTCCGGCTATCCCCTACTCTTGCTACCTTCAGGCGATCCCCGAAAACTCATCTCTTCAGGGAAGCCTATCACGTTTTCAACTAATCTTTTACCACTTCCATCAGCTCATTTCCCAGTTACAACCTTTTGTACCACCTGCCCCACCCTATTAGATTGTAAGCTCTTCTGAGCAGGGCCCTCCTAATCCTCCTGTATTTTATTGTAGGGCATGGATAGGCTGCACTGATAAGTGACACTGATAGGCAGCACTGATGGGCACTGATAGTCAGTGGTCGGCGGCACTGATGAAGAGGCACTGGTGGACACTGATTGATAGCACTGATGAGCACTGATTGGGAGCTCTGGTGGGCACTGATTGGCAGCACTGGTGGGCATTGATTGGGACTGCACTGATAATCAGGACACTAATAATCAGTGCCTTGATTAACAGTGTAGCTATCCCGTTCACACAACCCACTTATCGTTTCTCATCTCCTCATGCTGTCAGCGTTAAAAAAGGAATGCCAATAACCAACTTGTCTTTACATCATGATAAGATGTCATTGGACACAGCTTATCATGTGGTAAAGGGCTGCTGTGATTGGCCCTTTATCCTGATCTGTCATCAGCTGTATCGTAAAGAAGCAGTGATCACAGATTACACCACCCGAGGGGGACACCCTCTCAGCAATGTAAGTCCTCGCTATAGCCCTCTTTCTATAGTGTGGGCAGGAAGAGGTTAAACTGTGTGTTAAGCCAAAAACATTTTCTTCTATTTTTGGACAGAGATGGTGTGGCCAGGGCTTATTGACCAATAGGGACACCCTCATAAACATGTTTGCTAATGCCCGGGAACAGTGGTATGAGGTCCATGGTCATGCAAAAGTCTGCATTAAATCTGGAAACCCCAACTTAGAACCGAGCCATTTGTCTTGTACAGTTTTACTTTGTACACTGAGAACTCTCCTAATAAAGACTATGTAAAGCTAACATTTCATATACCTGATATGTGCCTGCTGTTCCACGAACTTTAAAACAAAAGCATGTTGTCTTTGTATTGCATTCTTGTGGGGAATATCAGGTGCTCCTGCCAGCCCCCTTGCTTTCCTATCAAAAACTGACCACAATGGACACAAAAGCATAGCATGGTCAGTTTTCTGGCTGTGCTGGGAACCCAACCTACTCTACCCAATGATTAGGCTTGTCCCTACCTGCCCCCCTGCACAGCAATTCCCAGTCTTGAGAAGAACAGTGTACTGCTGTTTCTCCTCCCTTAGCTCCTTATACAGCTAAGAACAGAGGGTATCTAATCCCTTATAAAAAAAATGGAGGAAAAAAAAGGTATTTGTGTTTTTATATGTATACACAAATGTTTTGCTTTTTATTCTATTTCAAACACTTGCTCACCAGCCGCCGTCATTATACTGCCGGCGGCTGCGATGTGTCTGTCAGCCACCCAGAGCTGTGGGCACGAGAGCCAGAATGGGTTATTCCTGTTCTCACAGGGGAGGAGGGACAGATCTGCTGTTCCTAGTGCTTAGGAACAGCAATATGTCTCCTCCTTCAGTCAGCCCCAACCCCCCCAGTAAGAAACACACATAAGGGAAAACATTTAACCCCTTGATTGCCCCCTAGTGCTAACCCCTTCCCTGCCAGTTACATTTATGTTAGTGGTCCCAAAAAAGTGTAAAAAATGTCCGATCTGTCTGCCGCAATATCCCATTAAAAATTGCAGATCGCCGCCATTACTAGTAAACAAAAAAAAAACAAAAAATGAACAAAAATGCCATAAATCTATTCCCTATTTTGTAGGCACTATGGCCCAGATTCACAGAGCGATTACGCCTGCGCAACTGCTGTTGCGCGTGCGTAAGTCTAAATGTGCGCGTGCGTATAGTTGGACGCGATTCACAAAACAATATACGCCAGAAATCTACGTTTTTTGGTCCGGCGTAATTGAGTTAGACCTTCGCTTCCCTTCGCGCAAAACTGCGCTAGACACACCATTGATTTGCTAGTCAAATATGCTAATGAGGGAGTTACGGGGATTCACAAAAAAACGCAGTTGCTGCGCAGGCTACGCGATGTGTGCAACTGCAAAATGTTCTGTCTAAAGTTAGAGGACCTAAAAGCTGGTCTAAATTTTGAAAAAAAGTCTAATTGTCAGATAAAGCAACACTGTTAGTGAGGAGTTCAGCAGTCACACGTGTTGCCCAACAATCTGTATGCCAACATGCCAGGGGCATCGTCGCGCATAGCTATACTACTGACTTTAGATGAACAAAGAAGGATGAGGGCACGGAGGATGGCACTAAGGAGGGCACGGGAGATGTTTTTTTTTTTTTTTTTTTGGCTTATATAAAATTTACAATTTAATCTAATCTAATACAATATTCTTATCTGATACAAGCCCCTCACTCTTCACTTGATATATCACACACGCATAGACATCTTTGGCATGAGAGATTCTGAGGTGTCTCGCATCTTCAGATTCACCCCTCATGCCATCGTGGAATTACCACAACCTTGCAGGAGGACATCAGCAGCCCAACACATGGCACCACCCATGACACCCATGACAGCTACATATACAATCAGAGCCCCATCCCCACAGATTTAAAACAGAACATGTATGGGGACAGCTGGCTGGTTGGTGAGTGACATGGGAGTCAGGCATGACTATCCCCTCCCGTGATGCACACCTCACAAGTGGCACATGCATGACTAACATCCTCCTGTCTTTTCCCTTCAAGGTGACTCTGCATATGCACTGGTACCCCATCTCATGACCCCATCTCATGCCAGCTCACATTATGCATCTTTGCACGTTAAACACACACATTAATCATGGCACAATGAGAATGCATGCATGCACACCACTATGGTCCCTAGCACACACACCCCACATCCTCATCAAATTGGATTGGCACCAGTCCACCATGCAAGACTGGTGAGCAGTAACGCCACGTCAAGGCTCCAATTATGTCACTGTACATACATACACCATTCACACGGACCTGGGAATCACTTCTCCCTGGTCCTGGGGAACCCTTCTCCACCCAAATTGAGGATGACACCCCTTTTCCAGCAGGAATGTCACCCCCACATTCAAACATCATTCACAACCCAAAATATGCCAAAAATGTCAGCAAAAAAATAAAAAAATGCATAGAAAAAAAAAAATGCAGAGAACAAAAATAAAAATGCTTTCAAACCAAAAAAAGGGGGGAAAAAAAATGAATGCCCTCTGCCTGAGCCACGCCTGGGGCGCCCCCGGCCACGGCCCCGGACCCTCAGGGGAGACGCATGGGGGAGGGGAAAAGCCGGGGAAGGAGGAGCAGCCCCTGAGATCTGCCCACCTGGCGGCCTGCCCTCCAAGGCCACGGCTATTCTGTCCAGGGCAGCACCAAGTGTTGCCGTGTTGCCCTGGATAGCCTGGGTAAGGGCCCTCACATCCTGCCCAACGCCTGCTGCTGTAGTTTGCAGGTCATTTAGGCAGGTTGTGGAGGCCCGGGAGTGGGAGTCCAGGTTACCCAGCCTATCGTTGATGGACGACAGGCTCTGATCCACCCGCCCCATAGTCTGGCAGAGCTGTCTCAGAAGGCGGGTCTGGGTGGCCAGGTTCCTTCTCAGACTGGTGGGCAGGAGATTGGGCGCCCCCCTGGTGCTCTGGAATGACCTCCTGGCTCCAGCTGATGGTTGTGGCCGGGGAGAAGGGGAGGCCCTTGTGAGGGGAGCCATGTTGGGGGAGGAGGGGGGGGGCTCACCCTTAGGGAGAAGAGTCCGCAGAAACCAAACGGCCAGTGCCTGCCATGGACTCCTCCTCCTCATGATTCTCCTCCTCCTCATGATCGTCCTCCGCATGATCCTCCTCCTCCTCTTGTTCCTCCTCCGCGGACTCTGGCCTTGTTGGGGGGGCCTCATTAGGCTGCTGTCCTGGCGTTGGAGCGGTCAGGCCAGATGGCCCTGCACCCTCCTGCACATCTGTGGATGACACAAACCATTCACAGGTTGGAGGATCCACACACTTGCCACATATTCCCTTTCACCCCCTCCCCCACACATGCTACACACCTGAGAGAAATAAAAACCTTACCTGGCACCGTGGGGACCGGACTTGTGTCAAAGCCTGGCAGGCCCTCCACTTCATGCCGGTGAAAGGTCAGGGCCACCACACGCTCCGTCGCTGTAAATCTAACCCGGCATGGTGGGCCCCCTCCTGTGCCCCTGGCAT
Organism: Rana kukunoris; assembly: GCA_029574335.1. Taxonomy (NCBI): domain Eukaryota; kingdom Metazoa; phylum Chordata; class Amphibia; order Anura; family Ranidae; genus Rana; species Rana kukunoris. Next base: position 270,924,342 of record CM056051.1, on the reverse strand, counting down.
GGGCATTTATTGCGGCCAGTTTTTTTTTCACCTCACGCCGGAGGTCATTTATTTTCTTTTCAATCCCAGACCGGGTCCGTGTCTCCCCCTCCCCCGATGAATTGACCTGCTCCGTGATCATATCCAATATCTCCCTCCTCCTGGCCGGGGTGGTGGTGGCACTCTGCGGGCCGTGGAGGTAACGCCCATAGTCGGTAATGGCCCGGGCAAGAATTCTTTTTTCCCCCACTGTAAAATTAAGCTTTCTTTTTCTCTCAGTCATACTTCCAAACAAACTCACTAGCAGTCACCAAAAATCTGTCACAAATACAAGCACAACCAATCAGACAAGAACACACACAAAGAGAAAAAGAACACCCAAAAATCACACTAGCACTCAGCAAGAAACAGACACAAAAAAATCAGATGAAAAAATAAAGCAAGAAAACAAACGCTCAGAAATCTATCAATCAAACAAACAGTCTCAAACACTTATCAAAACACACTTTCACAAAACTACCAACAAGCACTAGATCACACAGAACACTAATCTGACAACTACAAAACACACTCTAACGAACAACAGAGCAAAAGCACTTGATTCAATGGGAAGGGACACAAAGGGATGTACTTTTGCAATGGAAGTGCGTTTGTGTGTGTCTATTTATGCTGTCTGCGTAGTTCACAACGTTGCCCTAGTCCATGTCCAATTTCACTGATTGCGCCGCTCCCGAGTTGTGAGCATGCGCACAACGGAGCTGACATGGTTTCCTTCACGCGCGCATGCGCGAGTCGGCCGGCCCTTCATTTGCATGGGGTCACGGCTCATTTCAATGTAACACGCCCACGTCCCTCCCAATTTGTATTACTCCTCCTTACTCCTCCGGAAAAAACCTTACGCTTGCGCAATCTCTTGCGCAAAAGCTTCGTGAATCGCGGGATTACGCGGCTAGATTACGCAAGTCTAACGGAAAAGTGGTGCGCTACGCCGGTCCAATAATGCGCCGATGTACGTGAATCTGGGCCTATAACTTTTGCACAAACCAATCAATATCCGATTATTGCGATTTATTTTAACCAAAAATATGTAAAAAAAATAAATAGAAGAATATATATCAGCCTAAACTGATGAAGAAATTATTTGTTTCCATTTTTTGGGGGGATATTCAAAATTGTTACTCTTTTTTTGTTTATATCGCAAACAGAAATTGTTTAGGTATAGCGTCGCACGACTTCGCAATTGTCAGTTAAAGTGACACAATGAGAAAAATTGCCTGGTCATTAAGGGGGAAAATCTTCCGGTCTATAAGTGGTTAAACTGAAAGGGTTGTTTTATAGGGTGAGGGTTTTCCACCTAACTTCCAGTTACAATGTAAGAATGCCACAGCCACACAACATAAAACTCAATTTCTAAAGAGCTTTAATACTTTGTTGGATCAACTGCTCTCTCTCCTTCCATACCTCCAGGCATGAGTTACCTGTGCCGCAATGTTGGTCCCGTGTATGAAGTACTGGTCACAAGGGAGCAGGTCAAGCTCAACAACCCCCTTACTAGCAGAGTTACTGTCTCACCATGCCAAGGCTCTAACCTTCTGCTGGCTGGCTGATATAGCATTTCACACCACTCAGCTCATTACTCCTGACATTACAATATGGCTGCATCTCCCACCAACTCCGGCAAGGGGAGTCCTTTTTAGAGGCAATATCTGACTTCTTGTACCCCGAAAGGGAAGCCATGTGCTTAGAATAGATTCACATGGTGCAGCAGTCCTTCCCTTTTATTCTAACGTGAAAGGGAAGTCCTGAGAAACTTACTCCCCCTGCAATTATAGCCCTCTAAAAGGGGGCAGAGCCATAAACACCCAGTTCTAAGCAGACCTAACTCTTCCCAACTCTTTGGACTGCTACCTCACCAGCACACCACTGCACTGAGAACAGCGAAGCAGGAATGATGCTGCCTGGGTGGACTGGCTGCTGTGTTGAAGCTTTTATCAAGGGAGGGGTTAGGAACCAGGCCAGGCCACTGAGCTCACTGCTACTGTCTTCTTGAGTCTGTCTGACTTTTCTGGCTCAGCAGTGCAACTGCACCAGCGGAAGATCTCCACCCCCCTGGTGCAGGCAGAAAATTAGGGAGCTCAATAAGCGGGCCAGGTCAGTATTTCAGCCTGCCCTAATGAGCTACAATTAAACACAATCGGGGATTGGCAGGCAGCATTACCAAACTGTTAAGCCGCATACACACGATCAGTTCAAACCGATGAAAATGGACTGAAGTTAGTTTTTATCGGTCCAAACCGATCGTGTGTAGGCCCCATCGGTCCGTTATCCTTCGGTCCAAAAACAGAGGGCTTTCTTTAAAATTTAACCTATGGACGGATAACCGATAGGTCGAAACCAATCGTTAGTACGCACGAGCATCGGTTAAAAATCCACGCATGCTCAGAATCAAGTTGACGCATGCTTGGAAGCATTCAACTTTGTTTTTTTCATCACGTTGTTGTGTTTTACGTCACCTCATTCTGACACGATCGGTTCATGAACCGATGGTGTGTAGGCACATCAGTCCATCAGTCAGCTTCATCGGTGAACCGATGAAAACTGTCCGTCGGACCGCTCTCATCGGATGGACCGATCTTGTGTACAGGGCTTTACACAGAGTTCTAAATTACAGTTGTAAATTATTTTTTGGATGGACAGTCTGTTGCTAGGCAGATTAGGAAAAAAAGTCTAATCATGATTAGACTTTTTTCTAATCTACAGCAGAGAGAGAGAGAGAGAGAGATAACAATCAGGGAAGGGAACTGCACTTACAGGCACAGAACACATTTTGTCACATAGACACATATTAAGCTGTAAGTTTTACCTGGAAGCAGCAGCAGCATTCCATTCTGATCTTCCCTCAAATTCTAATTCAGAGGCTTTATGTGTGTAATTTCCTAATTTCCTATCTAGGAGACTGAGATGTAAAAGCTCACCCTGTCCTTAGCAGAAGGACCACCCCAGTGTAGTTTAAGCATGTCATCATATTAACATTTAAGGGAACAGTGGGCAATATCAACAGATTGGGCTGGAGATGTTGTACAGGTATTGAAGGTGGTGACAGGGGACAAGATTACTTCCCATGGCACTTATAGACCACATAATGCCCACACAGGAACAAACTTCCCAATGCATGATGGGACATGTAGTTCATTGTGGGAAATTATGTCAGCTAGCGATGATGTCACAGTTACTAATATCCTTAGTTTTTAGCTACATTTGTTGTTTTAGTGTGAAAACAGATCATAGATAGATTGAGAGTATAAACATGAAGGCTTGGAAGGTTTCTTGATAATATCTTGCAGATGGGCTGCAATACAGAAAGATCCTGCACCAAGGCAACATTTCTGGATTACTGCATAGATCTGGAAGAAATACACAAATTACACAAATCACACCTTGATTTAGGCGAAAAATATATTTGTCTCCTGTTTTAAGACAATTTTTGCCTATCCCGAAGTTCATCTTTATTATACTAAAAATTATTACTTAACCACAGAACATTTACATCAGATATAAATGTTATGCTTCATTAGTGTACTAGCATATTCAGATGTTGCATTTAAAACATGTTATTTGACACAGATGTTCTTGTAAAACAAAAACGAATGTGAAAATCACACTGTATGAATGTACTGTAGTACATTAAGCCCTAGGGAGCCCATATTCCACATGTAAAAATAATATCCAAGTCTAATGCCACTAGATTTGTCAGGGAAAGAGCCAATTGTTCCCAGGCCCCAAAGAAAGTCCCCCCTCACCTTAAGCAGTTGACTAAGAGAAGGTCCAGAGTTATGACAAGGATTGTGGGGAGCAAGCATTTGCTGCAAAGGCTTTCTCCTGGTCGTACTTTAGCAGCACATGTGCTACTGGGTTTTATTTTAAAGCTCCAGAAAGAAATCTAGTGAGAATGGGAAGTAATCCACATGATAGCCTTGTGTACTCATTATTATTACCATTGTAGATAGATGTACAGTAGAGACTGCCATGAAGTAGGTGTCAAGATCAGGGGCCAGGCTCAGAGGTCAGTAGCTATTAACAGTGGAAAAGCTTGCACAGAAACCAGCTTGATAAATACACAAGCAGATTCCCCTGATGGGTGACGTGGGCTCACCCGAGGTGTGGAGTCTAAGCACTGGTCTTTACCACAGCTCCCGAAGGTGGAAATGGGTTCTGATGCGGTCCTCAGAATCGATCCACCAAGAGGTGAGCAAGATGTGGTGCAGTAGAAGATGTAGCAGGTAGTATCAAGCAGAAGCCTGGAACAAGCCAAAAGCCAGTTACAAACGATAATGGAAATGCAGAGAGCAGCAGAGGCTTAAGGAGCAAGATATTGACTGGAGAAGAGCACACTAATCTGTAAACAGGAGGTGCTGAGGCATGACTTCAATAGTAAGTTCATTTGAGGAATAAAGAGTTCAAGGTTCACCAGAAACAAGATAGAAAGTAAAAGAAAAGTGATGAGTGCAACCGCTAAATGCACTTACAAGCAGTATGAAAGAACGAGCAGGGGTATAAAAACCATAAAACGGATGAGATCGCATGTGACCGGAAGTGACGTGGATCTTGTCCGTTTTACGTTTACGATCCCCCTGCCCATGGACACCACAGAGCTGCTGATCGCCCCCTCCCACATCCCCCTGTGCTGGAGGTTGGAGGTGCACAGACAGGTAACTAGCCAGGTACAGGAAACGTCTGGAAGAGGGGGTCAGCTGTCTTGGGACCCTGATGTGAGGGGGGGTTTCTGGGGACACTAATGTAAGAGGGGGCCCTCTGGGGACACTAATGTAAGAGGGAGGCTCTCTGGGGACCCTGATGTAAGTGGGGCTCTCTAGGGACAATAATTGGGGGCCCTCTGGGGACACTAATGTAAGAGGAGGCTCTCTTGGGACCCTGATGTAAGGGGAGGCTCTCTGGGGATACTGATGTAAAGGGGCTCTTTGGGGACACTGATGTAAGAGGGGGTCCTCTGGGGACACTTATGTAAGGGGATCTCTCTGGGGCCACTGATGTAAGGGGATCTCTCTGGGGACACTGATGTAAGGGGGGCTCTCTGGGGACACTGATGTAAGGAGGGGCTCTCTGCGGACCCTGATGTAAGTAGGGGCTCTCTGGGGACCCTGATGTAAGTAGGGGCTCTCTGGGGACCCTGATGTAAGGGGGGCTCTCTGGGGACCCTGATGTAATGAGAAACTCTCTGGGGACCCTGATGTAAGGGGAGGCTCTCTGGGGACCCTGATGTAAGGGGAGGCTCTCTGGGGACCCTGATGTAAGGGGAGGCTCTCTGGGGACCCTGATATAAAGAGGGGCTCTCTGGGGACCTTGATGTAAGGGGGCTCTCTGGGGACCCTGATGTAATGAGGGGGGCTCTGGGGACCCTAATTTAAGTAGGGGGGTTCTCTGTGGACCCTGATGTAAGTGTAGGCTCTCTGGGGACCCTAATGTAGGGGGAGGCTCACTGGGACCCTGATATAAGTAGGGAGGCTCACTGGGGACCTTGATGTAAGGGGGGCTCTGGGGACCCTGATGTAAGCAGGGGATCTCTGGGGACCCTGATGCAAGTGGGGGATCTCTGGGGACCCTGATGTAAGCAGGGGATCTCTGGAGACCCTGATGTAAGCAGGGGATCTTTGGAGACCATGATGCAAGTGGGGGATCTCTGGAGACCCTGATGTAAGTGGGGGATCTGCACTCAGATATGTAACAATATATACCTAGCCTTGGGGAGAAGAATTATTTAAAATGCTACATGGCTTACAATTTTTGTATTGTGTGGGAATTAAAAAAAAAGTTGATCCTCTTAAAAGCCAAGGCAGAATAATTTTTCTTTTATAGTAATCTATTTTTGAAACAAATACCAAGCAGTGATTATGTTTTGAGCAGCAGTCTCTGATGACTATAACTCAGTGAAGATGCCAAAGTTCATTGTGCTACACATAGCAGTAGGGTGTCAATTACTATGGGTATTGTGACAAAATAGGCAGAGAACCTTTGTTAGGGATAGTGATTGACATATGATAATTTCATTAAATAAATCATTGTTCGGCCTGAACACCAGCAATTAGTTAGAACAATAGTCTTTTCTTTCCAATTTTAGTTTATTTGTAAGTGACAGAAACACATACCTATTAATTGTATATCTCAGAAATACCTTGCTGTAATTAGATAGAAGAAAGTCTGCTGTCTTTTCTTGCTAGTCCATCACATTATATTTATCCTCCCTAATTCAGCTGGGACCATGTAAATTGTCGAAAGAACTATTACTCAATGTTATGCCAACAATAAAGCTAGCAGTTGTACAAGTAAATAAAACTAACACCAAAGAACAAGAGGTTATTTGTCATACCATCGGAACTATTATAGCTAAGCATTAAGCAATGTCAAACTGTAACACACGACTAAGAAAATTAAATTATACTTTAACAGAAAACTTATAAAACTATTTTTTCAGGCATTGCTCTGCAAACATTTTTTTTTTTTATTTGACACTTTTCACAAAAGCCAGCTACATTTTTTTAAGTTTGTTTTATTCCGTTGTTGGTTTAATCTGAAAATATGCTATAACTATTTCTCTCTTTTCTTTGACATTTTGCCTTTAAAATAGAAACTTCAAAAATAAGATGATGCAATCAAATAATAATTAGTTCACATAACTGAACTCACATGTCCTGGCAACAGCTAGGCAGCGGCTTTTCTTTTTCTAAACAATGATTTAAAATCCAGCTTACCTTGAGAAAATTGCAGTTTTGAATTTAATATACAATGCTGTGTGAAAGATTAAGTGCCCTAGCAAAACATAAAATTATTTATAAACATGTAAAGTGAAATATCTGTTTTATACATTGTACTAGTTGTCAGAAAGGGTACCCACATACATGGCTTTCATTGATGGTAGGTAATTGTGCTTTCATATGTTAATCCTCTGCTTGCATATGCTAAGTCATGAGCCGTACACACTTATCACAGAATGCACATTTATAAGCATGCGCTGTTATTTTACCTACCAAAGAATTGGGATTTCTGTCCATTTAGTTCTGAGACTTACAAAGCCTTTTCAGACGGCACAACCAGCCTGCACACCTATTTTTTCTCTATTGCATGCCTTGTCCCTACCCCAGTCTATGGCCCGGATTCACGTAGGGCGGCGTATCTTTAGAGCGGCGTAACACATCTTATATACGCTACGCCAACGTAATTTAGAGAGGCAAGTGCAGTATTCACAAAGCACATGCTCCGTAAGTTGCTGCGGCGTAGCGTAAATTGGCCGGCGTAAGCCCGTCTAATTCAAAGCAGGAAGGAGGTGGGCGTCATCTATTTAAATTAGGCGTGACCCCATGCAAATGAATGGCCGGTTGAACTGGGCATGCGCGCACATGCTCAGAATCACATCGCATATACTCCCTAAGATACGTTAGCGCAATGCCTACGACATGAACGTAACCTACGCACTGCCCTATTCACGTAGTACTACGTAAACGGCATACGCAACGTAAAATTTGACAGCGTCGTTCCCTGGCCCATACCTTTGCATTAGCTGCACCTGCTATATGGGGGGTAACTTTACGCCAGACGTAAGCCTTACGCAAATCGCGTATCTTACTCATTTATAATGGGAACGCCGAATGCGTCCAACGTAACTATGCGCCCACGATACGCCAGTGTAGGCAAGTTACGTCGGGCTGAGGAAGCCTATTTTTAGACGTATCTCGCTTTGTGAAAGATACGACGGCGCACATTTGGACTTACGTTGGCGTATCTGGAGATACGCTAACGTAAATCGTTTGTGAATCTGGGCCTATGAGTCCAATGAAGAAAAAAAGTATCCAAGAGGCGCTGGGTCTTTGATGCAAGTTCTTACAAAGTAGTGAGAGAGAAAAAAAAAACGTTCAGGGCTCAAAGGGTCAGGTTAGGCTGCTCAAACTGACAAGGCTCCTTTCCTCAAGGTGGGGATAAGCAACACTGTCCTGAGTTTGTTTTGAGCAGAATTCAGCGCACCTCAATGAAGTTCAGATGCAACCCAAACCCCACTGAAATCAAACAATATTTGTCCAATTAAAAATGCACATTTTCATGGATAATAGGTAAGGGGTGTTGAAAAATAGCACTGACGGATGAAGACTGCCCTAGGGAACATGTACCAATGCAAAAAAAAAAAAAAAAAAAACATTCAGCCAGGAGCAGTAATCTTTTAAATGCTTACAGTGAAACATTAAAAATGTCCAATTCTTTTTAAATAACATTCCGGGGGGGTTGGAAATGATGTGACTTTTACGAGACTTTTACGTGACTAGCTGCAAAAAAGTCCCACACATGTGGTATCCCTGTCCTCAAGAGAAGCAGCAGAATGTATTTTGAGGTGTAATTTCACATATGTCCATGGACAGGGTTCAGGGACAGTCCCTTGAAATCCGGGACAGTTGGGAGGTATGGTGCAGGTAAGGGGTTCTGCTGGCTGTAAGTTTGAGCAATATATCGTTTCAGTGACAACTTTGTGTAAATTATATATTTTTTGTCATTTTCCAATCACTTATGACAATAAAATTTAATATTCACTATGCACCATAAGCCTCTCAGCAAATTCATTGGGGTGTATTATTTCCGAAATGGGGTAATTTCAGGGGGTGGGGTTGTACTGCCCTGCCATTTTAGCACCTCAAGAAATTAGATAGAAAATGTACCCTAGTTTTTAGAAGATTTAACTTTTGCGCAAACCAATAAATATACGCTTATTGAATGTTTTATTTTTTACCAGAAACATGTGGCTGAATGCTTTTGGCCTACATGAAATGTATAACTAAAATTGAGTTTATTGTATTTTTTTTAACAAAAAGTAGAACAAATAATTTTCTTTTAATATTTTTGGTCTTTTTTTGTTTATATCGCAAAAAATAAAAATTACTGGTGATCAAATACCCCCAAAAGAAAGCTCTATTTGTGGGGGAAAAAAAGATGCAAATTTAGTTTGGGTACAGAATTGCATGACCGTGCAATTACCAGATAAATCAGCTCAGTGTCAAAAAGTGTAAAAACTGCTCTGGTCAGAAAGGGGCTAAAACATTCTGGGGCTGAAGTGGACGAGATTGTGTGGCTCTACAAACACCCAATCGCTTTTACAGGATGCGTAAGAGTCCAGCCTCGCATCGCCACCCACTGCCTTCAAAGGAATCTCCCATGTGGACTGGGAACCCCGGCCAGCTGCTGTCGGGTGTCTAGAAGAAAACAGAGGGGAGGAAGGTACACCCATACCCACCTGTTTGTGACATAAGAAGCCGTAAGTGACGATTTTGTCACTTCAATCTCACTTTGATCAGATGTTTTTGAGGTCAGAGGATAGATCTGGGGTTTAATAGATCCCAGATTTCTAATACCAAATTCTCCAGACCTGAGGTCTGGTGAAGGAGCCACACATGCTCCGAAACGCATTGCCACCACTTTCTCCCCACTGACACCATCAGCCTTGTGTGTCCCACAGTGAACCGGGAACACAAGCTTCCCTGCTGCCTCCTGTCTCCAGCACATACGAGAATGCTTTACAGCTGCTGGATGGCTCTACACTGCTCCCTGCAGGAGTCCACATATGAGGACTCCTCATTTCATCATGTTTTTTAACAAGCACCAGGAAGGGCCAGGTTCTCCTCTATTTTTAAAGAGGCTGAGGTCTTTTAACCTTTGCTGGACAATGCTGAAGATTCTTGAGTCTGTGGTGGCCAGTGCTCTTCAGTAGAGATAGGCCGAACACCCCCTGGTTCGGTTCGCACCAGAACTTTCAAACATAGCAAAAGTTCGGACATAAACTCAGAACCCCATTGAAGTCTATAGAACCCAAACTTGAAAAATCAAAAGTCCCAAATTTGAAGGCTTATATGCAAGTTATTGGCCATAAAAAAGTGTATGGGGGTCTGGCTACTGCACTGGGGGACGTGTACCAATGCAAAGGGAACTTTAAAAAAATATAGGCCCAGATTCACAGAGCGATTACGCCTGCGCAACAGGAGATGCGCGGCGTAAGTTTAAATGTGCGCGTGCGTTTCGATGCACGGCATCCCCAGAACGAGATACGCAAAAAATCTACTTTTTTTTGTCCAGCGTAATTTCGTTAGACTGGCGCATCCGTCCGCGCAAAAGTGCGCTAGACAGACCATTGATTTTCTAGTCAAATATGCTAATGAGGGACTTACGGGGATCCACAAAAGAACGTTGGGGCAGCGTAGGCTACGCAGTGTGCGCAACAGCAAAATGTCCTGTCTAAAATTAGACCATATAAAAGCTGGTCTAAAAAGAGAAAAAAAGTCTACATGTTAGATAAAGCAACACTGTTAGTGAGGAGCTCAGCAGTCACACGTGTTGCACAACAATCTGTATGCCAACATGCCAGGGGCATCGTCGCGCATAGCTATACTACTGACTTTAGATGAACAAAGAAGGATGAGGGCACTGAGGAGGGCACTGAGGAGGGCACTAAGGAGGGCACGAGAGATGTTTTTTTATTTATTTTTTTATTTGCTTATCTAAACTTTACAATTTAATCTAATCTAATACAATATTCTTATCTGATACAAGCCCCTCACTCTTCACTCTTCACGGGAGAGGATATATCACACACGCATAGACATCTATGGCATGAGTGATTCTGAGGTGTCTCGCATCTTCAGATTCACCCCTCATGCCATCATGGAATTAACCACAACCTTGCAGGAGGACATCAGCAGCCCAACACATGGCACTACCCATGACACCCATGACAGCTACATATACAATCAGAGCCCCATCCCCACAGATTTCAAACAGAACATGTATGGGGACAGCTGGCTGGTTGGTGAGTGACATGGGTGGCAGGCATGACTGGCCCCCCCCATGATGCACACATGCACTGGGACCCCATCTCATGACCCCATCTCATGCCAGCTCACATATGCATCTTTGCACGTTAAACACACACATTAATCATGGCACAATGAGAATGCATGCATGCACACCACTGTGGTCCCTAGCACAGACACATCACATCCTCATCACATTGGATTGGCACAAGCCCACCATGCAGGACTTGTGAGCAGCAACGCCATGCCACGGCTCCAATTATGTCACTGTACATTCATACACCATTCACACAGACCTGGGGATCACTTCTCCACCACAAATGAGGGTGACACCCCTTTTCCCGCAGGAATATCACCCCCACATTCCAAAATCATACACAAACAGAATCGAAAAAATTAAATAAATGACGAGCAAAAATAAAAAATGCCCAGCAAAAATATATTTTAAACAAAATAACAACAAAGAAAACACATAAAAGACAAAAATCACTCTGCAAAACAGTCCCCAAATATCTCAAAGACACGTCACAAACAAACAAACAAACGCTAATAAACAAAAGCACCTTGCTGTATAGGAAGGGATACAAAGGGATGTGCTTTTGCAAAGGAAGTGAGTTTGTGTCTGTCTATTTATGCTGTTTGCGTAGTTCACTAAGTTGCCCTAGTCCGCTTCCAATTTCACTGATTGCAACGTTCCCGAGTTGTGAGCATGCGCACAGAGGTGCTGACCATGGTCTGCTTCAAGCGCTCATGCGCGAGCCGGCCAGCCCTTCATTTGCATGGGGTCACGGCTCATTTTAATGTAACACGCCCACGTCCTTCCCAATTTGTATTACTCCGCCTTGAATGAATGAATGAATGAAAACTTGTATAGCGCGGCACATGCGAACTGAATCGCCTCTGGGCGCTTGTTGTTCCTGTCTCCTTTGATATCAAAAGAGAAAAGTCTTGACCTTTTTCCTAAATGCTAGGTGGTTCTCCTCCAACCGAATGCTGGTTGGTAAAGCGTTCCATAGTCTGGGACCTTGGATCGCGAATCTTCTTTCTCCTTTGGACTTGAAGTTGGCTTTCGGAACCTGGAGCAGGTTCCGATTCGTGGATCGCAAAACGCGATTGGGATTATGCGCTTTTATTATTTCGCATAAATAAAGGGGGGCATTCCCATGGACACATCTATGCGTAAGACAGAGAGCTTTAAAAGCAATTCTGTCTTTGACTGGCAGCCAATGAAGGGCTCTCAGTGAAGGTGAGATGGATTCCCAGGGTTTTTTCCCAGTCACAAGTCTGGCGGCCGTATTCTGAACGACTTGCAGACGAGCGATTTGGTACTTGGGGAGGCCGAGGTAAAGGGCATTTGCATAATCCAGCCTGGAGTTTACAATTGCTCCCACCACGACCGCTAAATCATCTTTAGGGATGAACGGAGCAAGTCTGCGTAGTAGGCGCAGTAGATGGTGAGATCCGCTGACTACTGACCCTATTTGTGCGTCCATTGTCATAAGGGAGTCAAAAATGACCCCTAGGCTTTTGACTTTGGCGCTAGGGGTGATGAGCTTGCCCAAAATAGGCGGGGGGGTCCACGCTGTTGAAAGTTGATTCCTGCGTTTGGCGTGAAACAGGAGAAGTTCTGTTTTCGCTCCATTGAGTTTAAGATAACTCTTTGTCATCCAGTCCTCTATCAAAGAGAGACATGTCTCTAGATTGAGGTGGTGATCCTGTCTGTTGCAGATGCGGAAATACAGTTGCGTGTCATCTGCATATGAGTGGTAGAGCAGTTTTTGGCTGCTGATAATCTCAAAGAGAGGACGAAGATATATGTTAAACAGCACTGGTGACAGAGGCGATCCTTGAGGGACTCCGCATGTTACTGTGCGTTTTTCAGACGTAAAGGGTCCTAACTTCACTGTTTGCGATCGGTTTTCCAGAAAAGAGGAAAACCAAGATAAATCGCCTTCTGCGACTCTGGCTACTTCAGCAAGCCGAGTCAGTAACAGATTGTGGTCTACAGTGTCGAAAGCGGCACTTAGGTCCAACAGAACTAGAAGACAAGATTCTCCTTCGTCTGCGGCCTTGAGAACATCGTCCCATACTTTCAGCAATGCTGTTTCCGTCCCGTGTCCGGGACGGAAGCCTGATTGCAATGGGTCAAGTAGCTTGTGGGTATCTAGATGCAGTTGCAGCTGTTGTACCACTACTTTTTCCATTATCTTTGAGAGTACGTTAAGACTTGTTATGGGACGGCGGTGGAGTGGGTCCTTGGGGTCCAGGGAGGGTTTCTTCATGATGGGTCGGATTATACCCTCTTTCAACTGTGAGGGCACTATGCCCTCCAAGAAAGACTGGTTGATAAGCTGCGTGATGGGAGGAGCCAGGATGTAGGCGCATTCCTTCAGCAGTTTTGTGGGGATAATGTCATTTGGCGCTGTGCCATTACGCAAAGTACAAATGACATTCTTAGTGGTCTCGATGGAGATGGGCTCCAGGGTAAACTTACCTGATATAGGAAAATTATTATGGGTGCTGTGTGAGAGGCTACAGGGGGGGCTGAGGGGAGAATTGCTTTGCTGAATGCTTTCACGGATTACCTCGATTTTATTAAAGAAGTAATCCGATAGTTCATTGCAAAATTCTTGTGTGTCCGAACTGGGGGCTTCAATACATCCTGGTTTCATGGTCTGGGTGACCATCTTGAAGAGTTCGCGGGGGCGGTTCAGGGCGCCGTTGATAGCCTCCGAAAAATACCTTTTCTTTGCTTGGAAAATTCCTTTGTGGTATTTTCTTGTCGCCGCCTTGTAGATGGATAGGTTTAGCTCTGAAGAACATCTTTTCCAGGCAGATTCAGCCCTTCTGCGTTCTTGCTTCAGTAACGACAGCTGGTTGTTAAACCAGCTGCGGTTGTTTTTCTGAATGCGGGTTCGTCGTTTCAGCGCTACCAAGTCGGCTGACTGTAGCATGGCCGAGTTTATGGCTTTCAATGTTTCAACGGCCGTTTGTTGCGGCTGAGTTGTTTCTATTTTTTTCCTTAAAGTCGTTTTGAAGAGTTCCGAGTGGAGCTTCTTCTGACATCTAGTCCAGTGTGTTGTCACTGGATTTGATGTTTTTGTTGCAGGGGGGATGGTGGAAATACTGAATATAATTGCATGGTGGTCTGTCCATGGCAATTTTTCATTTTCCCAAATTTTTATTTCCAGAGCTTGTCTGAAAATAAGATCAAGTGTGTGACCTGAAGCATGTGTGGGTCCACATACTAGTTGCTGCAATCCTAATCCTTCGAGGTGGTCAATACAGGCATCGGCAATGGGGTCTTGTGAGGAGTTGGCCCAGAGATTGAAATCCCCGAGCAGCAAAAGTTGTTTGCTGTTGAGGGTATAAGTGGAGAAGAAATCCGTCCATGATGATAGCAGCTGCGATTTTGGGCCGGGCGGCCTATAGCAGAGCAGAATGTGGACGGTCTCCTTTGAACTTGCTTGCAGTTGCAGAGTAAGGGTTTCCATGAATGGAAGAGGGTTTTGGCGGACTGGTTTGGTGATCGTAAGATGAGTCTTGTGGATAACCGCCAGGCCGCCTCCTCTTTGCCCTATTCTGTTTTCTGTTATGATACGGTAATTTTCTGGCACCAGTTCTCCTAGAATGGTGTTACAGTCGGCTGTGAGCCAGCTCTCTGTAATAAAGAGACAGTCTAGGTCCTTTTGTTGAATGAAGTCGCGGATTTCAAGTCGGTGTTTTACTGCCGATCTTGTGTTGATCAGAGCACTAGTGTTGCTCACGAATATTCGCATTGCATATTCGAGTATTCGCGAATATCTCGAATATCGCGGCGAATATTCGCTATTTCGAATATTCGTATTTTTCAAATTTCGCAATAAATTTCGCAAAAAAATCGCAATCAATTTCGCATTCGCGATTTTCGCAATAGCGAAATTTCGCAACAGCGAAATTTCGCAATTTTTTTTTATTTTTTTATATAAAATATAGCGAATATTCGTAAATATCGAATATTCGTGATATTTTATCCAAAAAAAATGCGAAATTTCGCAATCATTTTCGCTTTCGTATATGCGAAATTTCGCTATTTTTTTTTTTTTTTTTATAAAATATAGCGAATATTCGTAAATATCGAATATTCGTGATATTTTATCTAAAAAAAAAAGCGAAATTTCGCAATCATTTTCGCTTTCGTATATGCGAAATTTCGCTATTTTTTTTTTTTTTATATAAAATATAGCGAATATTCGTAAATATCGAATATTCGTGATATTTTATAAAAAAAAAAAAATCGCGAAATTTTGCATTAGCGAAATTTCACATTGGCGAAAATTCGCAATTTTTTCTTTCTTTTTTTTTTTTTTATAAAATATCACGAATATTCGATATTAACGAATATTCGCGACCGCATATGTGAAATTTCGCTTTTTTTTATTTATAAAATATACCGAATATTCGTAAATATCGAATATTCGTGATATTTTATAAAAAAAAAAAAAAAAATCGCGAAATTTCGCATTGGCGAAAATTCGCAATTTTTTTTTTTTTTTATAAAATATCACGAATATTCGATATTAACGAATATTCGCGAATATTCTTCGAAATATTCGCGAAATATCGCGAAATCGAATATGGCGTATTCCGCTCATCACTACAGAGCACATGATATGTGCTTGAGCTGGGGTAAATGGCTGAAATGTCTGACCGTCGTTCTATGATCGATTCTCAATAGTCGTTCAGTTCTTAGGGCCTTTTTGGTGATGGCTGGCAGTATTGCGGCGCATTGCCTCAAACTCCGAATGGTTTCGGCAGAATATTGCCTACATGCCATGATCGCCAATACACCAGGGGGGGGGGGAGATTTCGGGGCAGTGGGGAGAGGAATTGGCTAACTCCTCTCTCCTGGCTTGGTCCAGAGGAAGGCAAAAAACCCTGGCGGCGCTCGGCCAATATGCTCCGGTAGGGAAAAAATTCCTTCCTGACCCCTGTAAGAGGCGATCGGGTAACCCCTGGATCAAGCTTCTGTGCGTTGGAGAGACAGGGGGGGAGGGGTTGGGGCTGAGAGGGGGACCCTGTTGCTGGTCTGGTGGGATGGCTGCCTCCTCAGGCAGTGGGATGAGGGCTGACAGGGTGCTTCTGTTAAATAAACAGGGGGCTAAGAGGGTGAATGACAGGGCCGGGTAACTGTCCTTCTGGGGTAAGGGGGGATTTCCTGGATGCTGGGTGAGGACCACAGAGGCGTGGGGGGCGGCGCGCCGTTAGGCCGCAAGTGAAGCCGCGGTCTTTCCTAGACCGCGGCCCCGCGATTCAGGGCGGCCTGGCGCGGTGCTCTCAAAAGAGCCCCAGAACGGCGAAAATTTCCGGGCGGAGGATAGAGGAAGGGGGCCCTTGAGGATGATGGAGGTGAGGGAGTGCAGGGAAACAGAAGATCCGAATTGCTGCGGCTTTATCCTGAAAAGGACGGCCGTCAGCAGCTTTGGTGGAGGGCTCTTACCTGCAGAGAGCCAGGGAGCTGAGCTGGAGGAGAGGAGAGAATCAGGGGCACAGGACTTCCAGGGCTGGAACTAGAGAGCGGACTGGGCTAGCAGGGCTAGGGAGGGATGCTGCCTGTCTGCCTGTCTACCTCCTAAGCCTGCCTGGAGCTAAAGCACACACGCTCCTACTCCTAGGAGACGTGCGCCGTAGTGGAGCTCCTGTAGCTAATCCTTCTGCCTCACTGTCTGTCTGATCTGATGACGCCTCTGAAATAACGTTACGCATGCGCAATTTTCTGCGCAAAAGCTACGAGAATAGGGTGATTACGCGGCTACATTGCGCAAGTCTAACGTAAAGGCGGTGCACTATGCCGGTCTAATAATGCGCAGATGTACCTGAATCTGGGCCAAAGTTTTTAAAAGGAGCAGTGATTTAAAAAATGCTAAGTGAAACAATAAAAATGAAAAACTCCTTTAAATTTAGTGCCTGGGGGATCCCCTTGGTTTGCCTGTAAAGTGATGCATATGTACCGTGTATAGAACCTGCTGCAGAACAACTGACATTAAGGCTTGGTTCACACTGGAACCGGCTGTGGATCGCACAGGAACGCTGTACGTCCCCATTCTCTGGTTCAGGGATGAATCTGGGCCAAATCTTTGCCTGAATTTGGCCCTGAAACAGAGCTAAAGACACACAGAGTTTCTGTGCAGTGCGCTCCACAGCTGCCCCGGAGATATGTGAACTGGCTCCATAGAGAGCCAATCACATTCTCCTGCTATGCGAATTGGATGCGGGGAAACCATAGGTATAAAACCAGCCTTATAAAGAAAACAAAAGACATTTACTGTAGTCTGCTCACACAATTTTTAATAAAAACATCTTTGACATTCTGAAGCTTTCCTCCAACCACCTTGCTTTTTATTTTTTATATACTGTGATTCTGTACTTGCCAAATATGCTGCAGAAATCTCCCTCCACTGAGTCTGGCTGCATCCATTTTAACTGTGGGCAGCTGAAGCTGCTGCCTGTTCACTTCCTGGAATTACACAGACACATAGAGGCCCACCTCCAGTCATGCAGCTCTCATTGGCCCTCTTATGACTCATCCCCCCTCCATTCCTGGCAAACTCTCAGGGGAGTGATAAAGAGAGCTGTGCATGATGTCATAAGCCTAGGCTTTTTACCAGACAAGAAACAGAAAGTGGGCTGTATAAGGTATTTACTGGCAGAAAAAAAATGTTTTACTATCCAAAGTTAAAACAAACAGGGCAGAAGATTTAATAGATGGAAAGATAAAGAAAAAGGCTGAAGTTCCACTTTAAATTGCTGGCAAAACAATACCATTGCCGGAAATAAAAAAAAGTGAATAAAACGTTGTGGGGGTCCTGCCCCAATCTATACCAGGCCCTCATTTACTACTCTATAAATATGCACCTAGGAGTTTCTGAGAGGAACATGAGTTATACAGATGGAAAGACAGTAAACTAGAGGTGCTTACTAGTGCAACCAGGCACATTTCAAATGCATGTTTTATAGAACAGATTTTTTTTTCATAATAAACAAATAAATAAAGGTGTTTTGATTATTATTGTACTTTAAATACATATTTATTATACATGATTTATTCTGAAAATGTGTCCATCATAAAAACCCAAAGTCAACACATTCAAAAGCAACACACATATAATTGTTATGGTCACCTCTCTAACATTTAAATATATTTTTATTTTTATTTTTTGCATTTTTTGTGTTGCAGACATTATGTTTATGGAATGTCCTTTCTGTTCATTTTAAACCAGTAGCACATATCCCTCAATGGCACCTTACTGTAAACTCACTAGTCCTCTCTGTTTATGCATATGTTCCTCTGTTTACCATTCTTTAATAGAGATCAGCGACTTCTAAATTAATGAACCAGTTATCAAAAGAACCTATTTTTCCTGTGGTCAAAAGTGCCGCCTGTTAGACCTGATTGCTTTAGCCCTGTGACGGGAAATGAGGCACAGAACATGCCAAAGGACTGGCTCCATGTCTGCTCTGTGTTGGAGATATTGACTAGTTTTTAAATAGGTATGATATGCATATTTGAATTGGCTCCAGCCGAAATCCAGAACGGGTTATTGTTATCCTGATGTCAGATGGCAATGGACTGTTATTATATTTTATTCTTACTGGCCTGTGGTGAAAAAACATAAATTTGAGACATGGCATTTTGAAATGCAATAAAAAGAACTTCATTTATCACATTCACTAGCTAACTGTCAGGTTTTTGACAACAAAGACAAATGCCAAGTTCAATGTTTATATGAGAAGCTTAGTGTAATGCTTCTGCTAGTGTAAAATAATGCAAAGTTCAAAATGTTTCAAAACATGTTTATGGTTAAATCACTAGGGGTGATTCAGAATTCCCCCCAAGTGGGAAATGTTTTAATATGTATTGGAGAGATCAAATGAAACAGAGGTCACAGATCTAGAAATTTGGCTTGCACCAAGACAATAAAAGCCTATCTTTAACATCAAACTCTGGCACTACTTTAACACCTACCCCCCCCCCCCCCCCACACACACACACACACAAACACCCACACAATTTTATGGAGAAGGTAACCTTTATCCCTGTCTTAGGTTGAAAACATTCCTTCTCCATAGATTCAGTATGGTGAGTAAGCAATGTTACGCTAGGACAGAAAGTGGAAAAAGGATCACCAGGTGAGAATAAAGTAATACATAAAAAAAGTAAACAAAAAACACAGTCACCACATCGAAAGACTGATATCCTTAAACATACCTCCCAACTTTTTAAAACAAGAATGAGGGTTGCCCATCAGCAAAAGTATGCAGTCATAGGACACACCCCTTGCCACACACCCTTAAAAGGAGAATGGTACAAAAAACAAGATTGGTTAAACTCACGAGTCCTTTTTTTACCACCATTATTTTTTTTATATTGGCTTTTGGAATTTAAAAATGCAGCAATTTAGAAATCAGATGAAATGTTTAGCGGTGCAAAACACTTTTTGATAGATAAAAAGTGCATTTTATATACATAAATACAGATCTGACCAAAATTAGGGACAAATGAGGAGGAAAGAGGGACAGAGGGACATTGCTCCAAATCAGGGACAGTTTCTCCAAATCTGGGACAGTTGGGAGCTATGTCTTAAATATACTACATGTTTTTAGATGTGTTTTACATATTTGTTCTTAGGTTTTAGATACAGTTTAAGTTGCCCATCATTTAGGAATATCATTTGATATAGGAGGAATAGACTCCTCTGTCAAGAACCAAACCAGAAAGCAATAGCATAATAAACCAATATCAATGCAAAAAAATAAAAAAATAAAACCTGCAATAATCAAAATAATAAATAATACATTTGCATAGGGAAGTCAAAGTCTAGTTCATAATGTGTAAAACAAGCATTTGGAACCAGAAAACCCGAGAGAAAACCATGGCCCAGATTCACAGAGCGATTACGCCTGCGCAACAGGAGATGCGCGTGCGTAAGTCTAAATGTGCGCGTGCGTTTCGTTTGGGCGGCATCCCCAGAACGAGATACGCAAAAAATCGTATTTTTTTGTCCCGCGTAATTTCGTTAGACTGGCGCATCCGTCCGTGCAAAAGTGCGATAGACACACCATTGATTTGCTAGTCAAATATGCTAATGAGGGACTTACGGGAATCCACAAAACAACGTTGGGGCAGCGCAGGCGACGCAGTGTGCGCAACAGCAAAATGTCCTGTCTAAAATTAGAGCTGATAAAAGCTGGTCTAAAAAAAAGAAAAAAGTCTACTTGTTAGATAAAGCAACACTGTTAGTGAGCAGCTCAGCAGTCACACGTGTTGCTCAACAATCTGTATGCCAACATGCCAGGGGCATCGTCGCGCATAGCTATACTACTGACTTTAGATGAACAAAGAAGGAGGAGGGCATGGAGGATGGCACGGAGGATGGCACGGGAGAGGATATACCGTACCCGCATAGACCTGTTTGGCATGAGTGATTCTGAGGTGTATCGCATCTTCAGATTCACCCCTCATGCCATCCTGGAATTAACCACAACCCTGCAGGATGACATCACCAGCCCAACACACCGCTCACATGCAATGCAGCCACTGGTCAAGGTCCTGGCAACACTCCATTTCCTTGCCAGTGGCTCTTTTCAGCGTACAAGTGGAGTGGTGGCTGGGATGTCACAGTCCTCCATGAGCAGATGTGTGCACCAGGTTGTCCCTGCAATCCTCAGACGCATGGCCAACCAAATCATCAAACCCACCACTGAGGACCTGCGGCTGAAGGCAATGACAGATTTCTACAGAATTGCCAGATTCCCACGCACTGTGGGGGCCATTGATTGCACACATGTGGCACTCCAGCCCCCCCAGGAGACAGAGCACATGTACCACAATCGGAAGCATTGGCATTCCATCAATGTACAGGTGATAGTCGATGCCCAAGGCCTCATATGGCACGTCCGTGCCAAACACCCAGGGTCCAGCCATGACAGCTACATATACAATCAATGCCACATCCGAATGGAACTCGATCAGAACGTGTATGGGGACACCTGGCTGGTTGGTGAGTGACATGGGTGGCAGGCATGACTATCCCCTCCCATGATGCACATCACAAGGGGCACATGCATGACTAACATCCTCCTGTCTTTTCCCTTCCAGGTGACTCTGCATATCCACTGGGACCCCATCTCATGACTCCTATCCGGAACCCCCAAACTCCAGGAGAGGAAAGATACAATCAAGCACATGCTCAAACACGAGCAGTGGTGGAGCGCACCTTTGGCATCCTAAAGTCACGTTTCCGATGCCTGGATAAGTCTGGGGGTACCCTCTTGTACTCCCCGAACTTTGTGTGCCAGATCATCGGTGCATGTTGCATGCTGCACAACTTTGCAGAAAGAAAGGGCCTGCAGATTGACCTACGTGATGACCTGACCCCTGAACCTGACAATTCCCCCCTAACCGAGGTTAACCCGTCTTCTGAGGGAAGAGCAGCCAGGAGACAGCTCACATTGGGCATCTTTGCACGTTAAACATACACATTAATCATGACACAATGAGAATGCATGCATGCACACCACTGTGGTCCCTAGCACACACACCCCACATCAAATTGGATTGGCACCAGTCCACCATGCTGGACATGTGAGCAGCAACGCCACGCCAAGGCTCCAATTATGTCACTGTACATTCATACACCATTCACACGGACCTGGGGATCACTTCTCCCTGGTCCTGGGGAACCCTTCTCCACCAAAATTGAGGGTAACACCCCTTTTCCGGCAGGAATGTCACCCCCACATTCACACAGCATTCACAACCCAAAAAATAAATAAAAATAAAATGACCTGCAAAATCAAAAAATTTCCAGCAAAAAAAAAAAAAAAAAAAACATTTGAAAAAAAAAAAAAATTGGGGGAAAAACAAATTACTGCCCTCTGCGTGAGCCATGCCTGGGGCGCCCCCGGCCACGGCCCCGGCTTCTCAGGGGAGACTCGTGGGGAAAGGGTAAAACCGGGGAAGGAGGATCAGCCCCTGATCTCTGCCCACCTGGTGGCCTGCCCTCCAAGGCCACGGCAATTCTGTCCAGGGCAGCACCAACTGTTGCCGTGTTGGCTTGGATAGCCAGGGTAAGGGCCCTCACATCCTGCCCAACGCCTGCTGATGTCGTCTGCAGTTCATTTAGGCAGGTTGTGAAAGCCCGAGACTGGGAGTCCAGGTTCCCCAGCGTATCCTTGATGGAGGACAGGCTCTCCTCCATCCGCACCAATGTCTGGCTGACCTGTCCCAGATGGCGGGTCTGGAGGAACTGGTCCCTTCTCAGGGTGGCGGGCAGGAGATCGGCCAACCCCCTGGTGGTCTGGGATGACATCCTGCCTCCAGCTGATGCTTGTGGCCGGGGAGAAGGGGAGGCCCTTGTGAGGGGAGCCATGTTGGGGGAGGAGGGGGGGGGGGGGGCTCCCCCTTAGGGAGGCCTGCCTGCTGGCAGCCAGAGGGGAGGAGTCCTCAAAACCCAAACGTCCAGTGCCTGACATGGACTCCTCCTCCTCCTCATGATTCTCCTCCTCCTCATGATTGTCCTGCTCCTCATGATTGTCCTGCTCCTGTTGAACCTCCTCCGCGGACTCCGGCCTTGTTGGGGGGGCCTCATTAGGCTGCTGTCCTGGGGTTGGTGCGGTCAGGCCAGATGGCCCTGCACCCTCCTGCACATCTGTGGATGACACAAAACATTCACAGGTTGGAGGATCCACACACTTGCCACATATTCCCTTTCACCCCCTCCCCCACACATGCTACACACCTGATATTAAAAAAGAAAACAACTTACCTGGCACCACGGGCTGGGGACTGGAGTCAAAGCCGGGCAGGCCCTCAACTTCATGCCGATGAAAGGTCAGGGCCACCGCATGCTCCTCCGCTGTCAGGCTAATACGGCATGGTGGGCCCCCTCCTGTGCCCCTGGCATGGGCATGCATTCTGGCCAACTTCTTTTTGACCAGACGCCGGAGGTCATTGATTTTTTTGTCAATCCCAGACCTGGTCCGTGTCTCCCCCTGCCCCGCAGAATTCACCTGGTCAGTGATCCTATCCAAAATCTCCCTCCTCCTGGCCGGGGTGGTGTTGGCACTCTCTGGGCCGTGGAGGTAACGCCCATACTCGCTAATGGCCCGGGCAAGAATCTGTTTTTCCACAACTGTAAAATTAAGCTTTCGTTTTCTCTCAGTCATCCTTCCAAAAAAAAACAGTCCCAGTCAACAAAATTCACGCACACAAACAAGCACAACCAATCACAAAAAAACACACACACAGAGAGAAAACTACTCACCAAGAAACAGTCCCCAAAAAAATAAAATAAAATACAGCAGGAAAAGAAACAAAAATAAATATATCAATCAAACAAACAGTCTCTCAAACACTTATCAAAAACCACTTTCAAAAATCTAACAACAACCACTTGATCACACAGAACACTAATCTGACAACTACAAAACACACCACAACGAACAACAAGAACAAAAGCACTTTGTTAAATGGGAAGGGACAAAGGGATGTACTTTTGCAAAGGAAGTGCGTTTGTGTGTGTCTATTTATACTGTTTGCATAGTTCACAACGTTGCCCTAGTCCATTTCCAATTTCACTGATTGCGCCGCTCCCGAGTTGTGAGCATGCGCACATCGGAGCTGACATGGTCTCGTTCAAGTGCGCATGCGCGAGCCGGCCGGCCCTTCATTTGCATGGGGTCACGGCTCATTTCAATGTAACATGCCCACGTCCTTCCCAATTTGTATTACTCCTCCTTACGCCTCTGGAAAAACGTTACGTATGCGCAATTTCCTGCTCAAAAGCTACGAGAATAGGGTGATTACGCGGCAAAATTGCGCACGTCTAACGTAAAGGCGGTGCGCTACGCCGGTCCAATAATGCGCAGATGTACGTGAATCTGGGCCCATGTGTTGTATTGTAAGCTTTAAGTAAAAAAAAAAAAACACAATAGTCTAATTTATCAGTCTTTACGAAAAAGTTATTGCACTGAGATATGTGCCGAGCACTGAATGTCACTGACCTGCTCCCATTCCAATACCAAAATGAGAGCAGTTCAGCTTCATCATAATATTTACACATATACACAGTGATAATTCCTGAATAAGAAAAGATACCGGGAGACATACACTATGGCCCAGATTCACAGAGTGATTACGCGTGCGCAACTGCTGTTGCGCGTGCGTAAGTCTAAATGTGCGCGTGCGTATAGTTGGACGCGATTCACAAAACAATATACACCAGAAATCTACGTTTTTTTGTCCGGCGTAATTGAGTTAGACATGCGCATCCCTTCGCGCAAAACTGCGCTAGACACACCATTGATTTGCTAGTCAAATATGCCAATGAGGGAGTTACGGGGATCCACAAAAAAACGCAGTTGCTGCGCAGGCTACGCGATGTGCGCAACTGCAAAATGTCCTGTCTAAAGTTAGAGCACCTAAAAGCTGGTCTAACTTTTGAAAAAACGTCTACATCTCACAGAAAGCAACACCGTTACTGAGGAGCAGACCACACACACGTGTTGCACTACAATTTGACTGCCAACATGCTAGGGGCATCGTCGCTCATAGCTGCACTAGTGAATATAGATGACCAAAGAAGGAGGAGGGCACGGAGGATGGCACGGGAGAGGGTATACCGCACCCGCATACACCTGTTTGGCATGAATGATTCAGAGGTCTTTCGCATCTTCAGATTCCCCCCTCATGCCATCCTGGAATTAACCACAACCTTGCAGGAGGACATCACCAGCCCAACACAACGCTCACATGCAGTGCAGCCACTGGTCAAGGTCCTGGCAACACTCCATTTCCTTGCCAGTGGCTCTTTTCAGCGTACAAGTGGAGTGGTGGCTGGGATGTCACAATCCTCCATGAGCAGATGTGTGCACCAGGTTGTCCCTGCAATCCTCACACGCTTGGCCAACCAAATCATAAAACCAACCACTGAGGAGCTGCGAATCAAGGCAATGGCAGATTTCTACCGAATTGCCAGATTCCCACGCACCATCGGGGCCATAGATTGCACACATGTGGCACTCCAGCCCCCCCATGAGACCGAGCACATGTACCGCAATCGGAAGAATTGGCATTCCATCAACGTACAGGTGATAGTCGATGCCCAAGGCCTCATATGGCACGTTCGTGCCAAACACCCCGGATCCACCCATGACAGCTACATCTACAATCAATGCCACATCCGAACGGAATTCGAACAGAACGTGTATGGGAACACCTGGCTGGTTGGTGAGTGACATGGGAGTCAGGCATGACTATCCCCTCCCGTGATGCACAACAGAAGTGGCACATGCATGACTAACATTCTCCTGTCTTTTCCTTTACAGGTGACTCTGCATATGCCCTGGGACCCCATCTCATGACTCCTATCCGGAACCCCCAAACCCCAGGAGAGGAACGATACAATGAAGCACACATCAAAACCCGTGCAGTGGTGGAGCGCACCTTTGGCCTCCTGAAGTCACGTTTCCGATGCCTGGATAAGTCTGGGGGTACACTGTTGTATTCCCCAAACTTCGTGTGCCATATCATCGTTGCATGTTGCATGCTGCACAATCTCGCAGTGAGGAAGGGCCTGCAGATAGAGGAACGTGATGACCTAACCCCCCAACCAGACAATCAACCCCTAACCGAGGATACCCCGTCTTCTGAGGGAAGAGCAGTCAGGAGACAGCTCATATTGGGCATCTTTGCACGTTAAACACACACATGAATCATGGCACAATGAGAATGCATGCATGCACACCACTATGGTCCCTAGCACACACACCCCACATCCTCATCAAATTGGATTGGCACCAGTCCACCATGCAAGACTGGTGAGCAGTAACGCCACGTCAAGGCTCCAATTATGTCACTGTACATTCATACACCATTCACACGGACCTGGAGATCACTTCTCCCTGGTCCTGGGGAACCCTTCTCCACCAAAATTGAGGATGACACCCCTTTTCCAGCAGGAATGTCACCCCCACATTCAAACATCATTCACAACCCAAAATATGCCAAAAATGTCAGGAAAAAAAAAAAAATGCATAGAAACAAAAATTGCATAGAAAAAAATAAATAAGCAGAGAACAAAAATAAAAATGCTTTCAAAACAAACAAAAGGGGGAAAAAAAAATTAATGCCCTCTGCCTGAGCCACGCCTGGGGCGCCCCCGACCACGGCCCCGGACCCTCAGGGGAGACGCATGGGGGAGGGGAAAAGCCGGGGAAGGAGGAGCAGCCCCTGAGATCTGCCCACCTGGCGGCCTGCCCTCCAAGGCCACGGCTATTCTGTCCAGGGCAGCACCAAGTGTTGCCGTGTTGCCCTGGATAGCCTGGGTAAGGGCCCTCACATCCTGCCCAACGCCTGCTGCTGTAGTTTGCAGGTCATTTAGGCAGGTTGTGGAGGCCCGGGAGTGGGAGTCCAGGTTACCCAGGCTATCGTTAATGGAGGACAGGCTCTGATCCACCCGCCCCATAGTCTGGCAGAGCTGTCTCAGAAGGCGGGTCTGGGTGGCCAGGTTCCTTCTCAGACAGGCGGGCAGGAGATTGGGCGCCCCCCTGGTGCTCTGGGATGACCTCCTGGCTCCAGCTGATGGTTGTGGCCGGGGAGAAGGGGAGGCCCTTGTGAGGGGAGCCATGTTGGGGGAGGAGGGGGGGGGGGCTCACCCTTAGGGAGGGCAGGCTTCTTGCAGCCAGAGGGGAAGAGTCCGCAGAAACCAAACGGCCAGTGCCTTCCATGGACTCCTCCTCCTCATGATTCTCCTCCTCCTCATGATCGTCCTCCGCATGATCCTCCCCCTCCTCTTGTTCCTCCTCTGCGGACTCTGGCCTTGTTGGGGGGGCCTCATTAGGCTGCTGTCCTGGGGTTGGAGCGGTCAGTCCAGGTGGCCCTGCACCCTCCTGCACATCTGTGGATGACACAAACCATTCACAGGTTGGAGGATCCACACACTTGCCACATATTCCCTTTCACCCCCTCCCCCACACATGCTACACACCTGAGAGAAATAAAAACCTTACCTGGCACCGCGGGGACCGGACTTGTGTCAAAGCCTGGCAGGCCCTCCACTTCATGCCGGTGAAAGGTCAGGGCCACCACACGCTCCGTCGCTGTAAATCTAACCCAGCATGGTGGGCCCCCTCCTGTGCCCCTGGCATGGGCATTTATTGCGGCCAGTTTTTTTTTCACCTCACGCCGGAGGTCATTTATTTTCTTTTCAATCCCAGAGCGGGTCCGTGTCTCCCCCTCCCCCGATGAATTGACCTGCTCCGTGATCATATCCAATATCTCCCTCCTCCTGGCCGGGGTGGTGGTGGCACTCTGCGGGCCGTGGAGAAAACGCCCATAGTCGGTAATGGCCCGGGCAAGAATTCTTTTTTCCCCCACTGTAAAATTCAGCTTTCTTTTTCTCTCAGTCATACTTCCAAACAAACTCACTAGCAGTCACCAAAAATCTGTCACAAATACAAGCACAACCAATCAGACAAGAACACACACAAAGAGAAAAAGAACAGCCAAAAATCACACTAGCACTCAGCAAGAAACAGACAGAAAAAAATCAGATGAAAAAATAAAGCAAGAAAACAAACGCTCAGAAATATATCAATCAAACAAACAGTCTCAAACACTTATCAAAATACACTTTCACAAAACTACCAACAAGCACTAGATCACACAGAACACTAATCTCACAACTACAGTACAAAACACACTCTAACGAACAACAGAGCAAAAGCACTTGATTCAATGGGAAGGGACACAAAGGGATGTACTTTTGCAATGGAAGGGCGTTTGTGTGTGTCTATTTATGCTGTCTGCGTAGTTCACAACATTGCCCTAGTCCATTTCCAATTTCACTGATTGCGCCGCTCCCGAGTTGTGAGCATGCGCACAACAGAGCTGACATGGTTTCCTTCACGCGCGCATGCGCGAGTCGGCCGGCCCTTCATTTGCATGGGGTCACGGCTAATTTCAATGTAACACGCCCACGTCCCTCCCAATTTGTATTACTCCTCCTTACGCCTCAGGAAAAAACCTTACGCTTGCGCAATCTCTTACGTAAAAGCTACGTGAATCGCCGGATTACACGGCTAGATTGCGCAAGTCTAACGGAAAAGTGGTGCGCTACGCCGGAATGATAATGCGCCGATCTACGTGAATCTGGGCCTATGTATTCACACCAAGACACATTGCTACTATATTATTTGCTTATGTCTTTTTTTTATTGCATATTACACCAATAAATGACCATTTCTGTTTATGCACTAACTCACTCACAATCAAGAACACCCTAAAACCTGATGTACTTTGATTGTGATGGAAAATGTGCCTTTATTTGCAAAAACACACACACATATATATATATATATATATATATATATATATATATATATATATATATATATATATATATATATATATATTATATATATATTTTATGAATACAGTTCATTATTCACTTACACATTTGTTTTGATATTTAGATCAATTTAGATACAATGTAAACCTTTTGTCTTTGTGCTTGTTTTATGGTGTAATTTTATAGTGTATAGTGTAAAGACTGGGCTTGCAACCAAAAACTGTCATTTATAGGAATTGATAATAACTTACATATGTTATACATTTCAGTGATGTAAGTTTAGGGATGCTTGAAATGCTATGCTTACAACTTGTATAGGCTGACAGACTATGGGATTTTAAACTAGAAGCATATGAAAAAAAGAATCATCTATATATAATAAATTTGCTTTTGGGAATTCTATGTATGATTCATTGTTGTGTTACTGTTAAAAATGTACAGGAACATAAAGGAATTTTTCAGCAAACATATTGCCTTGCAAAATGTTATTGTAACAGTCCCTGACAGTTTTACTAGCATCCACATTGTTCTCCGCTGTTATATTATGTACTGTACATGTTTCCTCCTTAGAACCCTGACTGTGCCTACCTTGCTCAATTACACAGTTGAAACACCAATGATCACTATGAATACTGGACATAATTAATTCTCCTTGATCCTCTTGCTGAGATATGCATGATATAATTACTAAAATGAAAAGAAGAACATATTTAATTGCTATAGAATGGCATACTGAGTATGTTTATCTCCCTATAAAAGGGTTCTTACAACAAATTGTTTTTCATCCGCAAGGTTACACCCAACTATGCTCCCCCAAAAGAATTCTATTATAGTTGAACATTTTGAAGATAGATGAGGCAGAATCCTTTGTGTGTATGTTTTATGTTGTTAACGCTGGCTTTAATGCACTACAGTGCTCTTATATTCTGTCTGGCAGATCAAAGCAATGGGAGGGGGAACAGAGATGCCCGATGATGGGTTTTGGTCAATGCCAGTAGGGCATAGTAGTGGTGAGGTAATAACAATATAAGGATTTTATACTATTCAAATAATAATGGATAATTTAAAATAATAATACCCCGCACTCCTGGAGAGAGGTGACAAAAGAGTCACTGTATAAATAATAACCAATATTTGGTATTCACCACAATACAGTAGGCAGCTGCTATAAAAAATAAAGATATACACACAAAAAAAGAGCAAATATCAAAGATTACTCTTGCAGCACTCTACAGCTTCATACAACATTTAGTCACTACACCTCAACCCCAGTAATAATAATGCACTTTAAGAAAGTCCATCAACCAAATACAATCATCTGGATGGTACAAAGTCCATAAAAGTTGCTTCTCATCAGAAGAGTCAGGCCCCGGCCGCGTTCACATGCCACTAGCCACATCTCATTGCACTACCAGGATCGGACTTAACTTCACCTCTGACCAGCTTTCTGACATCCTTTCCTGTCGCCAGGTAGTCACACCCTGACATTTTGACCTTTCTTTGAGGGTGTTAAAGGTTATATTTAGGTTTAAAGAAGAATGAAACTGGAACTCTGTTCCTGAAAAAGGCAAATAAAACCAAACTTGGACTGGCTTGTCCATTCCTTATGACCCCTAATGTTGAGGTAATGATTAAGAAGCAGCAGGAGTAGATGGAAGGTACAAATCCTAAAAAAAAAAATAAGCAGAAACACAGAGATCCTGAAACGACAGCTTACATCTAGCAAAGGGGAAATTAAGCAGCGTAATAGTGACATCACCAAACCTCACAGACAATATTGTGAGACTAGCAGTTAGGGGCACAATGCCTTAGATTTCATTAAGCAGATATAAATCTCTGCATCTGTAGTGCAATTTTCAACATGTTGGAAAATCTCTGCATGTAATAACAATCCATTTTAACATTCTAAGCTACTAATTATTGCCCTGGAATTTGGCTATACTCTATTCTTTTTGTATTTTTTTTTAAATTGGGCTGTTTTTGACTCTGCTTAAGTATGCAGCAATTGTTTAATAAACTGGGGTGGCATATCTATTTCTCATATTAGAAAACCAAAACAAAGGTTAGGTTGAATTCCCAGATGATAAAGTCTATTTGTCGGTATCCTGAAATGACCCAGACTCATTGGGAAAGAAGTTGACATTAAAATATTACATTAAGATTACACTATCATTAAAATAGAGGCATTTCCAATATTAGTATATCAACATCCACATAATATGTATATTGTATAGGTTTTTAATTTCAGTTCTAAAGTGGATCCCTTAAAAATGTTTGGCTAAAGCAGGCAATACCTCATTTCAGATCAGATACACATTTTTTTAATCAACTATTTAAAGAGCCAAAGAGGCAATTCCATAAAGTTTTGAGATGTAACAGCAAATTGGCAGTCTTGCAGATGCTGTCCATTGTTGGGCAAATTGGAATAAAAACAGTTTAATTGCAGAAAATATGTTCATGAAGGATTACGTTCATTTAATTTGCCAAAGGTATTGCAAAACAATTTAGGGTCCAAGAAAGACTGCAATGCTAAAAGTCTTTACTGTGTAGGATTTAGACTGGGTTGTGCATGTGTGTTGAAAAAGTGCCCTACAAATGTGTGTAACCATGCATTACATCACCACAACATGACAGTGTAAAAGGTGTCTTAATTACTATATTAGCTGCCAACACATCTGGACAAAGGTTATTCAAACAAAACATAGATATACATTTTGAGGATAACAGAACGGGAAAATAGAACAATGCCCGTTGAAACAGCACAGTCAGTCCGGGACTAGCCAGTCTGCAGTTTCCTGGCCTCTTAGTAGCCATTTTACAGTTTTATTTTCCTTGCCTCCACCCAGTCCTAATGTGTACTTGGAATATTTAAAAACACATTAAAGAGCTTTTCTGCCTGCATTCCACATGTGTGTATGACAATAGTGGTCAATAGGGAGGAGAGAGGGTTAACTAAGTACAAACCGAACCCAGGACTACTAAGGCCGCGTACACACGATCGGTCCAACCCGATGGGAATGGTCCGACGGACCGTTTTCATCGGTTCACCGCTGAAGTGGCCGTACACACCATCAGTCCAAAAACTGATCGTGTCAGAACACGGTGACGTAGAACACAACGACGCGCTGAAAAAATGAAGTTCAATGCTTCCAAGCATGTGTCAACTTGATTCTGAGCATGCGCTAGTTTTTGGTCCGATTGAAATTTATTGACACGACACCCGAAATTTACTGGCGCAGTCATGTTTTTACTGGCATTTCACAAAAGTTACTAAATTACATTTTTAGGTGCAACTTTCAGTATTTAGGCTACGAACAAGAACGCTAGGCAAATAGCAATGTTTTTTAAGGTAGATATTAAGGTAAAAAAAAACATATTTTTGTTATTTTCGATATAATAAGGGCAAATTATTTAGTCACATCACCCCGTGCCTCCATCCCCCTCTGCCACCAACACCCTCTGCCTTGACCCCTCTCTGCGGTGCTACAATCTCCCCCTGCCTCCAATCTCCCTCTGACTCCAATCTCCCCCTGCCTCCAATCTTCTCCAGGCCCCCTGCCTCCAATCACTCCCTGCCTCCATCGTCCCCTGCCTCCATCCCCCTCTGCGGAAGTGTGCCGCGAATCGGCGGTTTTCTTAATGTACCTCTTTTAATCATCAACCATGTGAGTTTCTAAATGTTGTCCTGGCATTACATTTAACCATATTGCTACACTTAGAGGCACCTCTCTTCTCTTTTATACTCAGTTGTGACTTGACGCTACTCTTATATCAAGACATCGCTTATATATCAAGTCAAAATGTATTAAAAAATGTAGCTCGTCTTGCAAAACGCTCTCAAACCAAGGTTTTACTGTACTGAAAAACAGATACATAGGGCGATACCAACGCAAAAGATTTTTTTTTATAATGCTTGAAGTAAAACATAAAAACATCCCATTTCCTGTAGCCACCCTGGCGGTATGATTATGTCAGATTTTTGCGTCTCAAAGCATTACATTATTTTGCATAGAAATTTGGCGTTTTATATTTTAGGCCTGTAATTCTTAGTAATAACACACTAAATGCTGCCCAAACAAGAGTTTAGTAGACATCCCAGGTATAATAAAGCTTGAAACAATAAATCAAATCATGAATTATAATATAATAAATGACTATAAATAATTATATATAATAATAATAATAATAATGATAATAATAATAATAATAATAATAATAATAATAATAATAAAATTAATTTCCCCGCGATTCACTATCGTTCAATTCTGCAAGTATTCTAATTTACTATTGCTGTTTTTTAGCTGGTCTAAAACCACTTTTGACATTAAGCAACGCGTCAATAAGGACAAGGGCCTTTTCCCCACAACTCTGGCCATGTGATAGTAGGAATCTGCACACAGGGGGCTTTTCACAATCTGGAAGCAAACTTAAAAAAAAAAAAACAGGAGGCCTCAGATACCAACTCTAACCCTAATTGATCATTAAAAAGGTAAATAATTACACTCAGCCAAGTCATTTATTATAATAATAAAAAAATGTCCCATGATGTCAATCTTGTCATCCAGTGATACAGATCCTTATGATGAAGGATGGAGATTAACACCGAATGAAAGTTCCTTGGTTGACAGACAAATTGGAAACAATGTAGTGGGGATGGTGGCTGATGCCATTTATTAAATCAGGTCTTGACCATATTTAGGTATTAGTGCCAGCTAACATGCCCACCCTTTGTTTACATTCATCTTAATGGTTGGATCGTGATATGTAACAGGTTGCCATAAAACTTGCTTCCTAGCAACCACCATGTGTGTAGCGATAGTAATACTGGTGCTAAATGTTACACTTTCAGTTGAAGCCAGAGGTTTAGCTTAGTGGGCTGGTCAACACCCTCATTAAGTTCAACGAACACCAAACAGGCAATTCGATGTGAACCCAAAGATAATCCCTATTTGGAAACATGTCTGATTACATTATAGCAAACTGCCAATATCATACATATTTGTTTGGTTGATAAAAATGGCCTCTAAATTTTTCAAATAGCATCAAGTGAAGCCAGATGTAAAAACAAGACAGGATGCTGCATGCCATGCTGGGGGCAACACTATTTCCTTCAAATTGTCATTTATTGTTATTGTTTATTGTAAGGCTGAAGGAAAAAAAAAGAAGTTGAGGTTCTGTTTCCATGATAACCTTTCCATCCCCAGCCTCCTAATTGGACTGTAAAAGGAATGGAAGCATGTCAATGAGGTTATTGCTGCTCACAGTGTTAGACATTAGCACTAAGCAAAGCAAATAGACCATGAATGTTTCCAAGCACAGTGCTTTAGCAAATTTCACCTTGGTAGAGTTTAATTATACTTTAAAGTAGTATTTTGTTTTTATACCAACTCATTAGTATTCATTAGTTTAGCGTGGCCTTTGCAAACACATGATAAAATTCACTTTTTATTGCCATTCTTCATCAGCATTCTCCTTCCTGTGCATCACTTTCCCAAACTTCCTGTTGGGAATTTGCATGGAGAACATCAATTTTATTCAACAGCTTATATTCTTCGGGGCTACATGTCCCATTGTGCCCAGTGAATGTATACTGTAATTCATTATTATTATTCTGATCTAAATCCCTTACTTGAGCCAATCAGCACAGGAAGTTAGGGGGGACAACAAGGAGGACCCTCTTTTGAAGTCTGATTCTGGGATTGTGCACAATGCATGGCTCCATGTGGCCACACAAGGGAAATTAGCCATCTTAAATGCTAATATCAGGGCCAGAGCTAAAGGGACAAGCCCATTGTACAGAAAAAATAAAATGTATCACTACAACAGAAGGAAAAAAAAATGTAGATTATTTCAATAGCATTGGAAAACCCTTAAAAATGTATGCTTTATTATCACATTCTATGCATGAAAGTGAAAAAACATTAGTACCATCTTGATCCAACAATGTGTTTGAGAGCTGCGGCTCTCCCAGCTTTGTCCCTCCTCTTTGGCTGAGACACAGCAGTGGGAGTCATTAGTTCCTGCTGCCATCAATCACAGACAGTCAGCAGGGAGCAGGGGGTAGGGCTGAGCTGCCTTATGTGTGTCTTATGGACACACAAAGTGGGACTCGGGAGGAAGCATGCACAAGTGCCCCCATAGCAGGTGGCTTACTATGAGATCACTCGGCAAGGGGGAGGGAACTGGCAGCACAGGTAGAGGACCAAAGAAGACCAAAGAAGAGGGGGATTGGAGCTGTTCTGTGCAAAAACACTGCACAAAGCAGGTACATATAACACTTTTATTATAATAAAAAACGAAAATATGAGCCTTATCACTTATCACCAATATCACTTTAAATTTCAAATGATTACTGAAATTTTGAAACTATGATCTTTTGACTATTAAATAGGGTTAACAAAAAAAAACTCTAGTCAATAGAATAGAAACACAGAACACAAATGTCTATTATACTCAAAATAACAACCCTGATTGATGAAGTACTATGCAGTTGTGTGGTGCGTCAAAAAACCCCAGGGTGTATGATAAACACTGTTATTTAGCAAAACCTATTAAAACATCCTGTAAGAATAGGAATACTTTTCTTATATCTTGTAAAGAAGTATTTTTTTAAGTATGGGTAATAATGCATGCTGAGTTTTAAAAATGCTTGAGCTAATTCTTCATATGTGGAATATACATTTTGTGCAGTTATGGTAATGTTCACTCAAATGCCTTACATTTCAAGTTACTGAATATAATTTGCTTTTTAATATTGCTAAAGACTGTTGAATATTTACATTCCATATTCTAAATGCAAGAAAAAAAATTACAAAATTATAGAGCACTTTCAGGCACCAAATATTACCAAGCAGTTTGAACTACTAATCCTTTCTAGCAAACCCTGCAGTTGTAAATCATAAACTTTTAAAAGAAAAAAAAAATAATAAAAATAAGAGTAGACAAAGTACTGTATCTACTAAACAACAGAATTATTTTATTTTTTTCTGCAATCCTTTTCTAATTTAACTTTAGTATTGGCACTTGACTGCATGGCTAAGCTTTGTCAGCTGCCATTTCTCTGTCCTAAAAACAAATAGCCTGTTCACTTTGCATGGGAAGTTACACTTTGTACGTGTTTTCCCCAGAGCTTACTGAATGAGGTCAAGCTCTGTTGACTTCCACCATCCAATTATGTGCAAGCAAAACATTTATTTTTAAAGTTTTACTTGCACATGATTGGGTATGCTTTACAATCTGAAATTTCAACAGATTCGCTAAGCTTTGGGAAAAATCCCAGAGCATAGTGCAACTTTACTTGCCTTCTTTTGCTTTTAGTAAATCAACCCCCTGACACAGGGACATATCATCAAATCAGTAGGCCATGGATACACGATCCCAAGTGGGCCCCCCTTGTGGGGTAAAAAAACTGTGTCGCATTAAGCACACCGCAGCAAAAAGTGGGTGGGGTTTAAACTCTGCTAAATATTGGGTGTGGCTTCAAGGGTGTGTGGTTAAAGAGAGTCTGAGATTACTTACATGCAGAATATGGTAATGTACATTGCAGAATGAGGGGGCAAAAAAGCCAAGTGTGAACCTGTGGAGAGAAGAGAGAGAGAGAGAGAGAGAGAAGAGAGAGGGGAGAGAGAGAGAGAATAGAGAGGGGAGAGAGAAGAGAGAGGGGAGAGAGGAGAGAGAGGGGAGAGAGAAGAGAGAGGGGAGAGAGGAGAGAGAAAGGGGAGAGAGAAAAAAGGAGGGAGAGGGATATTTTGTTTCCTTTACCAAGCTAGCAGCCTAGCAATGTCTGCTTAGTCTAGGTGAAGCACAGTGTGTCTGTCAGACTTGGCTTGGCTCCAGGTGGTTAGTGTGGGTTGTCAGTGCCCAGGGCAAGGCAAGTCATTTGTGCCCTCTAAAGCCTGGTGCACATTATTATTATTTTTTTCGTTCAACCTAGCCGGCTGAATGAAAAAATAAAAACACACACAACAAAAGTGCTCAGGAGGAGCCACTGTACTAAAAATATAATGTTAGTATACCAATTTCCCCACTGAGCTATTGTGTTCTGACAGGGGGAATGTCAGAACACCCCAGTCAGTGCGCTCAGCCATTGGCTAAAAGCACTGACTGGATTGCCTATAGGCAGACCTTTTTCCCGCCATGCCCCTTCGACAGAAACTGTCTGAATGGTTGGATTCTGTTGGACCGACTGCTGTACATACACACTGAATGTTGAGTGGCTTTTAATGAACTGGTCGATGCCACCTGACATTCGACCTGTGTGCACGGGGGTTCAACTGTGGACTTTTAGCACTTTCTTGTGGAAGTATAAGGGTTCCTCCATTCACAGCCTGAGCCTCTGTTTGGCTGCCTGCAGCCTTTTAATATTGGTTGCATCTGAGATATCTGTTTGACTACAGTACTCAGATATATCTTCTCAGATTCAACCAATAAGAAAAGGCTGCAGGCAGTGAACCTGGTTTCAGGCTGTTAAAGCGGAGCTCCACCCTGATATATATATATTTTTTTTTAATCTGAAAAAAATAAATAAAAATGAAATGGAAAAAAAAAAAAAAAAATACTCACCCTAAATAGGCTGTTGCTATGCGGAAGTCCCGAATCTGCCCTCACGATCCGCGGTGCTGTTTTCTTCCTCCTCCTCTTCTGGGTGTCTTCTTGTGAATGGGCAGCGCTGCATTCTAGGAACTGTGTGTATCCCAGAAAGCAGCCGGACCATTCACAAAGCGCCGCGTCGCTCGCACATGCGCAGTAGGAAACGGGCAGTGAAGCCGCACGGCTTCACTGCCTGTTTCCCTGACTGTGGATGGCGGTGCCGGGATCGAGGATCGGCATCGGCGGGGGCCGTCAGCGCGGGCGCCTAGGACAGGTAAGTGTCCTTATTCAAAGTCAGCAGCTACACTGTTAGTAGTTGCCGACTTTGAAAAAAAATAAAAATAAATGCGGGTGGGTAGAGCTCCGCTTTAATAACGAGGAGCCTTTTTTAAACAGCAGAGCAGCTGGTTAATAATAACCCTGACATAAGGTATGTGGAATTAAAGAAAAGACACCTGGGGAAGGCAGGGGTGTCCCTTCTTTAGAGTCGGTTTACACACAGGCGGCACAACTCCGGGGGCGGCTCTGCAAGTCATTCTGTGGACGACTCCAGAGGCAATTTGCAAGACGACTTCTGTATAGAAGTCAATGCAAGTCGCCCCCGAGCCGACCCCGAAGTTGTACAGGGAGTACATTTCTAAGTTGGAGCGACTTTCGTCGCTCCGATTAGACTGCTTCCATTGCATTACATGGGAAGCGACTCGTCAGGCTACTGAGCCGCCTGACGCGTCGCCCCAGTGTGAACCAACTCTTACTCATTAATAGGGATGAGCTTCGGGTTCAACTCGAACATCGGCTGTTTGATCATTCGACGAAGATCAAACATTGAAAAAATATGTCTCTATGAGGCATTAACAGCGCTATATGATTTTATATCTATTGAACTCAAACAGTTCAGAATCTGCTTTTTGTGAGGTGCTGCTATCCACCAGGGTCTCCTATCCTTAAGTCAGCAGCTAGCCCCAAATACTAAGAACAAATATACAAACTGCTTATACACATAAAATAAAGCAATGTAAATGCAAAAAAAGAGATGATGCACTATAAGTTATACATATGTGACACAACAATTCACAGGTATGTCAAAAGGGTGCTTCTTTTTTAAAAAAACGCACAGTCTGTATAACTATAATGTTCTTAGTGTGGAAATTCTTGAAAAATGGTTGGAAAAACAACAACACAGATCCAGGCTTTCCTTCACTTGTAGTCCCCCCTCACGGTTTGGTACTCACCAGATAGACATGGTGTTAATTGCCTTCAGATTTTGAGATCTCTCTCCTGTGAAGTGTGGCTCAGCCCAGCAGCAATGTTTTCGTCTGAGACGGAGCGGAGACGCCAGAACCAGCTGAGTGAGCAGTAACATTGCAACCGATGCGCACATCTCTGTTTTTATACTTGTAAGCATAACTTTTAAAATAAGATTTTTTTACAATAAAAACGGTATTACACTATGTCCTTTCCCCCTATGTTTTTGTTTACATGACTGCTCATGCTGCACACATGCATCCAACCCCATCCATATCTATTTGGAGGAGAAAACATTGCTGCTGGGCTGAGCCACACTTCACAGGAGAGAGATCTCAAAATCTGAAGGCAATTAACACCATGTCTATCTGGTGAGTACCAAACCGTGAGGGGGGACTACAAGTGAAGGAAAGCCTGGATCTGTGTTGTTGTTTTTCCAACCATTTTTCAAGAATTTCCACACTAAGAACATTATAGTTATACAGACTGTGCGTTTTTTTTAAAAAGAAGCACCCTTTTGACATACCTGTGAATTGTTGTGTCACATATGTATAACTTATAGTGCATCATCTCTTTTTTTGCATTTACATTGCTTTATTTTATGTGTATAAGCAGTTTGTACATTTGTTCTTAGTATTTGAGGCTAGCTGCTGACTTAAGGATAGGAGACCCTGGTGGATAGCAGCACCTCACAAAAAGCAGATTCTGAACTGTTTGAGTTCAATAGA
This sequence comes from Rana kukunoris, assembly GCA_029574335.1. NCBI lineage: Eukaryota > Metazoa > Chordata > Amphibia > Anura > Ranidae > Rana > Rana kukunoris. The sequence goes on along the minus strand of CM056051.1, from coordinate 270,885,552 downwards.
TATAAAATCATATAGCGCTGTTAATGCCTCATAGAGACATATTTTTTCATACACACTTCTTTCATTATAATAGCTGCTTTTTTCTGCATACATGTTTATATAACCTATTAAATTAGAAGATCTGTCCACTGAGCGCTAGGACCAGCCTCTATCTTAGGATATATCCTGGTACATCTTTTCTAAAGATCAAACATTATGGGCCGTTTGCGCCAAATTTGAGTTGCGCGTCACGGCCCATAATGCACTGTGTCATCGCATTGCATTTCTGGCTGATAATTGGCCAAGCATGCATTATAACCCTGGGGAAGTGCCCAGACCCGACATGGTTCTTAGTGGTTGGAATATCTGATATCTATATTCAGACTGGAAGGAAGCGGTTTATGATGAAAGCACTCAAGCGGAGTGTGGGAAGTTTCATTACAATTTAAACTATCCAGACATAGATTTGGTGAAAGGAAATATGCATTAGTCTAATGCCGCGTACACACCATCACTTTTTGTGATGAAAAAAAATGACATTTTTAAAAATGTCATTTAAAATGATCGTGTGTGGCCAAAATGTCATTTTATGTCTTCTGAAAAATGACCAAAAAAAAATTCCAACATGCTCGAATTTTTTATGTCATTTTTCAAAATGTCATTTTTTGTGTCATAAAAAATGATCGTGTGTGGGCAAAACTACGTAAAAAGGGAAAATTTTATACTTACCTAACGGTAATTTTCCTTTCCTGATGCAAGCATGACAGCATATACGTATGGGAAGGCTCCGCCCCCCTGCCCAATCAGGACCGGTTATACTATAAAAGTAGGTCTCCTCCCCTATACCCGCATTCTCGTAATTTATTATCACTGCGGAAGGCCCTACTTAACCGTTTCAGACCTCTGTATTTTTTTTTTTTTTTTTTTAAAGGGAGGGACCTATATGCTGTCATGCTTGCATCAGGAAAGGAAAATTACCGTTAGGTAAGTATAAAATTTTCCCTTTTCCTGACACAGCATGACAGCATATACGTATGGGATGTACAGAATCACCAGGCAATAAGGGTGGGTACTGCTCAAGTGTTTAAGAGGATTAGATCTATCCTCTCTAACGACTGAGATGTATTGTAGTTACAACTGCTGGGTCCGCCAGAATGGACCCCCAACATGTGGAATGTAGACCAGGTCGTAGTTTAGATATTAACTCTAGAGGAACTATTTTGAAGTTCCGTCAATGGATGCATCACCAGCTTGGAGGAGCTGTCTCTGCCCTCATCAGATGGACTTGTCCTCTCCATCTAGGTTTTGACTAATTGTATCCGTACAACTGCGATGGTCTTCGTTGGACAGCGGGATTGTCCTTTTCCGACGCCATTAAGCCTGATGAGTTTATCATTTTTCTCCTAGAAGAAGAAGGGCCAATTCTATGTCTCTTCAACCTTGAATCTCTTTTCCAAGTTTGTGGAACTTCAAACACTTCCGTTTGGATCTGCCAAAAGGATGATGATGTTCTAACTCAGGCTGCCACGATACCAACCTTTGTCTAGTGTTGAGGAAGAGACTAGAGCCATTTTGCCTGATCATTTCAGCCACAAGGAAGTTTATGGTATGACACTTGGATGTTTGAGATTCTTCTAGATCTACTTTACATACTGTATTTGCCAAAAGGAATACTTATTCCCATGTTCCTGGCCATATTTGGGATGTTTTGTCCCTCTAAATGGAGAGTGAGATAATGTGTCTCCCACTATTTGGAAGACCCCATGGGGGAAACAATGACCTGCCTAGGTCTTTCGGACTTGATTGCTGGGATATGCAACCCAGAGAGTGAAGAATAGATACGACTGTGTTTCAGTATCCTTTCATGCCGTCTCTAGGCTCTCCTGTATACAATTCATTCCTTCCAGTAAGGAACAGAGAATTCCATCCTTTAAATTCTGTCGGTTCTTCTCTTAGCTAAGGTATTTGAAGTCTGGAGTAGACACTCTGACCTCCATTAGATTTCCAACACTAACGGTGAGACCTCCACATCTTGGTCTCCTGTATATAGATATAATTTGTATGAATTTGGAAGATACCATTGGCATGCTGTATGAGGTGTTGAATCTCAGGAAGGAGAATAGGGAGTTTTCGGATCGGAGACTACCCGTGGGCAACATTGCCTGCAAGCTACAGGGTAATTGTCGTCATCACCACCGAACGGCTGCAAATCCGGATAGGCCTCCTGGAGACTCTTAGGTTTGTTGAATATATACGTATTGGCTAATCTGCCAACCCAGCTGGCTGTCCTTAGTTTATCTGCTTACACCTCTGGGAAGCCACCCAGGTTACGGTCAGACCCAATAACTTGATAGTCTTGCTCGTTGCCGATCCCTTGACTGCCTTTCATTTGAGACTGTCCCTTGTCATCCAACGGCTTTTGTATCTTACGCCCTCTGGCTGTAAGTTCTAGAAAACCCTAACATGCTGGGAGATACCTCTGACAGAAGTTGACTAGTTTTGCATTCCGTCTTGCCAGCGAGGCTAGGCCTTCCCCATTTTGCCGAGTCCTTTCAGCATAGTTGAGGCTCCCTCTGTTGTGTTTACGAAAGACTTTAGTCTGCGACCGCTGTAGCTATGGCTTTTGGACACCTTGTCCTTCATTGGCATGCCTACCCCACGAGTGACAACTTGTGATGATTGGTATGCTGAAAGATTAGCTTAGCTACCTCCCCAATCTGGGACTTTTCTCCTCTGTGGAGTCATCGTTTCCCACGTGGGAAGTAAGTCTCTCTTTACTGAGGTCAATACAGTTGTCAACCCTGCTTGGGCCCCCTTCGGACCACAAGGGTTATTACAGGGTACTTGATCGCTTTTCCGATCGTGGGATGCAACCAATAGGAAAGAGCATCTCTTCAAATGGGATACTTACACTGTTTGAGTGTAACTTAATTTTGTTCATTAACTTTTTCCCCATTCAAAATTACCCTTCAGTAGGTGATTACTGCAATGAGACTAGTTTGTCTCTCGATGATGGCTCCTCCCGACTTGATTAGAGTCTGTACTGGGACCTTTCCCAGAACTTGGAAGCCATTGTGCCACAACTCTTCTGAAGGATCAGCACGACTCTGGATACAAAGCGCCTTGAGGCGATTCGGTTCGCATTTGTCAGCGCTATAAAGTTATTTACTTTGCTGTTCAAACAAGACTTACCAGTAGTCCTTGTGCCCGCAAGTCGGCCTGAACGACCACAACATACAGGGTATACCAAGGTAACTACCCCTATCGCACCACCAGGTTGGGCTTAATGGACTAGGTTTCCAGTATTACGGCATAAAATTGTGCGATTTTACTGCGATTCCTATGCGTCTTGAATCAATGCCTATGTATTCTTAACGCTCACGGCCCCCAGTTAGACCACAGTGGGTTCAAACGTAGTGTAGGGACTACTTTGAAGTCGCCGCACTGCTATGAACAATACTCCTTAAAAATCCTGGAGTAGGATTTGTGGAGGTCAGGCTTTACTGACTGGAGAGATTAATTGCCACGATGGCCTATGCCATCCTTCTGGACCAACGCCCATGTAATCATAGCCCTTGCGCATCATGAAGGGAATGCAATGAATAGGTAGAGGAATGAAACAATTCCATTGGCTTCCTAATGCCCAGGACTCATGGAACCTTCGCTGAAATTTACATCCAACTGTCAGCTGACCCTATTGGGCGACTTGGGTTTAGGCTAATAAAGATTATCGCTTCTTTATTCTCCGCCATAGTTCTCCCACATTTAACTTGTCAATCTTTTGGCTATCCTCTGGTCTTTGGTGATTAACATAAGGAATTAATTTTCCTTCTAGATATTGCCAGATCCGACTTGAACAGTCACCACTCTGACTAAAGCGGCATGTGTTCACTTGTGGGAGGGGCCATAAGGGTTCACTGGCCACAACGATTTCTGGAGAAACAGCATACAGTCTTGGATCTGCAGTGACTGAACTGCATCATTGGCTATTCCCTTTCAATCTAGGATCTGCCATAGAGAGCTTATCACTGACCAGAGCTCAGCTTCCATCCTGCCTCATCGCAGGTGACAACAACACTACTTAACAGTAGTATGAATCTTTTTTTTTTTTTTTTTATCAGAAAAGCGCTTATTAAAACAACAACAGACATGTTGCAAACACATCGTACAGTACAGTTCACACAATCACTTGTACACAGTAACAGAACACCGCCTAGGTAATTATACTTTGTCATGTACATTAACCCTCAATCTATAGCCTCTGCATGAATCTTGCTGTCACAGGGTCTTTGCAAGGATATTGTTTCCTCTGTTTGGAAGAATGGTACCCTTGGTTAATCTGCTGAAGCCTGTTTGGCTGGCTGCTCTTTGACACCAAAGGAGACAGGAACAACAAGCGCCAGAGGCGATTTTAGTTCGCATGTGCCGCGCTATATACGTTTTCATTCATTCATGCTCTAGAGGCAGAGGTACCCTTTAGCTGATTTTGCTTGAATAGCTTAGTACCTGAGTCCCACACAGTCAGTTTGGACGGGGTTAAAGTCGCCGTCTCTTGCTTCTGATCTGCCAACTAGTCAGAGCGATTTTCCATAAGCAAGCTCAGGTAGAGGTTGCCTTTAAACAAGCATGGTTGTTTGATTAGGCTTGGTATGGAACCATTAGTGACTGTAGGCCTTCTCAGTCTCTGCCCCTTTGTCACTGTCCTTGGCCTGCAACCTTGTTTTGCATTCTGGCCGTCACACCAGTTACACCCGACCACTATGATTCCTGTAGCGATTCCTGGCAGTTGCTACATAGTGGGATTTTTTTTAGGGTTGAAGAGGATCTGTCCCTTGTCGCAGAAGCAGGTAGACTGGTGTTTGGTGTTGAGGGCTTGAGATGTACACTCATTATGCCCATAATGTGCACTCTTTTTTAGGATATAGCATATACCTACCTGCCCTCACCTTTATTCAAAGTTGCTGGTCTCTAGGAAGGCTGATTGCTACTGGTTCACAGATGCCTGGGATAATTTTCCCATAAATAGTAACCACTACAAACCCCATATCTTTCAGTGGGGTACCCCAAATAACACAAGCAATTACCTATTGCTAACCAGTACTAAGGAGTGTGACTAAACAGATCCTGACATTTTAGCACCAAGGTCAACATGTAGATGCATAGAAGTAAACATATCACAGCCTTACCTAGTGTGGAGTTAATGTAATCACAGAAATTAACGATCCTATGACATTAGCACTAGCAAGTTAAACCTACTTAGACATATGTACCAGAAAGGAGGAGACCAATCTTCAATACACAGTGAGCCCACACTGCAGGCCCAATCCCTGCATTAAATGAAAGGGCTCTCAGTATCACCTGATATCAGTTCAAACTTCAGCAATGCTGCAAACACATCCTATAGCCTGTTTAATATTAGTAAACAGAGTGACACTACAGACATCCAGTTACATTCATATGTGTGATATATGCTTTTCAGAAATGCAAATTAACCACAAACCTGCAGGAAATAAATCAAGACTGTAGAGCCAGGCTTATTCAGTTAAAATGGAAGGCTTCAGCCCAGCACAGCACCTGCTATCATCATTAGCAGTATTGCAGACACAACCACAGCCCTTCAGTAATGCAAGTTAACCACATCCTTGCCTATACTTGCAGCAGTAACTGAATAGAATTGTGTGCACCATGTGGTGCCTTACCACCTGCATGCTTCATGTCCAAAGTCCAATGAATGTCCATACATGGCGTCATGATAAATGAGCAATCCCTAGAGACCATATGCCTTCACCCTCATCCTCCTGGATCCTGCTGGGGTGAGGCCTCCCCCATTAGGCGTTCAGGTCTGCCTGTACAGCGGGGAGCTTCGTCACAGGAGAGGCTTTGAACCTGTGCGGCTTGGCGGGAATTGTCCGGCCAGGTGAGGGAAAAATAAAAATTCCTGCTTTCTTTAGCAGTAGTATAACCGCCTGTAGCAGTGAAGGTAAAAACAGAGAATGCGGGTATAGGGGAGGAGACCTACTTTTATAGTATAACCGGTCCTGATTGGGCAGGGGGGCGGAGCCTTCCCATACGTATATGCTGTCATGCTGTGTCAGGAAAAATGACGTTTTAAACCCGCACATGCCCAGAAGCAAGTTAGGAGACGGGAGGTAAAACTACCATTCATAATGGAGTAAGCACATTCATCACGCTGTAACAGACAAAAAAGCAGGAATCGTCTTTTACTAACAAGCAACCAGCTAAAAGCAGCCTCAAGGCAAATAGAACTTCCCCTTTAGAGTGCCATCACTTTGTTCATCATTTTCCAAAAATGATGGTGTGTACGCAACGTCATTTTTAAAAATGAAGTTTGAAAAATGTCATTTTTTTTCATGAAGAAAAATGACATTTTTTTTCATCACAAAAAGTGATCGTGTGTACGGGGCATTAGGCTTGTCATTTCCCAAATGTCTGAGGCCGCGTACACACAATCGAATATATCTGCTGAAACTGGTCCGCAGACCAGTTTCAGCGGACAGATTCGATCGTCTGTACGGGCTAGCAGACAGTTTCCAGCAGACAAAAGTTTCGACGCATGCGTGGAAGTAGTTTACTTCCTGGTTCGGTGACGTGGCGGCATCAACGTCACCGACACGCCAGACCATTTTCATCGGATAAATCTCCTCGTGTGTACGCGGCCTTACAAGACAGTTGAATTGGTCAGATGGTAAATGCACCAACAAGAAACAAAGCGCTACTGATTACTAACTAAACAGACCTGATAACAGATGTGGAAATAGGAAACAGCTATCACAGGTCAATTTGTTCCAGTATAAATCGCACACATAGGAAACCTAAGGGAAACACAAAGACACTGAATTAAAAAAAAAATCCATCTTCCATAAACTATGTTCATTGCTAGAAGATATTAACCACTTGACCACCGGGTCTATATTGGCACTTCTCTCCTTCATGTAAAAATCACCATTTTGTTGCTCGAAAATTTATCAGAACCCCAAAACATTATATATATTTTTTTAGCAGACACCCTAGGGAATAAAATGGCAGTCATTGCAACTTTTGTTCTCGCACGGTATTTGCACAATAATTTTTCAAACGCCTTTTTTTGGGAAAAAAACGGTTTCATGAATCAAAAAAATAACAAAACAGTAAAGTTAGCCCAATTTTTTTGTTATGCAGAGTAAATAGATACCTAACATGTGATGCTTTAAAATTGCGCACACTCATGGAATGGCGCCAAACTTTGTTATTTAAAAATCTCCATAGGCGACGCTTTAATTTTTTTTAAAGGTTACCATTTTCGAGTTACAGAGGAGGTCTAGTGCTAGAATTGTTGCACACGCTCTAACGCACGCGATGATACCTTACATGTGGGGTTTGAACAGTGTTTACATATCTGGGTGGGACTTGCATGTGTGTTCGCTTCTGCGCGCGAGCTACTGGGGACAGGGGCATTTAAAAAAAATATATGTATATATTTATTTTACTTCATTTTTTTATTTTTACAAAAAATTGTTATCACTTTTATTCCTATTACAAAGAATGTAAACATCCCTTGTAATAGTAATCAGTGTGACAGGTCCTCTTTATGGAGAGATGTGGGGTCAATAAGACAAAAATAAGAAAGAAATTCACAGCCAACAGCCGCGATTGCGGCTTTGTTTACTTCCGGGTGACTCTTTTTCAGTGCACAGGACTGGTTAATGTCTAATTCAAAACAAGGAGTTAATGAACACTGCCATTAATCTCTAATGCAGTAGTGCCCAGTAGAAGTTAATTAACCCCCTTGTGCTGTATTAGTGGTCAGTATTAATTAACCCATTAATACACAACTAACACAGCACAAGGGGGTTAATTAACAAAGCCACTGGCCACTACTGCATTAGTGATCAATGGCAGTGTTAATTAACTCCTTGTGCTGCATGGCTTTAAAATAGCATTAATGCCACTGACCATCAATGCCAGGGGCTATTATTGCAGCTACTGCACCAATTCTTGGAATCATTGTAGAAATGGAAACCAATGCTGACAATTATTTTTGCAGAAACTGAAATCAATGCTGGGGATCATTGCAGAAGCTGACACAGGGCCGATCCTAGGCAGGATGCACAGGGTGCTTTGCACCTAGGCGCCTGCAGAGGTGGGGGGCGCGGAAGTATCATCTGTATCATGTCTGTAGTAGGGGTGCGCATCTTCACTGGGCTCACGATTCGATTAGATTACGATAATATGGTCAACGATTCGATTCGATTACGCGATGCATTACGATGCATCACGTTTGCTGACGCGCTTCCACTTCCGCTTTCTGACGCGCTTCCACTTCCGCTTGGGCCGCCTAGGTGGCCCTTCCTCCAAACAATCTTCTGGGACACATCACAGGTCCCAGAAGATTGTCCAGTATGCAGGACAGCTCAGTGTCACAGCCGAATGTTCACAGTAGTATTGCCAGCACCGTCGACAGGCAGAGGAGAGCATGGAGTGTTCGGGTGGCCACGTCGCTGGTTTGTGGGACAGGTGAGTGTCTTTTTATTAAAAGACAGAAGATACACTTTTTTGTAGCTGCTGACTTTTAATAAACAAAACATTTACTGGTACTGCTTTGAATTAAAAATAACCTCACTCCCTTAAAGCGGAGTTCCACCCAGTGAAACTTCCGCTTTAAGCACTCCTTGCACCCTGACATGCCACATTTGGCATGTCATTTTTTAGAGGGGGTGGGGAGTAACCCCTTTTTAGTCGGACTTCCTGTCTCACTTTCTCCTTTCTGTCTCGGCCACCTAGGAGGAGACTCCTCTCGCCCTAGGCAGCCCCTCCGTGCCAGTGATCTTCTGGGACACAACACAGGTCCCAGAAGATTGGCTGGCCAATGGCAGAACGCAGTGTGCACTCGGCCATGAAGTCGTAAGCTGTCATGGCCGGGTGCCCACAGTAGATTTGACGGCGGAGAGGAGGGGGAGATGAGTGGAGCTCCAGGCGGCCGCATCAATGGACCATGGGTCAGGTGAGTGTCGGTTTAATAAAAGTCAGCAGCTACAATTTTTGTAGCTGCTGGTTAAAAAAAAAAGAAGAAAAATAGGGTGGAACTCCCCTTTAAAAAGTGCACTAATCCGGTGCACTACAGGGTACAGGAATTCAGACATGTGGCTGCTGGAAGGTCAGGAGGGATAAATATCCACAACTGACAAACAGCCCTGTGAGTTTCACTGTACTGTCTGTGTGCTGAAATTTCTCTGGGCTTTGCACATTCCAGCACACTAGGAGTTAACACAGTGGAATGTGCAAAGAGCCAGAGAAATGCCGGCACAGGCAGAGCACATGTATGAGTCACATAATGCTGATAAAATACCGGTGATAATAAATGCCGTTATAATCCATTGGCCACTGCTGTAATGTGCTGTTTAAAACATATGCAGATTTATACCTCATAGCTCCGTGTGTATATTACTGTATATGCCCCTCATGTGACTCCATTGTCCGGCCTGCCTCTCTCCTCTCTCCTCTCACATCTCTCCTGACGTCCATTCTCAGCCCCGCCCATCGTCTGTAGCTAAAGTAGCAAATCACAAGAGAGGCGGGCAGAGCTGACGTCAGAAGAGACTTGAGACGAGGGATGTGAGAGGAGAGGCGGGCCAGACCATGGAGTCACATAGTCGCATGTACAGTTACAGTATATACACACGTAGCTATGAGGTATAAATCTGCATATATTTAAAAAAAGCACATACAGCGGTGGCCACTTAATGGATTATAACGCGCATTTATTACAAAACAGCTATTTTAAAAGACCTGCTCAGAGCGATCTCCCGGGAGGGGCGGGGCATGAAGGATGCCGTCACGGACATCGATTATTGGGGACGCAAGCATTAATGCTGCATCGGGGACCCGAAATCCCGATGCAGCAATTAAATTCAGCACCCCTAGTCTGTAGTATGTCTGGGGGCTCTTTCTAATAGACTCTCTAACAGAAGCCCTCTCTGTGTCCATCAGAGAGGCTTCCCTCCAGGTCCCAATAAAGTACTCTGCTTTTCTTCCTGTATTTTGTTTAATGTTAAGAGATCGTGTAGGGGTCCCAGGTTAATGAAGATTTTGTGGGGGAGCATATCTGTGGTTGAGACATTGCCATAGAAACATTTGTAAAGGGGAGGAGTTAGTAAAATCACCACGCATGTAGGGGAGCTAGAAAAATGTTTGCTGGTGGCACGGTTGTTTCCGGAGTCGAAGGACACCGTTCCGGTGGCGTCACTGACGCATGCACTCCGTGCTCTGAATGGATAGCACGCCCAAGTTTGCCGTCCATTAAGAGTGCTGCGCTGCGACTACCGCGCAGGTGACGACATACGATGCATACAAGCACATTCCATTAACTTGCAGGGGAAGCATTACAAACCCGCATACATTCAGCAACAGCAGAAGCACTTTTTCACACGTTTTTCTGCTCATTTCCTTACACTTGACTAGCCCATTCTTTGCTGCCAGGGCTTCCATTTTTCCCCCGGTCTTCCTTCTGAGTTTGCAGGCTCCAGATGTTTGATTGGCTGTGCTGTAATGTCGTCAGTGCCCATGCATGTGCACGGGAGTCACAGTTGTAGCACAGCACTCTCAATGGATGGCACACTTGTTCCTACAGATTTCACTCCTTTTTTGCTTACAGTGAGCAAGTGCGTGCTCATTTAAATATTGCATATTTACTAGCCCCCTCTCCCAATCTCCATCCTAAATTATCCCCTGCAGCAGCTGAAGGAGAGGAGGGAAGCCAATGAGGAGGGGGGTAGGAGGAATGGGCACTCCACATAGTGATAGGGGTGTGCCTAGGCACACCTGGCACACCTCCTTTGCACGCCTATGAATACCCTCCACATATGGCTATGCCTATTTAGTCAGTTACATACAACAGTTGGTATGGTTGAATAAAGGCCCTAGTCCATCCAGTTCCAACTGTGTGGGTGTGTGTGTGTGTTTATGTAAAAAAAAAAAAAAAAATTCCTTGTATATTGTGTTTTCTAAGATGCCCATCCAAGTGTTTTTTTTTCCAGCTATCAATGCTTCCCACTGATACCACCCATAGTGGAAGTGAGTTCCACATCCTTATCACCCTGACAGTAACCCCCCCCCCCCTACACAGTTTAAGGTTAAACTCCTTCTCCTTCAATTTCATTGAGTGGCCCTGTGTCTTCATACATTTCCTGAGACGGAATAGTTTATTGCCTATGCTAGAATCACCATTTGTATATCACCATTATGTCTCCTATGAAATGTCTTCTCCAGTTAGAATAAGTTTAATATTTGTAGTCGTTACTCATAACTGAGGTCCTTCAGTTGACTCTCTATCACATATGTACTATTGTATCGTACAATATGTTAATAAACAACTATTATCAGCCAGTGAGACATCGCTGTAAAACAAAAAGCAATAACAAATAAAAGGGTTATAGCAGGTATTTATAAACTGTGATAAATAGTATCAATTAGGGCAGGACTATGGTTAACTTAGCATCCATGAATAAATCAAAAGTGCCTTTCTTCTCTCTCTTTTTCTTTCCTTACTTTAGGAAAATGTGAAACGGTCATCCATAAACATTTGTTAATTAGTCATTTAACATAAATTTTTAAATAATGAACCATTTTAGATTAGAAAAGCAAGAATAAAACTAAATGTGGGAATATAATTAATGCTTAATAAAAATGCACTTTCTATCCCAGTATAGTATTAAAACATTTTTTAATATTTGAAACTAAACTATAAATGAAAACAAATCAAAATTGTCAAGATATCTCTTCTTCCTCCCCTCTTGTTTACTGGCCAGGAGAGTGGCACTGCACTGTAATGACACCAAAAAGACACACTGTGGCTCCGGCCCCTCCACCCATTTCCTCTCCCCATGATTTAAGTGAGCACTAGACACTACCCACCATAGTTGTTCCCAACAAGACCATTACTCCAGGTTGCCTCTTTTACTCACGCAAAGCTGGTAAATTATATTTGATTTCTCTTTTTTTTTTCTTTTTTTTTGGTGCCACTCTGGGAAATTACATTTGGCTACTTCTTGGGGAGTCAATAAACAAGAAAACATTTCTTATAGTGGATTATATTTGAGATATACTGTATATTGATCACAAATTGTTTACCTCCAATATGATTCAAAATCTTAGTTGTCTCTCTCTCCACACAGTATCTCACAAAAGTTAGTACACCCCTTACATTTTTTATAAATAGTTTATTATATCTATTCATGTGACAATACTGAAGAAATTACACTTTGCTACAATGCTGTCTATTTTCCCAAAGACAACCCCTGGATATGACACTGAGCATGTGCGCTCAACACCTTTGTTCAACCATAGCGAAGACTGTTCTGAGTGGAACATCAAATGTTAAACCGCTTGGCCACCATGCTGCAGTTCAGTTTCAGGGTCTTGCCAATCTTCTTATAGCCTAGGCCACCTTTAAGTAGAGCAACAATTCTTTTTTTAAAGTGGGGTTCCAACCACAATTTTTTAAATGTATGTTCTTTCATCATGCGTTTTTATAATATAAATCCGGTCACTTACTATTTTACAATCTGCCACCACTCTGCATAGTTATTCAAAAAAGATAGTTTATACAAATATGTCCACACTGTTGTCATTTTGCTTGTGGGCATTGTGAAGCCCACAAGCACTTACTTCCTGGAAGTCTTGGATGGGGAGTGATAATTGGGTAGTGCACTGCATCCTGGGAAATGATGACACACATTTCCCAGGAGCATTAGAGGGAGATGATGTCAGAATCCTAGGTGATTCCAAAGGCAGATTTTGTGGGATTGCATAGCAACAGGCATTTTCCAGATGAGTAAAAAAAAACAACTTTATTTTTTTATTTTTTAGGTCTAATAAACACAATAATGAAAAAAACATGGGATGGAAACTTCACCTTAAGATCCTCAGGGAGTTCTTTGCCATGAGGTTCCATGTTGAACTTCCAGTGACCAGTATGAGAGAGCAAGAGCTAAAACACCAAATTGAACACACCTTCTCCCCATTCACGCATGAGACCTTGTAGCACTAATAAGTCACATGACACTGGGGAGGGAAAATGGCTAATACATTTTTACTTAGGGGTGTACTCACTTTTGCTGCCAGCGGTTTAGACATTAATGGCTGTGTTGAGTTATTTTGAGGGGACAGCAAATTTACACTGTTATACAAGCTGTACACTCACTACTTTACATTGTAGCAAAGTGTCATTTGTTCAGTGTTGTCCCATGAAAAGATATAATAAAATAGTTACAAAAAATGTGAGGGGTGCACTCACTTCTGTGAGATACTGTACATCTTATTCTAAATATACCAAATACACACTAAAATGAACTAAAAGGAAAAAAACAAAACAACTCCCAGCTGCTGTGTAAAACACAATGGGGCTGATTTACTAATGAAGCTGCGCTGCGCCGGTACATGCCTTAATTCGTGCGCTGGATGAAGCCTTAATTAGGTGCATGAACCGGCCGCAGCAGCAGCGCGATGTGATTGATAAGTAAAGCCGCCGCCGAACTCCCTGTATAAGTCTATGGGGGAAATCTTAATTGTGAATTTTAAAGGCTAATCTGCAAGTTTTGTCCTAAAAAGTGTTTGGGGACCTCAGTCCTGCCCCAGGGGACATGTACCAATGCTTTTTTTCTTTTTTAAAACGGACGTTTTTTCGGGAGCAGTGATTTTAATAATGCTAAAAGTGCAATAATAAAAGTGTAATTTTTCTTTAAATTTCGTACCATGGGGGGCTCTAATGTCAGCATGTGAAAAAGCGCATGTTTCCCGTGGTTAGAACTGTCTGCACAAAATGACATTTTTCAAAGCAAAAAAGCCATTTAAAACTGACTCGCGGCAATAATGAATTGTCGGCTCCCGGCAATTGCAGGAGAATTCATTCATTAAAAAAACGAAAAAAAAAGCGTGGGGGTCCCCCCAAATTCAATAACCAGACCCTTTAGGTCTGGTATGGATATTAAGGGGAACCCCGCCGTCAATTTAAAAAAAAAATGACGTGGGGTTCCCCCCAAATATCCATAACCAGACCCTTCAGGTCTGGTGTGGAATTTAAGGGGAACTCCACTCCAAATTAAAAAAAAAATGGCGTGGAGTCCCCCCTAAAATCCACACCAGACCCCTTATCCGAGCACGTTGACCTGGCCGGCCGCAGAAAAGAGGGGGGGACAGAGCGCGCCCCCCCCCCTCTCCTGAACCGCACCAGGCCACATGCCCTCAACATTGGGAGGGTGTTTTGGGGTGCCCCCCTTGCCCGGTGGTTGTGGGGGTCTGCGGGCAGGGGGCTTATCGAAATCTGGAAGACCCCTTTAACAAAGGGGCCCCCCAGATCCCGACCCCCCCCTGTGTAAAATGGTAATGGGGTACCTTGTACCTCTACCATTTCACGAGAAAAAAAAATGTAAAGGGTTAAAAACGACAAGAGCCGGTTTTGGACAAGTCCTTTATTATCTTCTTTCTTCTTTCCTTCGGGTTTCTTCTTCCTCCTCCTTCTTCTTCCTCTGCTTCTGTCTTGGGTCTTCTATTCCCGCATCTTGCCCGGCGTGTTCTTCCATCTTCTGCTCCTCCCGATGTCCTTCTCGTCCGCATCTTCTTCTCCTTCTTCTTCTTCGCCGGAGGCGCCGCTTCCAATTGAAATCCCCGCTGTCTGCCGGACCACGCCCCCCTCTGACGCCATGGGCAAGCTCTTAGGAGTGTGGTGCAAGTGCGTCAGAGGGGGGCGTGGTCACATGTCAGAGGGCGGGCAATTCAATTTGAAGCTTGTGCGCGGCTTTTTCTTTGCCGGAGTCGCCGCTTCCAATTGAATTGCCCGCTTTCTGGAACATGTGACCACGCCCCCCTCTGACGCACTGGCACCACACGGGGACTTTCCTAAGAGCTTGCCCGTGGCGTCAGAGGGGGGCGTGGTCCGGCAGACAGCGGGGATTTCAATTGGAAGCGGCGCCTCCGGCGAAGAAAAACAAGAAGAAGAAGATGCGGACGAGAAGGACAGCGGGAGGAGAAGAAGATGGAAGAACACGCCGGGCAGGATGTGGGAATAGAAGACCCAAGACAGAAGCAGAGGAAGAAGAAGAAGGAGGAAGAACCAGAAGGAAAGAAGAAAAGAAGAAGAAAGAAGATAATAAAGGACTTGTCAAAAACCGGCTCTTGTCGTTTTTTACACTTCACACTTTTTTTTTTCTCGTGAAATGGTAGAGGTACAGTGTACCCCATTACCATTTCACACGGGGGGGGCGGGATCTGGGGGGGCCCCTTTGTTAAAGGGGTCTTCCAGATTTCGATAAGCCTCCTGCCCACAGACCCCCACAACCACCGGGCAAGGGTTGTGGGGAAGAGACCCTTGTCCTCATCAACATGGGGACAAGGTGATTTGGGGGGTACCCCAAAACACCCTCCCAATGTTGAGGGCATGTGGCCTGGTTCGGTTCAGGAGAGGGGGGGCCGCGCTCTGTCCCCCCCTCTTTTCTGCGGCCGGCCAGGTCAACGTGCTCGGATAAGGGGTCTGGTTATGGATATTTGGGGGGACTCCACGCCATTTTTTTTTTAAATTTGGAGTGGAGTTCCCCTTAAATTCCACACCAGACCTGAAGGGTCTGGTTATGGATATTTGGGGGGAACCCCACATCATTTTTTTAAAACAAATGACAGCGGGGTTCCCCTTAATATTCATATCAGACCTGAAGGGCCTGTAATGGAATTTGGATAGAACCCCACGTCATTTGAATAATTATTTTAAAATTCGTACCATTGGGGGGGGAGGGGGGGGAGGAATGTCAGCAGGTGAAAAAGCGCACTTTTCCTGTGGTTAGAAATATGTCTTTGCACAAAATGACATTCTGAAAAAAAAAAAAAAAGCCGTTTAAAACTGACTCGTGGCAATAATGAATTGTCGACTCCCGGCAATTGCAGGAGAATTCATTCTTAAAAAACCCGAACAAAAAAAGCATGGGGGTCCCCCCAAATTCAATAACCAGACCCTTTAGGTCTGGTATGGATATTAAGGGGAACCCCGCCTTCAATTTAAAAAAAAAATGACGTGGGGTTCCCCCCAAATATCCATAACCAGACCCTTCAGGTCTGGTGTGGAATTTAAGGGGAACTCCACCCCAAATTTAAAAAAAAATGGCGTGGAGTCCCCCCTAAAATCCACACCAGACCCCTTATCCGAGCACGTTGACCTGGCCGGCCGCAGAAAAGAGGGGGGGACAGAGCGCGCCCCCCCCCCTCTCCTGAACCGCACCAGGCCACATGCCCTCAACATTGGGAGGGTGTTTTGGGGTGCCCCCCAAAACACCTTGTCCCCATGTTGATGAGGACAAGGGTCTCTTCCCCACAACCCTTGCCCGGTGGTTGTGGGGGTCTGCGGGCAGGAGGCTTATCGAAATCTGGAAGACCCCTTTAACAAAGGGGCCCCCCAGATCCCGGCCCCCCCCCCTGTGTGAAATGGTAATGGGGTACACTGTACCTCTACCATTTCACGAGAAAAAAAAAAGTGTGAAGTGAAAAAAACGACAAGAGACGGTTTTTGACAAGTCCTTTATTATCTTCTTTGTTCTTCTTTTCTTCTTTCCTTCGGGTTCTTCCTCCTTCTTCTTCCTCTGCTTCTGTCTTGGGTCTTCTATTCCCGCATCTTGCCCGGCGTGTTCTTCCATCTTCTTCTCCTTCCGCTGTCCTTCTCGTCCGCATCTTCTCCTTCTTCTTCTTCGCCGGAGGCGCCGCTTCCAATTGAAATCCCCGCTGTCTGCCGGACCACGCCCCCCTCTGACGCCACGGACAAGCTCTTAGAAAAGTCCCTGTGTGGTGCCTGTGCGTCAGAGGGGGGCGTGGTCACAAGTTCCAGAAAGCGGGCAACTCAATTGGAAGCGGCGACTCCGGCAAAGAAAAAGCCGCGCACAAGCTTCAAATTGAATTGCCCGCCCTCTGACTTGTGACCACGCCCCCCTCTGACGCACTTGGAGCACACTCCTAAGAGCTTGCCCGTGGCGTCAGAGGGGGGCGTGGTCCGGCAGACAGCGGAAATTTCAATTGGAAGCGGCGGCTCCGGCGAAGAAGAACAAGAAGAAGATGCGGACGAGAAGGACAGCGGGAGGAGAAGAAGATGGAAGAACACGCCGGGCAAGATGCGGGAATAGAAGACCCAAGACAGAAGCAGAGGAAGAAGGAGGAGGAAGAAGAAACCCGAAGGAAAGAAGAAGATAATAAAGGACTTGTCAAAAACCGGCTCTTGTCGTTTTTAACCCTTTACATTTTTTTTCTTGTGAAATGGTACAGGTAAAAGGTACCCCATTACCATTTCACACAGGGGGGGGGGGTCGGGATCTGGGGGGCCCCTTTGTTAAAGGGGTCTTCCAGATTTCGATAAGCCTCCTGCCCGCAGACCCCCACAACCACCGGGCAAGGGTTGTGGGGAAGAGACCCTTGTCCTCATCAACATGGGGACAAGGTGTTTTGGGGGCACCCCAAAACACCCTCCCAATGTTGAGGGCATGTGGCCGGGTGCGGTTCAGGAGAGGGGGGGGCCGCGCTCTGTCCCCCCCTCTTTTCTGCGGCCGGCCAGGTCAACGTGCTCGGATAAGGGGTCTGGTGTGGATTTTAGGGGGGACTCAACGCCATTTTTTTTTAAATTTGGGGTGGAGTTCCCCTTAAATTCCACACCAGACCTGAAGGGTCTGGTTATGGATATTTGGGGGGAACCCCACGTCATTTTTTTTTGGAAAATTGACGACGGGGTTCCCCTTAATATCCATACCAGACCTAAAGGGTCTGGTTATTGAATTTGGGGGGACCCCCACGCTTTTTTTTTGGTGTTTTTTATGAATGAATTCTCCTGCAATTGCCGGGAGCCGACAATTCATTATTGCCGCGAGTCAGTTTTAAACGGCTTTTTTCCTTCAGAATGTCATTTTTTACATGCTGACATTACACCCAGGGCCGCCATCAGGGGGGTACAGGCAGTACACCTGCAGGGCCGCCATTAGGGGGGTAAAGGCATTACACCTGTAAGGGGCCCGGGGGTCCCCAGGGGCCCGGATGGGAACCACCCTAAAAAAAAAAAAAAAAATGTTTTATTTTTTTTATTTTTTTAGGGGTCCGAAGGTCCCCAGGGGCCCGGAGGCCACTAAGGGCCCCAGATGGCAAGGCCTTTTTTTATAAAAAAATATATATATTTTTAAAAAAATATATATTTTTTTTATATATTTTTCTTTTATTTTTTATTAAAGGGCCAATTTTTTGTTGTTTTATTTTTTTAGAGGTCCGAAGGTCCCCAGGGGCCCGGAGGCCACTAAGGGCCCCAGATGGCAAGCCCTTTTTTTTCTAAAAAAATATATATATTTTTAAAAAAATATATATTTTTTTTATATATTTTTCTTTTATTTTTTATTAAAGGGCCAATTTTTTGTTGTTTTATTTTTTTAGAGGTCCAGAGGTCCACAGGGACCTGGAGATCTCCAGGGCCCCAGATGACAACCCCCCTTTTTTTCTAAAATAAATATTTGTTTTATATATTTTTTTATTTCTTTTATTTTCATATTATATATATATATATATATATATATATATATATATATATATATATATATATATATATATATATATATATATATATATATATTATTATTATTATTATTATTAAAGGGCCCAGAGGTCCCCAGGGCCCCATGTGTCAAACCCCCTTTTTTTATAATTGTTTATTTTTTTTATTTTTTTATACAATATTTTTATATATTTTTTTTTATTAACCTCCCTGGCGGTATGATTCTGTCCGGAATTACGTACCAAAAGCGGTACAATTATTTTGCCATGGAAATTCTGGGTTTTATACTGTAGGCCTAAAATTTTTAGGAATAACTCACTTAAATTTGTCCAAACCAGAGTCTAGTAGACATCCCGGGTATGATAAAGTTTGAAACACAAAATCATAAAATTATAATATAATAAATAACTATAAATAATTATAACAAATAATAATGTAATTATAATAAAAATTATTCACTAATGTAATCAATCAAAATCACTGAAATTTGCTCAGTTGCAGAATTGTCGCTGTCATTACTTTTATTTTTCTATGACGAATTTCCCCACAAATCGCTATCGCTCAATTCTGCAAGTGATTATAATTTATTATCGCTGTTTTCTAGCTGCTCTAAAATCACTTTTGACATAAAGGGACACTTTTAGTTGCTATGGACAATCTATAGTTTGCAGGCACAAAAAAAAATGTTTTTATTATATAAAAGAACATGCAGGACACTGGGCAGACCACTAGGGACAGGGGGGGTGTGTACTTTTTACATACAGTACTCTAATCTATAAGATTACAGTATTCTGTATGTAATGTGTTTGTTTACTTTTTTGAATTTGCCGCCGGTCTCCGCCCCCGTGAGCCGTTACGTCGCAGGGAACAGAGATCGGCGGCGTGCAGGCACTGTGTGAGTCGAATGGAGGACGCCACTCGCTCACACAGCGGGGATGCATCGCTGGATCCAGGGACAAGGTAAGTACAGTACCCCGCCTGGATCCAAGGTAAGCCAGCGCGCGCTGCAGGCTCTGCATATTGACCCCGAGCGCGACTCGGGGATATCGATATTTACATGAGAAATCCAACCCGAGTCGCGCTCGGGGATACCGGCAGGGGGGTTAAAGGGCCCAGAGGTCCCCAGGGCCCTGGAAGGCAACCCCCTTGTTTATTTTTTTTTTTAGATAAATGTTATATTTAAAAAAAATATATATATATATTTTCTCTCTTTTTTCTTTTTATTTTATAAAGGGCACAGAGGTCCCCAGGGCCCCGGATGGCTACCCCCCTTTTTTATATATATTTTTCTTTATTTCTTTTTGTAAAGGGCCCCCCCTTCTCAATTCGCGGCAGCACCCCCCCCCCGCGCTTCTCAATTTCATGCGGCAGCACCCCCCCAAAATTCCTGATGGCGGCCCTGTACACCTGTAAGGGGCCCGGGGGTCCGGAGGTGCCCAGATGCCTGGAGGCCCCCCAGCGCCCCAGATGGTAACCCCCCTTTTTTTTTTTTGTATATATATTTTGTAGTTGTTTTTTTTAGGATTTTTTATTAAAGGGCCAATTTTTGGAATTTAATGTTTTTTAGCAGTCCGGAGGTCCCCAGGGGCCCAGAGGCCCCCAGGGCCCCGGGTGGCAACCCCCCATATTTTTTGTTATTAAAGGGCCAATGTTTTGTTTTAGGGGTCTGGAGGTCCCCAGTGGCCCGGAGATCCCCAGGGCTCCAGATGACAACCCCCCCCCCCCTTTTAAAAAAAAGAAAGACTAAAAATTATATATTTTTATATATTTTTTTGGTTATTTTTTTAACATATATATATAATATAATTATGAAGGGGCCCAGAGGGCCCCAGATGACAACCTGTTTGCTTATAAAAATGTTATAAACATTTTCCCCAGGTTTTTTATTTTTTTCTTTAATTTCTTTTTTAAAGTGTATTTTGTGCGTGAAGTCGAGAGAGAGGAGCTGGACTTGCAATCGCCATCCTTCTCCATGCCCCCGGTGGCAATGGCGGGTGTGAGGGGGGGCCTCCCACTCACCCCACCCTACCTGCTACACTTGGGAGCCCGATGGGACAGAGGGACTCCCCCTATGAGGGAGTCTAGCCCACCCAGCCAGCCCTGTAGGTCCTTCACCTCTCTTTATTTTAGGAGACCTCATGGCCAAAGTGCGTTTGTGTGCGTGCAAGTGTGGTGTTTTTTTTGGGGGGGGGGGTGGGTGTACTAAGCACAGGCGTACCTTGCATAGCACACCCACCGGGAGCCGGGCTGAGACCACCAAACTCAATTCACATGTAGCCGAGACCGGGATCCGAACCCTTGGCTGCAGAGGTGAATGGCTTGTCAGCGCAGTGCCATTCACGTTGAGCCACCGCAGCTCCTACCCCATGTTATTTTTTTTTAGATTTTTGGTAGTTATTTTTTAATAAAGGGCCCAGAGCTCCCAAGGCAACCCCCTTTTTTATTATTTTACATATATATATATATATCGATATTTTAATTTATTTTTTATTAAAGGGCCCAGAGGTTTATTTTTATTAAAGGGCCCAGTGGTCCCCAGGGCCCCCGGATGGCTACCACCCTTTTTTAATATATATTTTTCTATACGTATTTTTTTGTAAAGGAACCCCCCGCTTATCAAATTGCGGCAGCCCCCCCCCCTTCTCAATATCAGGCGGCAGCACCCCCCCCTGTTCTCTGCTCCAGGGGGCCCATGCCTGAAGCTGTGTAAGGGGCCCCATAATTTCTGATGGCGGCCCTGATTGCCCCCCCCCCACATGGTACGAAATTTCAAGGAATTTTTCACTTTTATTGTTGCACTTTAACCATTTCCATACCGCGCCTATTCTGGCACTTCTCTCCTTCATGTAACAATTATATTTTCTTCCTTGAAAATTACTCAGGACCCCCAAACATTATATATATTTTATTAACAAACACCCTAGGGAATAAAGTGGCGGCCATTTTTTCGTACACATTTCCAACAGTATTTGCGCCAAAATTTTTCATAATTTTTATTTTTTTTTGGCTTTCAAAAAAACCTGTTTCATGAATGACAAAATAAGAAAGCAGTAAAGCTAGCCCAATTTTTAGGGATAAGGTAAAAGATGATGTTACACCGAGTAAATAGATACCCAACTAGTCACGCTTTCATATTGCGCACACTCATTGAATGGCGCTAAACTTCGTTCTTAACCACTTCCATACCAGGCACTTACGCACCTTCCCGCCCAAGCCAATTTTCAGCTTTCAGCACTGTCGCAATTTGAATGACAATTGCGCGGTCATGCTACACTGCACCCAAACAAAATTGGCGTCCTTTTTTCCCCACAAATAGAGCTTTCTTTTGGTGGTATTTGATCACCTCTGCGTTTTTTTTTTTTTGCGCAACAACTAAAAATAGAGCGAAGATTTTGAAAAAAAAATAAAGTTTTTATTTTTTTCTGTTAATTTTTGTGTAAATGAGTATGTTTTCTCTTTCAATTACGGGCACTGATATGGTGGCACTGATGGGCACCGATGAGGTGGCACTGATGGGCACCGATGAGGTAGTTCTGATGGGCACCGATTAGGTAGCACTGATGGGCACTGATAGGCGGCGCTGGTATGGGGCACTGATGGGCACTCATGGGCGGCACTGATGGGCACTCATGGGCGGCACTGATGGGCACTCATGGGCGGCACTGATGGGCACTCATAGGCGGCACAGGTGGGCACTCATAGGCGGCACAGGTGGGCACAGGTGGGCACTCATAGGCGGCACAGGTGGGCACTGATAGGCAGCATAGGTGGGCACTGATAGGCGGCACAGGTGGGCACTGATAGGTGGGCACTGGGCATGGATTGGCACTGTGGGGTGGCACTGACAGACACTGGGGTGGCTCTGATGATCACTGAGGGGTGGCACTGATGGATCAATGTTGCCAATCAGTGCCCATGTGTGGGCACTGATTGGCATAATTTTTTTTTTTACTGCCCCCCTTTTTTTTTTTTTTGCTGACTTTTTTTTTTTTGTCATTTTTTTTTTTTTTCCCCTTTTTTTGGTATTTTTTTATTTCCCTGGTGGTCTAGTGTGGCGATCCGAGGGGGGGGCTGCACTGATAAACAATCAGCGCGAACCCCCCCTGTCAGGAGAGCCGCTGATCGGCTCTCCTCTACTCGCGGCTGTCAGACGCGAGTGAGGAAGAGCCGTCGGCGGCTCTTCCTGTTTACATCGTGATCAGCCGTGATTGGACACGGCTGATCACGTGGTAACGAGGCTCCGCCGGAGACTCGTTACCGAGATCGGAGGTGCAGGGTGTCAGACTGACACCCCGCATCACCGATCGCTGCGCTGCGCGCCCGCACGGGCGCGTGCGGCATGAAATCATGCAGGACGTTTGAGAACGGCCTGTCACGATTTCATAACCACTTCCCGGCCGTAAATCGGCTATTGGCCGGGCGGGAAGTGGTTAAAAATCTCCATAGGCAACGCTTGACTTTTTTTCTCAGGTTACCACTTTTGAGTTACAGAGGAGGTCTAGTGCAAAAATTATTGCTCTCACTCTAACGCACGCTATGATACCTCACATGTGGGGTTTGAAGGATGTTTACATATGTGGGTGGGACTTGCATGCGTGTTCGCTTCTGAGTGCGAGCTACTAGGGACAGGAGCATTTAAATTCCTTTTTTATTTTCATTTTTGCACTTGTTTGTCCCTTTTTTGTATTATTTTTCACTTTTCTTCCTATTACAAGGAATGTAAACATCCCTTGTAATAGGACTAGTGTGTGACAGGTCCTCTTTATAGAGAAAGGCGGGGTCAATTAGACCCCACATCTGTCCTCCAGGCTGGAAAGCATGGAGTTGGTAAAAAAAAAAAAAAAAAAAAAACATCTCATGCTTTCAGCTGCGATCATGTTCGTTCAGCACAGTAGTGTAGTGTGTAGCATATTCACCTAGCAGCAAAAGGGTTGCTGGTTCGAATCCCGCCCGTGACACTATCTGCCTGGAGTTTGCATGTTCTCCCTGTGCGGGTTTCCTCCCACAATCTAAAAACAGGCTGTAAATTGGATCCTATCTAAATAAGCCCTAATATGCAGTAGGATATTTAGGTTTTGTGCTTCCCTAGGCCTGACCAAATTTTGGCACCCCCTAATTGAAAAATGACCCACCCTTCCTGTCAAGGCCACACCCTGTTTTTTTATGACCCACCCAGGAATTTTCAGGGGACACACACAAGTTCTGTGGGGGGGGGGGGGACCTGGGGGGGCCCTTAATTTGCCTAGTTTTTCGATCACTTCCTGTTTGGCTATGGGGCAGGAAGTGAAGGCCAATCTCCCCAAACGGACAGGGATAATACAAAATAAACTGACAGAGCTTCTAACCCCCCCCCCCCAACTCTATCCAAAATGAAAGAAATAAAAAAAAAAAAGTGATGATTATAGTTCCAGTTTAACCCCAAATTTCAGATCATTCTATTGAGAGGCTTAAGAAAATATAACCATGCCAATAGGCCAGGATCCAGCGTTGCTAATATGTATGAATGTGTGTTAGGGACCCCCACAAACACCACCCAATGTTAAATCAACAATTGTCTTGTTTGTTTTGGGGATGCCTGCACCTCTGATAGGGTAAAGACACCTCACAAATGTTGTCACTTTCTACTTAATTCATTCACTTCCTGCCACACAGCCAAACAGGAAGTGAGGGAAACACCTGAGTAATGTTTTGTTGGGGACACAGATCAATCTAAATAGTTTCCCATTTTGGAAATTGCATTTTGCTGTGTACACCCCAAATTAGTAGGAATCTTGGACTTTGGGGTCCATTTACTAAAGGCAAATCCACTTTGCACTACAAGTGGACAAGCAAGGAAGAAAAATAAAAACTTGGCGGGATTGGAAGTAAAAACCATCAGTGCTTCCCTTCTGATTTTCATTGCCTACGCTTCTACTGCAGAGCAGCTTTGCCTTTACTAAACCCCAAAATAACTAATCATTTGGGGTGTACACTGCAGTGCAATTTGCTTAATGGTGACACCAGTTAGATTGACCTGTGTCCCGAAGAAAAGACCATTGGTAGGGTTTTAACCTCACTTCCTGTTCAGCTGTGTGACAGGAAGTGAAGCCAATTTTAGGAAAAGGGACACAAAGCCCAACCTAAAAACACTAGCAGGGGTTCTAACACTCAATTGGCTTCCCTCAAACAACCCACAATTAGAATAGGATTGTCTTGTGCTAGTTTCAAGCACAGCGCTGTAAATCAGCACTTCAAGCCTGTCCACCAATACACCACCCCCCCCTCCAACAGGCCATGTTTGCAGCTTTTCCTACATCTTGCACATGTGCTTTAAAAAGTCAGTCTGGACATCAATTCTAGGAAACAATACTTACCGCTTTGTCCTTCCTTTTCTGGTGACTAAACATGTCATGCATACACACCAGGAAAGAGCTTAGAGACACATCACACTTGATGGTTTAGGCCCAAACTATTTCAGCTGCAGCGGTTGAAATCCATAGCACGAAAAAAATATCACAAAACAAACTTCAAACTTTGAAAGTAATTTTATTGGTCCACAAAAGAAGGAAAGCAAAACAAAAAATTACAAATAAACACACCAAAAAAATATAAAAAAAACTAAAAACAAAAAAGACCAACGTTTATTTCACAGCCCTGCTGAGGAAGTAGTATTACGATACGCGTCCGGGGTCAGGAACCATCCCATGTCACTCCTTGATGTCCCACATCTTCATTTGAGCTGCCTGATATGGTGTTTTATGCCTGTATTTTCTACTTGAATGTGAGTACCCTGCACATTTTTTACTCATTAAAGAGACCTGGTTTATATGGAAGCTCTGAGGCCCCGTACACACGGCCGAGGTTCTCGCTGAAAATCAGCGAGAACCTCGCTGGAATGCACATTCCAGCGAGGACCTCGGCCGTGTGTACGGTCTCAGCGAGCTTCCCGTCGGGAAGCCCGTCGAGCCGAAATAGAGAGCACGCTCTCTATTTCCTCGACGGCCCGCCTGGAAGAATGGCTGGTTGCCATTCCCGACGGGCGGGTCGCCGAATCCGACGGCCGGGAGAGAACCTCGACGGGCGGAACGATGTGTTCTGCCCGTCGAGGTTCTCTGCCGTGTGTACGGCGCCTTAGATCTGGCCTTTTTTCTTTGCATATTGATTCGTTGGTGCCACTGAGGATACTTGCATATCTCCGGGTCCTTCAGCTGACAATTGCACATCTTTGAGCCATCTGGATTTCCTGCCATTTGTTCTAAGCGTTTTAGACCTTTGGTAAAACAAGGGTCTTGGTGTGAGGTGAGAGTACCCATCTTTACTGGTGAAGGGATCACGTTTGAAATATTTGAAATATTGGTTTTCCAAGTCACATGGTGGAGATACTCTGACTGTTTTGATCACAGGATTTGTTTGCACTTTGCAAATGTGGACTTTCTTTTTATTTTATTTTATTTTATTTTTTCACTGTTATTAATTCAACTATGTCTTCACTGGTATGAGCATATTCGTTTTAATATTAATATTATGCTATTTAGGTTTGCGCTGCACTGCTCTGTTTGCTATATTTTGAAATAACAGGATAGACCCACAGGATTAAAACATTAGTCATTAACATCTTGAGAAACATTTAGCAAAATTATGTAGCAGAGAAAACATCAAAAAATACAAAACTTGCTCCAAAACATCTCTGTTTCGCTCCGCCATTACTTCCAGCCAGCAAATCTGCCCCCTCTGAGGGCAGCTGACACGTGCACTATCCACGCTTTTTATAACATGTGTGCTAATGAACCAATTGGAAACACATGAAGAAATGTCAGCCTCTAGTTTGTGTGCACTTGTAACTGCTTACACCTGTTAAGGATGTCCTTAAATTACTAAGCCAAAAAAACAGCTTTCTGAGCATGCTCAGAAAGATGCATGTCATTTTCAGGCTGAAACATCCAGCTTCTTTTTCTAAGTGTTCGAGCATGCCCAGTTCACTCGAAATGCAGTACCAGAATCAAATCTGCAATGGCGGATGAAAGCATTAGAGGTGTTGAATTTTTTTTTGGTCCCCCTGAACTGATGCTTTACAAGCTGAACGGGAGGTCTTATATAATTTTTACGTAACAAACATAAATAATAATAATTTAAACGCCCCTGTCCCTAGTAGCTTGCAGTCAGAAGCGAACAAGCAGCATTTTTTTTGTTTCCGGTTACCAGTTTAGATTTACAGATGAGGTCTAGTGCTAAAAGTATTCCTCTTGCTCTTACGCACGCTATGATACCTCACATGTGTGGTTTGAAGGATGTTTCCATATGTGGGCGGGCCTTAAATGTGTAAGTCCCACCCACATATTGAACCCCCGTTCAAACCCCACATGTGAGGTATCATAGCGTACGTTAGAGCGAGAGCAATACTTTTAGCACTAGACCTCCTCTGTAAATCTAAACTGGTAACCTGAAACACATACAAAAGCGTTGCCTATGGGTATTTTCAAGTACTGAAGTTTGGCCCCATTCCATGAGTGTGTGCAATATTAAAGTGTAACATGTTGGGTATCTATTTACTTGGTGTAACATCATCTTTCACATTATGGCCATAAATTGGGCTAACTTTAGTGTATTCTTAATTTGTAACCACTTGAGCCCCAGAGCATATTACTGGTCACTGACGGGGCCAGTTTTTGCATTTCAACACTGCGTCATTTTGACTGACAATTGCGTGGTTGTGCGACGTGGCCCCCAAACAAATTTGGCGTCCTCATTCCCCCCCCCCCCCCCCCAAAAATGTTTAAATTTTTTTTTTGGTGGTATTTGATCACCTCTGCTTTTTTTCTTATTTTTGCTTGAACCAAAAATATAGCGACAATTTGGTAAATAAAAAGACATTTTTTTTACTGTTTGCTATAATAAATCTCCCCCAAAATATATTCAAAAAATGTTTGCCCTCAGTTTAGCCCGATAAGTATTCTTCGACATATTTTTGGTTAGAAAAAATCACAATAAGCGTTTGATTGCTTTGGGCAAATGTTATAAGTAGGGGTTGGTCTTATGGGTTTTTTAGGAATAATTTTTTGTGTTACTAGTAATGGTGGCTATCATTGTTTTTTCTGGCTACTGCGACATTGTGGCGGACACATTTTTGTGAGATTTGGCATTTTTCTAGCGAGCAATGGTATAGAAATGCATTGCTTACTATAAAAATGACACTGGCAGGGAAGGGGTTAACACTAGGGGCGCGGAAGGGGTTGAATATGTTACCTGGGTGTGTTCTAACTGTAAAAGGGGTGGGACTGTCTAGGGGAAATGACAGATCGCTGTTCATACATTGTAGGGACAGACGAGCAGGCATTCCCCCCCCCCTGACAGGACCGGGATAAAGGGGAACTCCACCCCAAATTTAAAAAAAAAACGGCGTGGGGGTCCCCCTTCGGGTGCACAACAGGCTCTTAGATTTGATCTGGAACATAAGGGGTTAAACCCACGCCAAAAACGGCGTGGGGTTCCCCCTCAGATCCAGACCAAACCCTTCTCCCAGGCACGCAGTCTGGCCGGACAGGAATGGGGGTGGGGACGAGCGAGCGCCCCCCCCCTCCTGAGCCGTACCAGACCACATGCCCTCGACATGGGGGAGTGTGTGCTGTGGGGGAGGGGGGCACTGCCCCCCCACCCCAAAGCACTCTTGTCCCCATGTCGATAGGGTTGTCGGGGTATGCGGGCGAGGGGCTTATCAGAATCTGAGAGCCCCCTATAATAAGGGGGCCCCCAGATTCTGGCCCCCCACCCTATGTGAATGAGTATGGGGTACATCGTACACCTACCCATTCACTGGGTGGAAAAGTGTAAACACAAATAAATCACACAGAAAAAAATAATTTATTAGTCAGCTCTGGGGGTCTTCTGCCGGGACCCCCCACCACCAGCCCATTGGGCCCCGGGCTTCGCCGTTTTCTGCCGGGGGGGACACCCACCGATGCTCTCCGCCATGTCCAGCCAGGCCCCCACCCCAAAATAAGCTCTTGTACATCCGGGGGGGGGCCGGCCGAAACCAGCTGAGAACAACGGGGGGCGGAGCCCCTCGGTCTTCCAGACGTTTTCTGCCGGGGGGGCTCCAGCCCCGCACCGGTCTTCGCCGCCGCCTTCCGCCGGGGGGGACACCCACCGATGCTCTCGGCCATATTCGGCCAGGCCCCCTACCCCAAATTAAGCTCTTTCACATCCGGGGGGGGGCCGGCGGAAATGGCGGAGAACAACGGGGGCGAAACCCCTCCTCGGTCTTCGCCTTCCGCCGGGGGGTACACCTACCCCCCCGGTCTTCGCCGCCGCCTTCCGCCGGGGAGAGAGACACCCACCGATGCTCTCCGCCATGTTCGGCCAGGCCCCCTACCCCAAATTAAGCTCTTTCACATCCGGGGGGGGGGGGGCGGCGGAAATGGCGGAGAACAACGGGGGCGTTGCCACTCCTCGGTCTTCTAGCCGTTTTCTGCCGGGGGGGGGGAAACACCCACCCATGCTCTCCGCCATGCTCGACTGGGCCCCCACCCCAAAATTAAGCTCCTTTACATCCGGGGGGGGCCGGCCGAAAACAGCGGAGAACAACGGGGGTGTCGCCCCACCTCGGGCTCCTCCGCTTCTGCCTGGCTCCTCCCGAGGCCAGGGCTTCTTTCGCCGTCTTCCGCCGGAGGGCGCCACTCTCCGGGCTTCTCGTGGCTGTCTTCCGCCGCGGGGCACCACCCGCGGGGGCCAGGCCTTCTTCCGCCGCCGCCCCCTTCGATTTCTTCTGCCTGGACGAGGGTCGCACATCCCATCCAGGACTTGGACGTGGCGGGCATCACATCACTGTCACATGGGTTAAGGTCACATGTTGGCATAACCACGCCCACGCCCTATGCCAATATAAGTCCCTGCCCGCCGCTCAGAAGGCATTTCAGCGCCGGACCTCGCCGTGTCAACATCGAATGGAAGAAGAAGCCCGCGAGTGTCACCCCGCGGCGGAAGAGAGCGACGAGAAGCCCTGGCCCCAGGAGGAGACAGGCAGAAGCCGGCGAAGAAATCCGGAGTGGGATGTATGACCCTCGCTCCGGTCGAAGACGTCGGAAGCCCGCTGCCCTCCCTCCATAAGCAGGAGCTTCGTGGTGAAGGGGGCAGCGGCAGAAGATGGCGACACAGCGACGAAAAGCCCTGGCCCCCGCGGAAGAGCCCACGGCCCTCCCCCATAGGCAGGAAGCTTCATGGTGAAGGGGGCCGCGGCGGAAGACGCCTAGAAAACCGGGGTGAGATGTGCGACCCTCCCCCCGGAGAAAACGTCGAAGCCCGCTGCCCTCATCAAACAAGCACGGAGCTTCGTGGTGAAGGGGGCCGCGGTGGAAGACAGCGGCGGCGAAGACCGGGGTGGGTTGGCGGAAGACCCCCGGGGCTGGCTAATAAATTATTTTATTCTTGTGTGGTTTATTTGTGTTAACACTTTTCCCACCAGGTGAATGGGTAGGGGTACCATGTACCCCATACTCATTCACATAGGGTGGGGGGCCAGAATCTGGGGGCCGCCTTATTAACCGCTTGCCGACCAGCCGCCGCAGTAATACGGCGGCAGGTCGGCACGGGTGCGCGAGAGCCCGTAGCTCTACGTCGCGCCTTTCGCGGCCACTAGGGGGCGCGTGCGCGCGCCCCCCGCTCACCCCCGAGTCCCGTGCGTGTGCCCGGCGGGCGCGATCGCCGCCGGGCACACGCGATCGCTCGTTACAGAGCGGGGAACGGGAGCTGTGTGTGAAAACACACAGCGCTCGTTCCTGTCAGCGGGGGAAACGCTGATTTTCTGTTCATACAATGTATGAACAGAAGATCAGTGATTCCCCTAGTGAGGCCACCCCCCCCCCATACAGTTAGAACACACTAGGAACACACTTAACCCCTTCCCTGCCCCCTAGTGTTAACCCCTTCACTGCCAATGGCATTTTTATAGTAATCCAATGCATTTTTATAGCATTGATCGCTAAAAAAATGCCAATGGTTCCAAAAATGTGTCAAAAGTGTCCGAAGTGCCCGCCATAATATCGCAGTACCGAAAAAAAACGCTGATCGCCGCCATTACTAGTAAAAAAAAAATAATAATAAAAATGCCATAAAACTACCCCCTATTTTGTAAACGCTATAACTTTTGCGCAAACCAATCAATAAACGCTAATTGCGATTTTTTTTTACGAAAAATATGTAGAAGAATACGTATCGGCCTAAACTGAGGGAAAAATATTTTTTTTTAATATATTTTTGGGGATATTTATTATAGAAAAATGTAAAAAATATTGCATTTTTTTCAAAATAGTCGCTCTGTTTTTGTTTATAGCGCAAAAAATAAAAACCGCAGAGATGATCAAATACCACCAAAAGAAAGCTCTATTTGTGGGAAAAAAAGGACGCCAATTTTGTTTGGGAGCCACGTCGCACGACCGCGCAATTGTCAGTTAAAGCGACGCAGCGCCGAATCTCAAAAAGTGCTCTGGTCTTTGGACAGCAATATGGTCCGGGGCTGAAGTGGTTAAAGTGGCTCTCAGATTCTGATTGGCTCCCGCCCGCATACCCCGACAACCAATGGCCAGGGTTGTCGGGAAGAGGCTCTTGTCCCTATCGACATGGGGACAAGAGTGCTTTGGGGTGGGGGGGCAGTGCCCCCCTCCCTCAAAGCACACACTCCCCCATGTCGAGGGCATGTGGTCTGGTACGGCTCAGGAGGGGGGGGGGCGCTCGCTCGTCCCCACCCCCATTCCTGTCCGGCCAGACTGCATGCTTGGGATGAGGGCTTGGTACGGATCTGGGGGGGAACCCCACGCCGATTTTGGCGTGGGTTAACCCCTCACGTTCCGGACCAAGCCGAAGAGCCTATTGTGCCCCTGGGGGGGAAGCCGCGCCGGTTTCAAATTTGAAATTTGGCGCGGAGTTCCCCTTCAGTGTCAGCGCAGCCCGAGAACACCTCGGAGCTTCCCGTGCGTCGCTTCACGCAGTGCAAACACTGCTACGCCCCTTGGTATTTACCAAGAATTTCCCGGCGTACTGAAGAGGCGCACGCAAAGCCCCGATTTCTCCCTCTGCGCATGCCCAGTATGCAAATGAACCTTCCGAGGTTCTGGCGTACTTGGCAAGCGCACGGGGACCGGGTCCCAAAAGTCACTTTCGCTTTCAATTCGGCCCGCCACACACGTTCAAACACATGTCACTACACTTCCCCTGCATCACCCCTCTCCCTCCCCTCATAAACTCCCGCCCGAATCCCCGATGTTTACATTACTAAATGCCGCACGCCAGCTCTGTACTGGCGTGCTGTGCGCCCTCTCCTGGGCGCATTAGGCAGTTTAGTAAATGAGGAAACACGCTGCACTGGCAGCGTGTTTCTTTTGTACATGTCAAAAACAGGTTTACTCCTGCTTGTGCACCATGAGTCATGGCACACAGGCTTGGTAAATCAGCCCCAATATGTGTTAAATAAATCCATCTCAACCCTTTCTTCTCTACTCTGCGACTGACCACCTCTATGAGAAAATAGCACCCCTGTCCTGCACCAACCTAGCCACTAGTGTTGCTCACGAATATTCGCATTGCGAATATTCGCTACGAATATTGCATATTCCAGTATTCACGAATAACTCGAATATTGCGGCGAATATTCGCTATGGCGAATATTCATATTTTTTCAAATTTATTTGTAAAACAGATCACATCCTAGTGATCTCCATCGACGTCTAAAAACATTGCTGGTATGATTAGAGAGAGACCCTGGGCCGAGTAGCTGATGCGATTCTTTTATGTTGCCGAAAATTCGCATTGCATCAGCTACTCGGCCCTTCTTTTGCATCAGAGCCAATCAGAATAACTTGAATATTCGGCAAAAGGAATATTACGCGATATTCCTTTTGCCGAATATTCAAGTTATTCTGATTGGCTCTGATGCAAAAAAAGGGCGGAGAAGATAATCGCGCAATATTCCTTTTGCCGAATATTCGAGTTATTCTGATTGGCTCTGATGCGCCCTTCTTATGCATCAGAGCCAATCAGAATAACTCGAATATTCGGCAAACGGAATATTGCGCGATTATCTTCTTCGCCCTTCTTTTGCATCAGAGCCAATCAGAATAACTCGAATATTCGGCAAAAGGAATATTGCGCGATATTCCTTTTGCCGAATATTCGAGTTATTCTGATTGGCTCTGATGCAAAAGAAGGGCGGAGAAGATAATCGCGCAATATTCCTTTTGCCGAATATTCGAGTTATTCTGATTGGCTCTGATGTGCCCTTCTTTTGCATAGTTATTCGGCAAAAGGAATATCGCGCGATATTCCTTTTGCCGAATATTCAAGTTATTCTGATTGGCTCTGATGCAAAAGAAGGGCGGAGAAGATAATCTCGCAATATTCCTTTTGCCGAATATTCGAGTTATTCTGATTGGCTCTGATGCAAAAGAAGGGCGAAGAAGATAATCGCGCAATATTCCGTTTGCCGAATATTCGAGTTATTCTGATTGGCTCTGATGCATAAGAAGGGCGCATCAGAGCCAATCAGAATAACTCGAATATTCGGCAAAAGGAATATTGCGCGATTATCTTCTCCGCCCTTTTTTTGCATCAGAGCCAATCAGAATAACTTGAATATTCGGCAAAAGGAATATCGCGTAATATTCCTTTTGCCGAATATTCAAGTTATTCTGATTGGCTCTGATGCAAAAGAAGGGCGGAGAAGATAATCGCGCAATAGGAATATTGCGCGATTATCTTCTCCACCCTTCTTTTGCCCCCTTATTCTCCTTTCTTTTAAGTAGAGTTAGTGTAGAGTTAGGGGCAGATTCACATAGAAATGGATTATCGTAGCGTATCAGAAATACACTACGCCGCCGTTTTTTACCTTGCTCTACGTGGAATTCAGGTAGATTTTCTACGGTAAACGACGGCGGCGTAGTGTATTTCTCCCGTCGCAATCCATCTGCGCGAGTAGGGGGCGTGAAACATTTAAATTAGGCGCGTTCCCGCGGCGATCGATCTGCGCATGCTCCGTTCGCAAATTTCCCGCCGTGCATTGCGCGAAATCACGTCGTTACGTCATTCGTTGTTTATGTAGCGTAGTTTACGGGCGATCCACGTCCCGACGAGTTACGTAAACAAAAAAAAAAATTTAATAAATTCGAAGCGGGAACGACGGCCATACTTAACATGGGCTACGTAAAGTTAGAGCAGCAAAAAGCTGCTCTAACATTACGTACAAAAAAATAGACAAAAAACGATTGCGACGCCCGCTCGTATGTTCGTGAATCGCCGTAAAAAAACATTTGCATATCCCGACGCATCAAAACGACGCGAACTTCTCCCAGCGGCCGCAAATAGATGGCAGCGTAGATCCGAAGGCTTACGAAGACGTAAGCCTCTCGGATCGAAGCCCGAAGCCGGCGTATCATGGTTTGAGGATTCAAACTAGTGATACGCCGCGCAAAATTTGAAATTACTCCTGTCTAACACTAGTTAGACAGGCGTAATTGTTTTGTGAATCTGCCCCTTAGTGTTTAGTGCATATTAGTTTAGTAATACAGGAAATGATCTCCGTTTATGAGAATTTCGCAATCATTTTCGCATTAGCGAAATTTCGCAAAATTTTTTTTGGATAAAATATCACGAATATTCGATATTAGCGAATATTCGCGAATATTCTTCTATATATTCGCGCAATATCGCGAAATCGAATATGGCGTATTCCGCTCAACACTACTAGCCACTTCTATCTACAACACTTCACTTCTAACCTCACTGGACACACTGGCTGCCCTCACTGAACACAGAATCAGGCCCCGTCCCCATCAACCCTGGCAAACAGATGATACTAGAAGTCTGGAAAAACACAGCCATGCTCTCGAGTGCTTTTGGCGTAAGACAAAGTCCCATAGAGATTTCAACCAGCATAAATCTGTCCTCCAAAAATACAATTCCAGCCTCCTCACTGCCAAGCAGACCAATTACATCACTCTCATTACCAACTTATCATCCCGTCCCCGTCAACTCTTCTCTACCTTCAACGCTATACTTCATCCTCCACTGCCACCACCCACTAACTCACTTACTGCCGGGGACATCCACAATCACTTCAAACAGAAGATTGATACAATTTGCGATGAGACCTCTACTGTTTAGATACCCTCCACGCTTTACACCTCATGCACACAGGTACAATCATTACTTCCCTCTTTCAACCCCACTACTATAGACGAGGTTGCTAAATTACTTGATAACGTCCATCTTACCACCTACCGGATCCTGTTCCTTTGCAAATGCTACATTCACCCTCTGGTCTATTCTACACACTCTAACCCACATCTTCAATCTCTCCCTCTTTTCTGGCATCTTCCCCAACTCTCTAAAACATGCACTTGTCAGCCCTATACTTCAAAAGCCCTCACTGGACCCATCCAATTTTAACATTCTACGCCCCATCTCCTTGCTCCCCTTTTTATCCAAACTTCTTGAATGTCTAGTCTACAACCAACTGAGTGTCCACCTTGCTGATAATAGCCTTCTTGATCCCCTTCACTCTTGATTTCGTCCTCAACACTCCACAGAAACTGGTCTCCTAAAACTAACAAAGAATCTACACTGTTCTGTACTCCTACTCCTGAACATCTCTGCTGCCTTCGATACGGTTGACCACCCCCTCCTCCTCAAAAAACTCCAAGCCTTTGGTCTCCATGGCTGTACTCTTAGCTGGTTCTCTACTAGGGATAAGCTTCGTGTTCAAGTCGAGCCAATATTCGACCCGAACATCGGCTGTTCGACCGTTCGTCGAAAATCGAACAAAACGGGTCGTTCGCGGCAAATTTGAGTGACGCGCCACGGCATTGTGCGATGATGATTGGCCAAGCATGCACTATGACCCGCATGCTTGGCATATCACAGCGCGCAAAAAGCGGAGAGCCATAATTGGCCAAAGCCAGGGTGGCTTTGGTCAATTATGGCTCAGAGCTTTAGCACACGCCCCACACTATAAAAGGCCGCCTGCAGGGCGGCCGCGTGTAGTGTGTTCCGGGCTTGTTACAGATCAGACAGAGAGAGAGAGAGATTGTCTTTTTGTTTTTAGCTAGATAGAGCAGGCAGGCTAGTCAGTTACATTTACAGTGTGTAGAGGATATATATGCATCCCAGGAGTTGTACATATATTTATACACTGTGGGCCAGATTCAGGAACAGTTAGGCTGGCGGATCCAGTGATCCGCCAGCCTAACTGTCACTTTAAGCCGGCGTTTCTGTTTTCTGTAACCAGAAAACAAGAAACGCCGGGTTGAAGCTCCGATGCGATCAGCGTAACTGAGTTTCGCCATTGCATCGTTACTTCAACTTAAAAATGGCGCCGGGGGCGTTCCCGCCGATTTCCGCTCAAAAAATATGTTAATGAGCGGAAATCGGCAATTCACGATCGAATTCCGGCGCGACGCAATGACGGTACGACGTTTCCGGACGGGATACGCGGCACGAAGATATACCTACATGGGGTTGGAGTATCCTATGTTAGGTATAGGCGTCGTCATCGCGTCGGGAAAAAAAAAAAAACGTCGCTTGCGTAAAAAGTTCATGAATGGGAATGTGACGTCATTGACGTTCATTCACATAATTTGGAGCATGCGCACGGGGATGTTTTGACACTCGACGCATGCGCAGTAAGTTGGCGGCGGGAACGCGCTTAGTTAGAATACTACACGCCCCGTACCCGCCCAATTTGAATTCCGCCGGCTCATTTGTGATGCGCTGCCGCAACTTTAGGAGCAAGTGCTTCCTGAATAACAGCACTTGCTCCTAAAATTTCAGCAGCGTAACGCAAAAGAGATGCGTTACTCCAGAGCAAAGATGCTCTGATCTACCTGAATCTGGCCCTGTATCGTTTAGTTAGATTAGTTCCTCCTAATCTGTCAGGCAGTTGATTGAGCTAGCTAGTGTTCTCACGTGTTGTATTGCCTGTGTGCTCAGTGCACCTAAACCAACTTGCTGTACTGTATACTGCAAGTTTGCGCATTACTTTGCAACTAAACCCACTTGGTGCTGCATAGTGCAAGTGTGCTCGTTGCTTTGCAACTAAACCCACTTGGTGGTGCATAGTACAAATGTGCTCATTACTTTGCAACTAAACCCACTTGGTGGTGCATAGTGCAAGTGTGCTTGTTGCTTTGCAACTAAACCCACTTGGTGGTGCATAGTGCAAGTGTGCTCATTACTTTGCAACTAAACCCACTTGGTGGTGCATAGTGCAAGTGTGCTCCTTACTTTGCAACTAAAACCACTTGATGGTGCATAGTGCAAGTGTGCTCCTTGCTTTGCATTTAAACCCAATTGGTGGTGCATAGTGCAAGTGTGCTCATTGCTTTGCAACTAAACCCACTTGGTGCATAGTGCAAGTATGCTCATTACTTTGCAACTAAAACCACTTGGTGGTACATAGTGCAAGTGCGCTCATTGCTTTGCAACTAAACCCACTTGGTGCATAGTGCAAGTGTGCTCATTACATTGCAACTGAACCCACTTGGTGGTGCATAGTGCAAGTGTGCTCATTGCTTTGCAACTAAACCCACTTGGTGCATAGTGCAAGTGTGCTCATTGCTTTGCAACTAAACCCACTTGGTGGTGCATAGTGCAAGTGTGCGCATTACTTTGCACATAAAGCTACTTGTTGTGTACTGCACGTGTCCTCTGCAGTTTGCAGCAAAAGCTACGAGGTGTGTGTACTGCCTTTGACATTATAATGTCTGGAAGGGCAACAAGGAGAGGCAGAGAGTCATGAGGGCAGGCAGGCTCTGCGTCTACAGGCAACAGTGCTGGTCGTGGACACGGTGCATCCTCATCAGCAAGTGGCCGCGTAACACGCTCGTCCTTGTTTTCGGCAGCTGGCCGTGTTGAGCCGCAACATGCCGAAGACTTGGTAGAGTGGATGACCAAGCCATCCTCATCCTCCTCATTCTCTCTCACCCATGCTCAGGGTACTTTGTCTGGCAAAGTAGCTGCCAAGGCGTCCTCTTCCCTCTGCTAAATTGCATCACTTACTCCTTCCCTAGTCCCACCATGTCCTCCTGAGGAGTCCCACGAACTGTTTGAACACAGTGTTTGGTACATGCTGCATGTTGATGCACAGCGTTTTAAAGGCTCTGATGATGGAACACAGATAGAGGAAGGCAGTAATGTGATCCCAAAAAGAGGGGGTGCCCAAGAAGGACAGCAATCTGGCAGTCATCTTCCCTCAGTTGCAGCATACTGCCAGGTTTTCGACAGTGATGAGGAGGGAGGGGATGATAAGGTCACTGACTCTATGTGGGTGCCTGATAGGAGAGAGAAGGAGGAGGAGGAGGCACAGGCACATCTCCAAAGAGGCAGGATGCCCTCCAGGGGACAGCTTAAGTGCAGCACACCAACTGCATTACATCGCAGAGCTACGCCTGTGCAGGGTGCTGCTGTGTCTCAGCGTTACTGCAAAAGTTCTTTGGTATAGGCCTTTTTTGAGACATGTGCATCCGATCACAATGTTGTAATTTGCAACATATGTCTCAAGCGTATCTTGCGTGGCCAAAACATCAACCACTTGGGCACCACATGCTTGACCAGACATATGTTGACCTGCCATGCAGTTCGTTGGCAATCATACCTGAAAGACCCACACCAAACAACAAAGCAAACCTCCCATTTCCCCTCATCAGCTGGGATCCCCAACCCCACTATACCATCAGTCCTCTCTGAAGCCTGCACTGATAGGACTGAAGGTGTAGAATTAGGTGTGTCACAACCTAGTAGTACATGCGGACAATCTACACCGATGGCAGATTCTACCAGACAAATTTCCCTGCCCCAGCTGCTGCAGCGCTGAAAGAAGTACTCTCCCAGCCATCCACATGCCCAGCGGTTGAATGCTAGCTTAGTGAAATTACTTGCACTTCAACTGCTGCCTTTTCAGTTGGTAGATTCTGCCCCCTTCCGTGAGTTTGTGGAATGTGCGGTACCTCAGTGGCAAGTTCCCAATTGCCACTTTTTCTCACAGAAGGGGATTCTGGCTCTCTACCGCCATGTGGAAGGCAATGTCCATGCCTCTCTGGACAGGGCGGTCAGTGGTAAGGTGCATATAACCGCTGACTCATGGTCCAGCAGGCATGGACAGGAACATTAGGAATAAAGGGAAAAATACCGCGCTATAAAACCTATAGTAACAGAAAGCTGCAACACACAATAATAGAAAGCAAAAAGGGTTGGAGTTGCGCTGTGTGAAAAATAAAAAAGACAAACAAAGTGAACTAACTATGCAAAAAAGTAAATAAAAAATATATGTAATACATATATATAGAAAAATAAAGGTTCCAAGTCCGTTAAGGAGCACAGTGCCTTAATGAAAACAAATAACGTCCAAAAAAAATTGCTTAATATAGACAGTAAAAATAATCCATCAGTTCCACAAAAAATATATAATCCTTAATTGGATGATAGTTGTGATGCAAACAGTCATAAGGAAATCCGATGTGTAAACAGAACCACCACCGAGATTGCACCAATAAATGAATGAATGGAGGCTTACCAGAAGGCAAGCTCAACAGGCTTGCGGCTATAAACCCTAGCCTGGGCCTTTAGAGATCCTCTGCAATGATGAAGGGTTGTAGAAAACTCCAGAGGTATCACCAATTAAGAACAAAGAAAGAGCTCACATAGTGAAGTATGTCGGTACAACATTCATAAAAAATTATATAAAACTGTGACTATGTGAACACCACCACCGTTTCACCAAGATAGATTGAAGGCTTACCAGAAGCCAGGTATTGATCCTCCTATGGCTAAAAAAAACCTTAGCCAGGGCCTTGTATGGTACCGCTGCTAGCTGGATGTCCTAAGATCCTCTCAATATCGCATCAGCGGCGATTAGCAATAAGAAATAAGAAAAGCCCACATAGTGAAGTACGTAAAAAAGGCTAAAAAGGTTTAATTAAGATTACACTTACAAACATCTCGTAAATACAGGCAAAAAAGAAAGCCAAGCCGGCCGGCTTAGTTACACGCCCGTTCCTCTTGGATCGTCACGTATTGCATCAGCACGTCACCTTCCCTAGGGAATCTATCTGGGTGAAACGGTGGTGGTGTTCACATAGTCACAGTTTTATATATTTTTTTATGAATGTTGTACCGACATACTTCACTATGTGAGCTCTTTCTTTGTTCTTAATTGGTGATACCTCTGGAGTTTTCTACAACCCTTCATCATTGCAGAGGATCTCTAAAGGCCCGGGCTAGGGTTTATAGCCGCAAGCCTGTTGAGCTTGCCTTCTGGTAAGCCTCCATTCATTCATTTATTGGTGCAATCTCGGTGGTGGTTCTGTTTACACATCAGATTTCCTTATGACTGTTTGCATCACAACTATCATCCAATTAAGGATTATATATTTTTTGTGGAACTGATGGATTATTTTTACTGTCTATATTAAGCAATTTTTTTGGACATTATTTGTTTTCATTAAGGCACTGTGCTCCTTAACGGACTTGGAACCTTTATTTTTCTATATATATGTATTACATATATTTTTTATTTACTTTTTTGCATAGTTAGTTCACTTTGTTTGTCTTTTTTATTTTTCACACAGCACAACTCCAACCCTTTTTGCTTTCTATGGACAGGAACATTACCTCTCTTTCACAGCACATCTGGGAAGGACGCAGGGCAAGGTATAGTAGTGTTGGAGGTTGTTCCGCCACCACGCTTCCAAAACACTACTACTGGTTGTGACACACCTCTCTCCTCCACCCCCTTCTCTTCTTCTTCCTCTGTGGCCTCTTCCTGTGCTGATGTGTCCTCGGAACCGTAGGCTCCGTAGGCATATGAGGGGCTACGCAGGAATGCAGGCAAAGAGATGCCATGCGGTGCTAGAGCTGGTGTGCTTGGGAGACTGGAGCCACACAAGGGCAGAGGTTCTGTCAGCTCTGCAGGGGCAGGCTCAGAGGTGGTTGTTGCCACGCCAGCTCAAGCCAGTGATGGTGGCTAGCGACAATGGCACCAACCTCCTCTCTGCCCTGCGACAGAGACAACTGACCCACGTGCCCTGTTTTGCTCAAGTTCTGAATTTGGTGGTGCAGCGGTTCTTGGGCAGGTAACCGGTCTTACAGGATGTCCTGAAGCAGGCCAGGAAAGTCTGTGTGCATTTCAGAAGGTCATAAAATGCCACTGCTCAGCAAACAGACCTACAAAGGGAATGCAACCTGCCCAAGAACCGCCTAATCTGTTACATGCCCACCAGATGGAACTCTACATTGACCATGCTGCAGCGGCCATCAATGAGTACCTGTGCCAATATGGCAGCAGAACTGGGTCAGGGGAGCTTGTTTTTTTTCCCCATGCCAGTGGGCCTTGATCAGGGATGCATGCACTGTCCTGTCACCATTTGAGGAGGCCACGGTGTACCTCTTATTCACATGTTGGAGCACACGCTACATGGAATAATGGACAGGGCCCTTGAGGCAGAACAGAGGGAGGAAGAGGAGGACTTCCTTACCTTTCAAGGCCCCCTTTATCCAGACAGTGGTCCTGCTTGCCTGCCTAGGACACAGGAAGAGGACGAGGAGGAGGAGGAGGAGGATTGTATCAGCAGCATGGAGGTGGAGCTTTTGACTCAGCATCAGCAGCAGTCTTCAAGGGATCAATTACAGTCCCAAGGAACCCATGGACTTTTACGTGGCTGGGATGAGGTGGCTGCAGATCCTGTCATCCTCAGTGACCCAGAGAACTGTGCCCCGAATGCCTCAGCAAACCTACGCCGCATGGCCTCCCTGATCCTGCAAAGCCTGCGTAAGGATCCTCGTATTTGTGCTATCAAGGAGAGGGATCATTACTGGTTGGCAACTCTCCTTGATCCATGTTACAAGGGTAAGGTTGCGGACTTTATTTTGCCATTGCAGAGGGAGCAGAAGATGAAACATCTTCGGGAGGCCTTGCAGAAAGGTCTGTGCAATGCGTTCCCAGAACCTGGGGATTACCAAATCCTGGTCCTGGACAACGTGTTGCTGAGGCTTCGATGAGTCACAGAAGGAGCGGTGGAGAAGGTGGCTGTCTGACCGATGCGTTCAGACAATTTCTTAGTCCGCAGCCCCAAGGTATGACCGGTTCCAGCAACCATCGGCAGCGTCTGGTTTACCAAATCCTGGTCCTGGACAACGTGTTGCTGAGGCTTCGATGAGTCACAGAAGGAGCGGTGGAGAAGGTGGCTGTCTGACCGATGCGTTCAGACAATTTCTTAGTCCGCAGCCCCAAGGTATGACCGGTTCCAGCAACCATCGGCAGCGTCTGGTTTACATGGTGCGGGAATACCTAGGGGCAAGATCAGATTTGGACACCTTCCCCACTTAAATCCTCTGGCTTACTGGGTCTTGAGGATGGATCACTGGCCAGAGCTTGCACAGTACGCAATTGAGCTACTGGCTTGTCCTGCATCCAGCGTTCTTTCAGAATGCACATTCAGTGCTGCTGGAGGCTTTGTGACCGATCACAGGGTGCGCC
Organism: Rana kukunoris; assembly: GCA_029574335.1. Lineage (NCBI taxonomy): Eukaryota > Metazoa > Chordata > Amphibia > Anura > Ranidae > Rana > Rana kukunoris. The sequence goes on along the minus strand of CM056051.1, from coordinate 270,843,526 downwards.
TCTCCACCGACTCCGTAGATCGACTGACCTTCATAAAAATGAATCAGCTGATGCTGAATAATTTTTTGGAAATGTCAGATGCCTTGGACACTGCCTATGCTGATGCTGAGTGACTATCCTGTTCTGCTGACTGAATATCCTTCTCCTTCTCAATGATCTTGCTGATAGCTTGTAAGAACATTTTCGGTTCTGGGCACTGCCACCAGTGGCTAAGGCCCAATTTTTCCTGCCCCTGTTTAACAGGGGAGTGTAATTTGCAATTTTTGATGCAATAGTTTGCAGCAGGCTATTTGTTGCGCTACAACTAGAGTATCTGTGGGGGTGCCCTTGTTCACTAGGGGCGTGTAATTACAATTCTTGATCTAATATTTCACAGCAGGGCGTTCCAGCGGTACCAAGACTAACTGTAAGGGGTTGCAGTGTTGTCGCAACACCAATACCTAGGGCCCAAATTTCTGCAGCGTATATACGGCAGGCCCCTACTTTAAAACATCCAACTTACAAATGACTCCTACTTGCAAACAGAAGGAGACTACTGGAAGTGAGAGGAAATCTACCCCTAGGAAGACAAATTCTCTTCTGTAAAAGGTGTCTCCTGTCCACTGATGCTTTATCACAATCCTTGTTTCACAAAAAAAATCATTTGTCTTTGGGACAGAAAGTGAGGTGCAATCTTCTGAATAGATGCACACAGACAGCAAAACAAATGTTACAGGCGCCGTACACACGGCCGAGAACCTCGCTGAAAACCAGCGAGAACCTCGCTGAAATGCACATTCCAGCGAGGACCTCGGCCGTGTGTACGGTCTCGGCGAGCTTCCCGTCGGGAAGCCCGTCGAGCAGAAATAGAGAGCACGCTCTCTATTTCCTCGACGGCCCGCCTGGATGAATGGCTGGTTGCCATTCCCGACGGGCGGGTCGCCGATTCCGACGGCCGGCAGAGAGCCTCGACGGGCGGAACGATGTGTTCTGCCCGTCGAGGATCTCTGCCGTGTGTACGGTGCCTCAGGGGTGATAACCCTTCTCTATGTTTTCAGAAAAAGCTTAAAAAAATATTCTATGGCTGAAGCTACACTTTAAAGGGTCACTAAAGGAAAAACATTTTTTGCTGAAATTACTGTTTACAGGGTATAGAGATATAAAAGTTAACTGATTACTTTTAAAAATGATTAAAATAGATAAAAATCAATCATATAATATGCCTGCAGTTTAGTTTTACTTTTAAACTGGTTTCATGTTTCTGTGAAGTAGAGACACACAGAACAAAAACAAACAAATCCAGGGCAGTGTTTTGTTTTTAAAATGAATCTGATTGGTTCTGAGGAGTTTTAGACACACAGTAATGACAGTGAAAAGCTGCCATGAGATTTTTCATAAGGAGCCAGACAAGCAGGAAGTGTGGAGATCAGAGCAGAATTACAGCAACTTCAAAGAAAAAACGAACAATGAGGACATGAAACCAGGACTGCAGCAAGGTAAAGGAAGCTATTTAGCTAAAAAAAAAAAAAATCCTTTAGTGATCCTTTAACCACTTCCCGACCGCTGAACGAGTTTATACGGCAGCACTTTAACGATGGATATCTCGGTAACGGCAGCAGCTGCTGCCACAACCAAGATATCCATCTTTAGTGCGGTCCTGTAAAACATAATGGCGGTCTCCGCGAGATCGCCGTTATCGGCGGCGGGAGAGGGCCCCCCTCCCGCCGCTCTCCCGCGCTTACCGGAGCCGTCGGTAGTGGCGGAGGCGATCTGGTCCATTCGTCTGCTGTATGGGAATGTGAGTGAGGGAAAAATCATCCCCACCCGTCCCCATAGCTCTGCTGGGCGGAAGTGACGTCAAAACGTCAGTCCCGCCCAGCGTCTTAAAGAAACCTTATTTTTTTTGTATTTTGAAAAAATTACAGTTTCAAATTTTAATTATTTTTTTGCATTTTAGTCCAAATATGAGATCTGAGGTCTTTTTAACCCCATATCTCATATTTAAGAGGACCTGTCATGTTTACATTCCTTGTAATAGGAATAAAAGTGATCATTTTATTTTTTCCAGTGTAAAAAATAATAAAATAAAAAAAAAATACGATTTTTTTTTTTAAAGCGCCCTGCCCCGACGAGCTTGCGCACAGAAGCGAACACATACGTGAGTAGTGCCCGCATATGAAAATGGTGTTCAAACCACACAAGTGAGGTATCGCCACAATCGTTAGAGCGAGAGCAATAATTTTAGCCCTAGACCTCCTCTGCAACTCAAAAAATGCAACCTGTAGAATTTTTTAAACGTCGCCTATCGAGATTTTTAAGGGTAAAAGTTTGACGGCATGCCACGAGCGGGCCAAATTGGGCCAAATTTATTGCTGTCTTATTTTTTAATTCAAAAAAGTAAATTTTTTTCTAAAAAAGTGCGCTTGTAGGACCGCTGCGCAAATATGGTGTGACAAAAAGTATTGCAATGACCGACATTTTATTGTCTAGGGTGTTAGAAAAAAAAATATATAATGTTTGTGGGTTTTAAGTAATTTTCTAGCAAAACAAACTGTTTTAGTCTTGTAAACACCGAATCTGAAAAACACCCACGGTAGAGAAGTGGTTAACCACTTAAGACCCGGACCAAAATGCAGGTAAAGGACCTTGCCCCTTTTTGCGATTCGGCACTGCGTCGTTTTAACTGACAATTGCGCGGTCATGCGACGTGGCTCCCAAACAAAATTGGCGTTCTTTTTTCCCCACAAATAAAGCTTTCTTTTGGTGGTATTTGATCATCTCTGCGGTTTTTATTTTTTGCGCTATAAACAAAAATAGAGCGACAATTTAAAAAAAAATGCAATATTTTTTACTTTTTGCTATAATAAATATCCCCCAAAAATATATAAAAAAACATTTTTTTTCCTCAGTTTAGACCGATACGTATTCTTCTACATATTTTTGGTAAAAAAAATCGCAATAAGCGTTTATCGGTTGGTTCTCGCAAAATTTATAGCGTTTACAAAATAAGAGATAGTTTTATTGCATTTTTATTAATTTTTTTTTTTACTACTTATAGCGGCGATCAGCAATTTTTTTCATGACTGCGACATTATGGCGGACACTTCGGACAATTTTGACACATTTTTGGGACAATTGTCATTTTCACAGCAAAAAATGCATTTAAATTGCATTGTTTACTGTGGAAATGACAGTTGCAGTTTGGGAGTTAACCACAGGGGGCGCTGTGACTTTGAGTGTTCCCTGTGTGTGTGTTTACAACTGTAGGGGGGTGTGGCTGTAGGTGTGACGTCATCGATCGCGTCCCCCTATAACAGGGATGACGCGATCGATGCTGCGACCACAGTGAAGCACAGGGAAGCCGTGTTTACACACGGGTCTCCCTGTTCTTCAGCTCCAGGGACGGATCGCCGCACTGCAGCGGCGATCGGGTCCGCGAGTCCCGCGGTCCCGGTCCTGAAGCTTCGGACCGGGTCACGGGAGCGCGCCGCGGGCGTGCGTCCGTGACTTACGGCTGGGTACTAAAACCAACGTATATATACGTTGATGTGCCCAGCCGTGCCATTCTGCCGACGTATATGTGCAGTAGGCGGTCCTTAAGTGGTTAAAGAAGTACCAGTTGAAAATTACAACAGATTCTACTTAACAACAAACCTACAGTCTCTGTCTTGTTTGCACCACCTGTATACTGCTGTTCAAAGTATATAGAGCCAAAGGGGCTTGTAATTAAAAGGGGGAGGGGGGCCGGGGAAACCCATGCTATTTTTATAACTGATTTTCATCCATATTGCAGGGACCAGACATTATATTAAAGCCACAAGCAGTTTTAAATTACCTTTTTCTTATAGTAATCTCATTTTGTGCAGGGACAGTTGTAAACACTTGCCACTACTATAGACACCCAGCAGGTACGATATTTAAAGGAATTTATCTTTTTTTTTTTTTACTTTAAGCATCATTATAATCGCTGCTCCAGAAAAAAACGACTGTTTTTAGAACTTGTTTTTCCATTGATACATGTTCCCTGGGGCAGGGCCCGGGTTCTCAAAGATGTTTTCTGTCAATAACTTGCATATGGGGCATTAAAATTAGCACTTTTGAATTCGAACGCTCGAGTCCCATTGACGTCAATGGGGTTCTAAATGTTTGCGCGAACGGTCGGTCCGTTCGAAGGTTCTGGTGCGAACCGAACGTGGGGGTGTTTGTGGGGGTGTTCGGCTCATCCCTATTCTCTACCTACTTATCCAACCACACCTTTAGCATTACTTACAAATCCTCCTCTCCTCTTCCTTTCTCTGTTTGGGTCCCCAAGGTTCTGTTTTTGGACCTCTCCTTTTTTTAATCTGCACCCCTTCCCTGAATCAGCTGATCACATGAATCCCAATACCATCCCTATGCTGATGACACTCAAATCAATTTCTCTACCCCTCAACTCACTCATCACTAATTTGTTATCAGATATATCAGCATTAATGTCGCACCACTTCCTCAAACTTAATCAATACAAAACCGAACTTATAATTTTTCCTCCCCCACATGCCTCTTCCCCTGATCTCTCTGTCAAAATCGATTGCACAACTATCAGCCCATCCCCACATGCTAAGGTCCTAGGAGTAGTCCTGGACTCTGAACTCTCCTTTAAGCCCCACGTCCAATCAATGTTTAATTCTTGCCGCCTCAACATCTCAACATCTCCAAAATACACCCCTTTCTAACTAATAATACCACAAAGCTTGTAATTCACTCCCTGGTCATCTCTCGCCTTGATTACTGCAACTTCCTCCTCATTGTCTTACCTCTACATCCCCCTTCAATCCATCATGAATGCTGCTGCCAAACTCATCCACCTTACCAATTGTTCTGTGTCTGCTACTCCTCTCTTTTAATCCCTCCACTGGCTTCCTCTCACCCAACAAATTAAATTAAAATACTAACTAAATACAAAGCTATTCTGAACTCTGCCCCCAGCTACATCACTGACCTACTCTCAAAATACCAACCTGATCGTCCTCTTTATTCTTCTCAAGACCTCCTGCTCTGTAGCTCTCATCACCTCCTCCCATGCTCGCCTCCAGGACTTTTCCAGAGCCTCTCCAAGCCTATGGAACTCATTACCCCAATCTGTCCATGTATCTCCTACTCTATTAGCTTTTAGACTATCCCTGAAAACCCTCCTCTTCAGAGAAGCCTATCCTAACCACACCTAACAACTGTATTTTATTTTGTCCATCTGGTCACCCCCCCCCCACAGCTACTACCCTTTGTTCCACTTGACCCTTCTAGATTGTAAGCTCTAATGAGCAGGGCCCTCTGATCCTTCCTGCATTTAAATTGTATGTTCTTCCCTGATTTTCTAAAGTGCTGTGCAAACTGTTGGTGCTATATAAATCCTGTATTATGATAATAATAATAAATTCTATAGTGTGCATTGCTCATACACCATATAATACTTAGCACCTATATATACTCAAAGTTTCTTATGTACCTTGTGTACCATGTGTACATTAAATTGTAATACTAAACACATCCCATTAAATATGTGTTGGAAGGCAACATGGTTTAATATTTCTGGAGTTTTCTGGAGTTTGTTTGTGTGGGCTTTAAAAGTAATGATGAGCCCAGTCATGGTTGGTGCTCAACATTTTTGGGGGGGGCACAAACAAACTAAAAAATACTGAAAAAAACATCAATTGCGGCCTCACTATGCCATCAATTGCAGCCACGTGTCCATAAAATATAGTCACTGTGCCATAAAATGCAGCCACTGTGCCCATAAAATGTAACCACTGTGCTCCAGAAAAAATGCAGCCATGATGCCCATCATATGCAGCCTCTGTGCCCATCATATGCAGCCTCTGTGCCCATCATATGTCACCTCTGTGCCCATCATATGTCACCTCTGTGCCCATCAATGCAGCCTCTGTGACCCCCGATCGCTGTCTGATCAGTACACACTTTCCCTATCCTGGTGGCGGGTAATGGAAACAAGCTGTGTCCTCCATAGCTCTCTGTCCTCCATTAGGCATCCAATAAGGGCACGTGTGCCTTCAGCCAATCAGGTGACAGGTATTAGATCTGCACCCCCTAATTAGCTGAGAGGCGGTTCAGTGTTAGCAAATTGTCAAAAACTGTCTCCTGTCGTTTTACTTTTTTGATACCTTTTTTTTTTACACTTTTTTTGGTGAATGGGTAGTTTTGTACCCCTACCCATTCACATAGGGAGGGGCAGGGATCTGGGGGCCCCCTTGTTAAATGGGGCTTCCAGATTCTGATAAGCTCTCCACCCACAGATCCCACAACCACGGGCAAGGGGTGTGGGGATGAGGCCATTGTCCCCTTAAAAAAAGCACCCTCCCCATGTTGAGGGCAAGTGGCCTGGTATGGTTCAGGAGGGAGGGGCACATGCTCACCCCCCCTTTCCTGGCCTGCCATGGCTGCTTGCTTGGATAAGGGCGACCCCCACTCCATTTTTTTTATTTAGAATTTTGGTGCGGGTTCCCCTTAAAACCCATGCCAGACCTGAAGGACCTGGTATGGACTGGGGAGGGGGCCGCACAACGTTTTTTTTTTTTCATTTATATTACTGGGAGCCGACAGTACACAAGCAATTTTAAATTACATTTTTTTTATTTAGAAATTACATTTTTCTGTGGTACTGTAATAAACATTGGAAAGATGTGCTACTTTACAGGGAGAGTAAGGGGACCCCACATGCACAATATTTAAATTAATATTTCATTTTTATTGTTTCACTTTAAGAATTATTATTATCTCTGCTCTATACTTTTTTTTTGCATCGATACATGTCCCCTGGGCAGTACCCAAGTCCCCATAAACTTTTTATGGCAATAACTTGCATATAAGCCTTTAAAATGATCACTTTTGATTTTTCATGTCTGTGTCCCATAGACTTTAATGGTGTTCGCACAAAAATGTTGTCTTTTTGCATGTTCTGGTGCGAACCAAACTGGGAAGGTGTTCAGCTTATCCCTAAAGCTTACATGCCTGCCCTCGCTCCAAACCCATAGAACCCCACTCCCATACATTTTCAGGCGGAGTTCATTAACTACTCATTACACTTGGAGGGAACTCCTGCTGCCATGGAGCCCATCAGAAAAGGAAAATTCCGATAAGTATTTGATAGGAAATTTTCAGTTTTTCTGAAAGGGTCATTGGCAGCATACATTTGGGAACTAACTAGCCCAAAAAACAAGGATGAGATGTCCAAAAACAGTATAAGGAAATGAGCTACACCACCATGAGCCAGGACAACCTTCATGTCATCCCTCTACAAATATTCATTGCACCCTTTCACAGGGAGTCCACAAAGCCTACATACTCCTGGTTGAGTGTGTTGTCACTGCTTCCATAGGAATCAAGCCCTAGGCTCTATAAGCCTATTGGCTAGCTAGAATAACCCATCCAGTGATGAAGCTTAATCTGTTAGAGAGAGGGATATAGTATGTCCTATAACTCTAAGCAAAGCTATAGCTTGAGAGCATGCTCCAAGTATCCCAATATCTGTGGTATGGAACAAGTTATCCTGGGTGGTCCTGCATATGGGAGGAACAAAACATTTGTTCTAATAGGATGCTAAAGCCACGTACGATTGCAACCCAGTATGGATAAAAAAAACACTACCCATACTAAGAGGAATGTCGATGAGGATCCCTCAGGGCAAAAAGTCCCAAATCTCAGCAAACCCCCTGACTGGAGAAAAAGGTACCCTTAGAGAAGCTGACCATTGCTCAAAACTGAAAGAGATCCCAACTGGAGCAGCAAACTGCCAAAGGCTCCTAAAAGACCTAATTCTTGCAAACTTCCTGCTGAGGATGTAGCCCTTAGAGAGAATGACAACATGGCTCAATCCTTAGTCGAACTGGACTGGAGGTGATTCCACCTGGAGCTGTAAATCACCAAAGGATCCTTCGTAGCCTAAAGCTTTGATCTTGGCAAACTTGACAGCTGAAGAGATAGCCCTTAAAGTACATGTCCTCATAGATCAGTCTTTACCTAAGTTAGACTAAAAGGAGATCTCATCTGGAGCTGGCAAGGAAGTCCAGAAAAAGTAGAAAATCCCACCAAGAGGGTGTTGGCTCTCCATCGAATCTCAGATGCAGGCCTCATCAAAGCATTGGATGAGTAAGAGATAGTCTACTAATGAGATATTGGATATGACAAGGACTTCAGAGATCTGCATTCTATGACAGATTTAGGATCAATTGACATTCAGAATGCAGCTGACCAGAGGACTGAAGCAAAAGAAACAAAGTGAATACATTTTATCCAAATCCTTTTGTAGGATTTATAGATTAGCTTAGAGAAACAACAGCCAAGCTAAATTAGTCTCTTCCTGCCAGGATGAAAAACTGTAATAGACGAAGAAGGGTGGAGAATTGATCTCTGGGACAGAAGATCTCATCAGAGATAAAGGACTTCAATCCAATACCCTGGGATCAAAGGCAGAAACCAAGGCCTGTTTGGCCAATAGGGAATTAATGCAAAAATTGCCACAGTCTTTAGCAACAGACCCCCAAAAAAGACCTTTCCCCATCTGACACAGTATCTGTACCCAGGGCTTGTCCCAAGCCCCTAGGAAAAATGTTTCTAGTTTTTAACAGTAAGGCTGCGTACACACCATCGAATATGTCTGCTGAAACTGGTCCGCAGACCAGTTTCAGTGGACAGATTCGATCGTGTGTACGGCCTAGCGGACAGGTTTCCAGGGGACAAAAGTTTTAAAACATGCTTTAAAACTTGTCCGCTGGAAACATGTCCGTCGGGCATGTCCGCTGGTTAGTACGACTAACCAGCGGACAGAAATTCCCCGCTTGCGTCGAATGGATTAGACGCATGCGTGGAAGCATTTTATTTCCTGGTTTGGTGACGTGGCGGCATCAACGTCACGGCCACGTCACCGCGTTCTCTGTCCGAGTGTATTTTCGTTTGATGGTGTGTACACCCCGCCGGACCAAAATCCTGCAGGAGACATGTCCGATGACAACCGTCCACGGACCGTTTTCATCGGACATGTCTCCTGGTGTGTACGGGGCCTAAGAAGATTCTAGCAGATCTAACTCTAAAATCTTGTCCAGAAATGAAATCCACTTGGAGGGACCTGATGTTGGAATCACTTATTGAAAAATTGGGCCACAGAATATGGATTCTTTCCAGAAGTTCTATGTAGCCTCAAAAGAGATGATAAAAAAATTCTACTCCACCTAGATCACAGTCATCTCTACCTCTTTTCAGTGAACTGACCCTGCACGTCTGACCTGCACCCTGATGTAGGACACCACTGTGATGTTGTTTAGCCTCACTTGAGAATAAAAGCCTGCTGTTAGGTGACAATAGGCAAAGGGAGCATACAAGAGCTGGACAGAAAACCTGAATTTTTTTAAACTTCCTAACCAGGGAGTTCTACTGGCAAAACAACTTCCCGACAGGGGAATTCCAGTGGAAAAAACTCAGAAGCACAGAAAATGTATTCACCTGCCTGTGGCTTCATCTGCCCGTTTGCGAAACATGAATCGCACGGTGCTAGTAAACATTGGAGGAAAAAAAAAACTTTCATGACAGGAGGCCATTTCCATTGAGCACACCTCAATATAGGGATGAAAGACCATGATTCTGATCATCAGGTAGTGAGACACTGACAGGTAAAGAGAGGCAAGCCAGGATTATCCAGCATCCTACCACCAGCATTCTCTAGTGGCAAAATGATGTATCCTGAATCATGATAGATTAAGCTCTAGTTGTCCTGCACCAAAAAACAGATTCCTTTAGAGTGTTGTGACTTCCCGTGGCAACTTGTTGGTCGCTGTCATCTTGTTCCCTGAATGCATGAACAAAGCAGGACATTTGTTTTTAGGTGAGAAAAAACCCTAATGCCGCGTACACACGGTCGTTTTTTGCGATGAAAAAAAACGACGTTTTCTGTGAAGTAAAAAACAACGTTTTTGAAACGTCACTTTTCAAAGACAATTTTGCATACACACCATCGTTTTTTCACAAAAAGCGAGGTTACGTTCACCACTCTTTTCCATTGAAGCTCGCTTCATAACTAGCTTCTGGGCATGCGCGAGTTGAAAAACGTTGTTTTAAAAGACGTTTTTGCTACACACGGTGACTTTTTGTGAAACAAAAAACGACGTTTTGAAAAACGACACAAAAAATTCAAGCATGTTGGAATTTTTTTTTGGTCGTTTTTTTGAAGACAAAAAACGACGTTTTGCCCACACACGATCAATTTAAATGACGTTTTAAAAAACTATACGCGTACACACGGTCGTTTTTTGCGATGAAAAAAAACGACCGTGTGTACGCGGCATAAGGGTTTAACTACTGCTAATGGAATACTGAAACTGCAGGTTCTCACATTAGAGCATCACTATACAGGTGATTCATTAAACAGAGCCTCCAACTGAGAAAGAAAAACCTTGCTTAAACAAATAGATATTTATTCAGGACAGAAGGCACCTGCACCAAACTGCTAAAATGCTGCAATGCACATCAGCACATCAGAGCATAGACACCTCCATATTTTTTCATTTTGGTCATTATTTCTTTATTTTTTAACACAAGAGGAATTACTCCCTAGCATGGTATCTGGTCCCTTCTGCTGACCTCAAGCCAAACATACTCATGTACAGTATACTGGACCTCTTCCACAGGGCAATCAATGCATCCACAGGGTGACCTGGATCCTAGAGGTAGGAACAGCAGAGCACACCATCATGCTGGCCACACTTTAGAGGCCATCCGCTGTTAGTAGGGCATCCGACCTGGCACAACTGCTCGCTTTTGCCCGAGGTTTTATTATTACAGGTGTCAATCTTCTGCGCATGTGTGCCATTTACCACCCCACGGTTAGCTGGGGACTCTGTGAATATTGGAGCCATCCTGGAGACTTCTGGACACCAAAGAATGCTCCCAATACCCCCACAGCTGTCCTGCATAAGACCCAGTCACAGTGTCTTCCAAAAGGTAGGAGACTTCATACAAAATGATAATATGAGCGAGGAGGATAAAAAAAGGAACGCAGCCTCTGGCTCAGCCTGAAAATGTATGGGAGCGGGGTCCTATGGGGTAGGAGCAAGGGTGAGGCTACCAAAATGTAAGCTGCCATGGAGCCTTTTAGGAAAACAGTTTATGCATGTTTGGATGCTTGCGGGTGCCACCAATCTTTACAAGACACAAAGTGAAACAACATTATATTCCAAACTCTATTAATCCTTGCATAGCTAGCCAATTAATTAGTTTATATATACATACTTTATTTTCAGGGTAAACTATAGTTCAATACAAGGTTAACTAGAAATAAATTATTATTAAGTATTACATAGTAAATGACATCCTTTCTTTTGTTTTACTTATGAGGTTGCAGTTGACATCTGCAGATCAAACTCATCCCCTTGAGCTACAGAAGAGTAGATATAAAGGTAACAATGTACTTTGTATATCTCTCTTTCTGAAAGGTGTTGTTAAGAGTCAGACCATTTATTTTTATTTTTTTACAGCATCAGCTGCTGTATTCACTCAGCAACTCACAACTTTGATAAACCAGAGCTGAGAATCACCAAGGAGTGGTGAGGGGGGTAGCGGCAGCAGGCCAGTAGGACTGGGAGCACTACACATGCCATGTGAATGTTAATAAACATTTTGGGGGTTTGTGTGGCACACCCAGGGTCCTCAACTAGGTAGGCATGGTTTTTAAAGACATTTAGAATTTTTAACATTGACTCTTAAAGTGGGATTCCACCCGCAAATTTTTTATTTTATTTTAAAGTCAGCAGCTACTAACAGTGTAGCTGCTGACTTTTATTAAGGACACTTACCTGTCCTACTCAACTGCGCTGATGGGCTCCCGACGGCCATCGCTCGGTTCTGGCGCCTCCATCCTGACTAAGGGAAACAGGCAGTGAAGCCTTACGGCTTCACTGCCCGTTTCCTACTGCGCATGCGTGGCTCGCACATCGCTTTGCGAATGGGCGGCTACCTCCTGGGATACACACAGTTTCCAGAAGGCAGCGTGCCCCATTCAACAGAAGACACAAAGAGAACCACGGTGGAGGAAGAGGCAGAACAGCTACTTCCGCATAACAACAGCCCTTTCTGGTGAGTATAATTTTTTTTTTCAATTTATTTTTCATTTAAAAAAAAACGGGTGGAACTCCACTTTAAAGCGACACTAAACACAGGATTATTATTTGTTTTTAAAACAACAAACATGTTATACTTACCTCCACTGTGCAGTTCGTTTTGCACAGAGTGGCCCAGAAAGCTGTCTTCTGGGGTTCCTCGGCGGCTGTCTGGGATTCTCCTCGCAAAAGCTTTCCATCTTCATGCGAGGGCGCTCGCACGGTGGAAAGCTTTTGCGAGCGCGCTCCCGCGATACAGCGGCGGCCATAGCCGCCAACTGTATCACTCGGCTCCGCCCCCCGGTGCGCCGCGTCATCCGCTGTGATTGACAGCAGCGCCAGCCAATGGCTGCGCTGCTATCAATCCGCCCAGCCTAGCCAATCAATGGCCAGGCTGGGAACCGAAGAGGATTACGTGGACGCGCCCGGGAGATTCGAACAGTAAGGTAAGTAAAATGGGGACTCGGGGGGGGGGGGGGGGGGGGGCGGTGCTGTGAGATGTTTTTTTACCTTAATGCATAAAAATGCAAACTACAATAGTTTGCAGTGTTCACATTTGGAATACCACACATGAATGTCCACAGGTCATTAACCGTTTCACTCATATTTGGGACTCTGGAGTAATTCCATTTTACTTGAAAAGAACCTGGCCACAGTCTGGCCCATCTTTGATGATTACAAGTCTCTCCTCATATATATATTCCTTCCTCTACAACAGAATTGGACTCTGCTCATCTAGGACAGGTGGACTCTCTTCATTGATTTTGATTGGATAACAGAGTATATTTTTATACCTCCACCAGTATTAGTACTAGCTAGTCGGACCACTAGTCCAATTTCTGTATTTTTTAGCCCCACATCTGTTCTATCTCCCGCCGGGGTCGCCCCGTTGCTATTCCCCCCAAATTTTTTGACATTATCTTTCCTTCTTGATTATTGTCCGGGAATACCAACGGTTTTGCTTCATATCAGCGTCTGGACTGCTGTTCATTTTTTGTTGTCCCTGTTTGTCCCTGTTTTGTTTTGTGTGTTAATTTGTCAGCATCATTGAGTGAAAAACAATTTTCCATATTTTTTCACGGATGTAACTTTGGCCGACCAACTTACAGTTGTTAATTTTAGTAAACTTTGGTTCAAGTATTTGAACCTTTTATATGTCAGATACTGTCTATCATTATTATATACATTATCTTTTTCAACATTCAATAACCTTTGGCACATCCCTACTAGTTACATTGGGGGGGTTTATTTACTAAAGGAAAATCCACTTTACACTATAAGTGCACTGCAGTGCACTTGGAAGTGCCGTCGCTGTAGATCTGAGGGGGGCCCGCAAGGAAAATAAAAAACTTAATTTTTGTTTGTACATGATTGGATGATAAAATCAGCAGAGCTTTCCCTCATTTCAGATCTTCCCCTTAGATCTACAGCGACTGCACTTCCAAGTGGATTTTCTTTTAGTAAATCAACCCCATAGAGTGTGTTTCTGCACAGTCAGGATTCATTTTTCCCCCTTTAATGCAATGATGCTCATAAACATGTTTTTCTTTGTTCTATAAGGAAAACCCACCCATTTTTTCTTCCTTATCTAATTGATATTAAATTGGTTTTGCAATTGTTCTACTGGCTTTCACAAGAAAAAAAAAAATGTTATCTTGTTTTTCACACAGCTCCTAGTAGACACATTCAGCAATTTTAGCTTTCATTACAACTTCCTTTTTGTGCATTGTGACTCATTCATTACAATACAACATGTACCTTGACCTCATTATCGCATGTCTTCTTTCTGTACACCCCTGTTATCTCATTTTATATGATTTCAAATGTACAAATAGAGACTGTCTAAAAAAGTTTAATTCGAAAATAAAAACAGCACATCAGTTTAAATTTCCTTTAAAATGAAGGCGGACAGCTAAAGTCACAGATAAAATATGTAAATTACCTATCCAAAATAAATAACAATTTTGCTCAGTTTTCTAATACAGATGTTCTTGGGGTGGTAATTTTTTTTTACCTGGGTTTTATAAGTAGTTGTGAGATGCAGTAACCCACCAATCATCAACAGTCCCCCTCCAGTGGCGTAGCGTGGGGTGGGGCAGGGGGTGCCGTGTCCCCGGTTGTGACATTTAGGGGGGCACTACTGGCTGTCTCCTCTTAATTTTAGTGTAGTGGTCAATGTAGTATTGTGGTCAGTGTAGTATTGTGGTCAGTGTAGTGGCTAGTGTAATATTGTGGTCAGTGTACTGGTCAGTGTAGTATTGTGGTCAGTGTAGTATTGTGGTCAGTGTAGTGTAGTGGACAGTATTGTGGCCAGTAAAGTGTAGTGGATAGTATTGTGGTCAGTGTAGTATAGTGGACAGTATAATATAGTGGTCAGTGTAGTATAGTATAGTAGTCCGTAGTAGTTTTCAGTGTAGTTGACAGTATAGTATAGTGGTTAGTATAGTGTAGTGGTTAGTATAGTATAGTGGTTAGTATAGTATAGTGGACAGTATAGTATAGTGTAGTGGACAGTACAGTATAGTGGTCAGTGTAGTTCTCAGTGTAGTGGGCAGTTTAGTTGTCAGTGTAATTCTCAGTGTAGTGGATAGTATAGTGGTCAGTGTAGTGTAGTGGACAGTATAGTGGTCAGTGTAGTGGACAGTATAGTATAGTGGACCGTATAGTGGTCAGTGTAGTTCTCAGTATAGTGGTCAGTGTAGTATAGTGGACAGTGTAGTGGATAGTATAGTGGTCAGTGTAGTTCTCAGTGTAGTGCACAGTATTGTAATGGTGGTCAGTGTAGTGGGCAGTATAGTGGTCAGTGTAGTGGACAGTATAGTGGTCAGTGTAGTGGTCAGTGTAGTGCAATGGACCGTATAGTGGTCAGTATAGTTCTCAGTGTAGTGGACAGTATAAGTATAGTATAGTGGTCAGTGTGGACAGCATAGTGGTCAGTGTAGTGGATAGTATAGTGGTCAGTGTAGTTATCAGCGTAGTGGTTAGTATAGTATAGTGGTCAGTGTAGTGTGTAATGGTGAGTAAAGGAATCAGGTTGGTCAGTGCTGGAATAAGGTAGGTTAGTGTAGTGGTCAGTATAGGAATCAGGTAGGTCAGTTCTATTGTATTTGAAGGGACTTGGGGAGTGCTAAAAGTTTGCAGGAAAATTACTTGCCTTGCCCCGGGTGCTGACAACCCACGCTATGCCACTCCCCCCGCCCCCCCCCTTTGTTCTGTTTTTTTTTTTTTGCTTCCACTGACATTGATGCAGGAAAAATTAAATTACACTGATGCTAAGCATTTTTCCTTCTCTGCTATTAGCATTATCTTGTGCGTACACCAAAGACAGCATATGTGTGCAGTGTACCATATAAAGTGAATCATTCCCCTTTAAGGCACTCCAATGTTACACACAGTACTGCCATACCCACTATTCACTATGGAACACCAAGCATGCAGAATATGTTTCTGTTTTCTATCCCTGAGTGCCCCAAATCGTTCATAACCTTAGTCGTGCGTTGTCACATTCTTTTGACTTTTCAACCGTAAAGCCAGGCAGACTACCCATATAGGGAATGTTCACATTTACATATTGTTTAAATATTAATTAAAATGGGGCATGATTTTTCAGATTTACCTAGAAAGGGGGTGTGGTTTTGTGGGTGTGCGAAACATTTACGTGGTATGTTAGAGTGTCCTAGTTACCTTATTGTATAGGCTATATATATATATATATATATATATATATATATATATATATTGTGACAGGAAGTCAGGTAAATCTGTGGGTGTTGTCACAGACGGGAGATACATTTCTGTCTTGTCGGCTGCAGAGGTAGCCAGAAAGGTTTAAGGACGTTGGATAGCTTCAGCTGTTCAGAATGAGGCAATTAAGGCCTCTATAAGTTATCCAGAGGATTACTACTGATTGCTGCATCCTGAGGCTTTTTGAGTTAAGGAGAGCAGTGAGCTGAGAAAGACTTCTGAAGGTGAGGTGGTGTTGATTTTTCTGTGTGCTAAAAATCAAAAAGACTATTGTTTTTCTGCTGTATGACCAGCAGTGTCTGCCCAGCAGTAGGCTGTGCCAGACTCCGTAGGTAGGTTCCTGTGTTGTTAAGGTAGACGCCCAAGTGGCCAGGGTTTATTTTATGTTTTGTTTTGTTTATGCTGTTTGGATGTTTGCACTTGTTTCAAGCAATATGGAAGAATAAACCATAACCTTTGTTTTCAATCATCTTCGGCTGCCTCTCTGTATAGTTCAGTGTGTAGTGAACCCACCCGGGGGGTCACACACACCCACTATTGAGCTAACCCCTTACAATATATATATATATATATATATATATATATATATATATATATATATATATATACACACACATATATATATATATATATATTTATGGTCGTGGCCCTCTGACCGAGAGTGATGTGGATCACATAAACACACGACAAGACTTACAACATAAATAGACCTGAAGTGTGCCTTGGTGGTCTGGTCAGTATGCCAAGAAAAGGGGGCATACCCAAAGTAAGTAATGGGTAGTTAATTGAAGAAGGATATGCTGAGAAGTGCCCTGAAAAAGGGAAGGGCGGGAGGGTGTCGAATGCGATTGAATGCGCAGACTCACGGACATGAGGTGAGCTGGGAAGAGTCGGCCCAGTGACGTGTAGTACTGCACACTGAACCGACAAAGAGCATGTGTGAGTGGGCTGCTTAAATACCCTCCAGGCTCCTCCCATAAACTCAGGCCACCATACTGGCCTTCTTATTTATGGTCGTGGCCCTCTGACCGAGAGTGATGTGGATCACATAAACACACGACAAGACTTACAACATAAATAGACCTGAAGTGTGCCTTGGTGGTCTGGTCAGTATGCCAAGAAAAGGGGGCAAAAGACTCAGATAGGGAAATAGCTTATATTGATTTGTTGTATTTATTGAGCCAGCTTGGTAAAGGCTTGTGCCATTTCTTCCTGAGGATTTGGGATGTATGTGGCAAAACAAGGAGACTTCCCATCTCTTGATTACGTGGTCTGGTACTCCCTGTTGTGAGGCAGTTGAGGCTGCTCTAATTCGGAAAGAATGTCCTGAGAACAGACTGGGATTTGAAGTCCAAGTTGCTTAGGATTCTGACATGCTTGACAAACTGGCTGCCACTCTGGAAGCTGGTTTAGAAAGGGTAGCAACGAGCTACAATCAGATTGGCTGGGTAGATGGAGCAGTGGTCGGTCGAGCACCATCACTGGGCATCAGGCATTGTTAGTCTGAAACAGGTTGATGTCAACCCCCGGGGCTGGTTTGTTGCGTTTTCAGACTGAGAGTGTAGGGGTTCGAAAGCGAGTCGGGTGGCGTCG
Source organism: Rana kukunoris (assembly GCA_029574335.1). Lineage (NCBI taxonomy): Eukaryota > Metazoa > Chordata > Amphibia > Anura > Ranidae > Rana > Rana kukunoris. The sequence goes on along the minus strand of CM056051.1, from coordinate 270,826,070 downwards.
GAGCAGTGTCTGACTGCCGGAGCCACTGATTGTAAATTCACTAGGTCGTAGGGAACCGTAGAAGGCCTGGTAGATGGCTGCTAGGATGACTATGCTGGGCAAGGCCCTAAATGGGGAACGAGTAAGGATTTCAGACATGTGCCTAAAGAGGGCACTCTTGAAAGTTAGGCGCTTGCTACTGACTACAGGTTGGTGCTTCTGTATGCTCTGTAGGAGGGACTTGACTGCATGGGCTCGAGAATACTGACAGTTTACTGGGGTCCTGCAGGGACAGGAAATGCTGGACGCCATCTAGATATGGCGTGATAGTATTGTGAGAAAGGGTCAGCTGCGTGTGGCAATACGATATGAAGGCTAGGACGTGTCTAACGTTGCCTATTGCTGCTCCGAGGTAAGTGGCCAAAAATTAGCAGTTAGTATTCCAAGCAGTGTATTAGGCCTTCAGTGTGTTGCGTGCCAAGGAGTGGTTAATAAGCTGGGTTGAGTTGGTGAGATGCTACTTCAGTCCATCGTCAGCAATGACCAGGGTGGGACAGGGATGGTTATTGGGTCAGCTCCAGGCTCTTGCTGGAAAAACAAATAAGGTTAGAATGGGACAGAGCATCAGCTGCGATTTTGCATTTGCCTGGAATATGACTACAGATGATATTAAACTGGTGACGGAGTGACAGCTGCGCGAGCCTGCGCAGGAAGGACGTGATGGGGAGAGGCTTGATCTACCTTAATTGATGAAGTCGGCTGTGGCCTAATTGTCTGTGGTGAAGAACACTGTCTGTCCGGTTCAAGTGTGGCCCCAAACCTGGGCAGCTGCCACAATGGGGTACAGCACGAGACGTGATGAAGACTGGGTGAAGCAGAAATTTAAGAGAATTTCTGGGGGCCAAGGTTTGGAGAACCAGTGGCGGACGAAAAATGCACGCAAAAGCCTGTGGTGGCTCGGCTGACACTGCCGGGATGAAGATTGAAATGCTGTTCTATCAGGTGGGGAAGTTGTCCCACATAGCTAAGTCTGCTACTGATGCTTGGTCTAGTTTAAGAACTTGGACTGGATCTTGCATTGGTGTGAGAAAATCAAGACAATACACAGGTGCTCAACAAGATGATATAGTGCACTCACTGACCAACGTGCACCCGCTGACCAACGTGCACTCGCTGGTGCTGGATGGAAACCTGAACTAACTGCAGGGAAACAGACAGGGAAAAGATGAGTGGCCCGCGTGCCACTAAAGATGAATGGCCAACTGGGTGCCACTGTGTGTTTGTTTGGCTGATTGTCACTGAGGTGTGTTTGCAAGTTTAGTTTGTATTCGGGTTTGCACGTAGGTGCATGCTGCAAAGTGTTTTATACTGCTGCAGACAATATTGTGTGGTTGCAAGGGTCTCAGTCTGGTTTGCGGAGACGATATTGCGTGGTTGCAAAGGTCTCGATGATTATGAGGTTTGTTTTGAGATGGCCTTGTGTGGTTGCACGGGTCTCAACAAGTGAGGGGTTGCTGAGACTATGTTGCGTTTGCAATGGTCTCAAGTGAGTGTCGGGCTGCTGAGATGACTATGTATGGCTGCAAAGGTCTGAACGGGTGTCAGGTTGCTGAGACGATATTGCGTTTGCAATGGTGTCAAATGAGTGTCAGTTTGCTAAGACGACTTTGTATGGCTGCAAAGGTCTGAACGGGCGTTAGATTGCTGAGACAAGATTGTGTGGTTGCAAAGGTCTAGACAAGTGTGAGGTAGCTGAGATGATATTACATTTTGCAAGGGTCTCAAATGAGTGTCAAGTTGCTGAGACAATATTCCCCCCTTTTTTTTTTTTATAAAAACGACTGTAAATGAAACGCTGGTAAACATGAGTTACCACATGTGGCTGTGTTTACAAGCTGTTACAGGCATCGGCGTTTCGAATGCCGCCTGAATGCAATTTTTTTTTTTTCGAGAAGGTTTGTGAACTCAACTGCCTAGAAATGACTATAAATGATCCGGTGTACATGTACTGATAAGATAACATAGAGGAGTGATTGGGGATCCTGTGTAGACGTACTGGTAAGATAACATAGAGGAGAGATCAGGGGTGGCTGAAAAACACCCATTTTTCTGGCTGCAAGGGTCTCAATGAATGCCATGTTGCTGGGGCGAGACTGCGTGGTCACAAAGGTCTTTGATGAGTGGGAGGTTGCTCGAGACGGTATTGCGTGGTTGCAAGGCTCTCGATGAGTGTGGGGCTGCTGAGACGGTATTGCGTTTGCAAGGGTCTCAACAATGGTGTGAGGCTGCCGAGACGGTATTGCGTGGTTGCAAGGGCCTTGATGAATGTGGGGCTGCTGAGATGGTATTGCGTTTGCAAGGATCTCAACAAGGGTGTCAAGCTGCTGAGACGGTTTTGCGTGGTTGCAAGGGCCTTGATGAATGTAGGGCTGCTGAGACGATTTTGCGTGGTTGCAATGGTCTCAACAGGTGTCAGGTTGCTGGGCCGAGATTGCGTGGTGGCAAAGTTTATTTTTTATTTTTTTTGCGTTTTTTTTTTTTTTTTATATATATATTTTTCTTTGCGTTTTTGTAAGGGCCTTGTGTTGCAAGGGTCTTAACAAGGGTGTCAGGCTGCTGAGATGATTTTGTGTGGTTTCAAGGGTCTCGATGAGTGTGGGTCTGCTGAGACGGTATTGCGTTTGCAAGGGTCTCAACAAGGGTGTCAGGCTGCTGAGACGATTTTGCCCTGGTTGCAATGGTCTAAACAGGTGTCAGGTTGCTGGGCCGAGATTGTGTGGTGGCAAAAAAAATTATTTATTTTTTTGCACTTTAATGTTTAATTTTCCTTTTTATTTTTTTTCGCGTTTTTATATATATATTTTTTATTTTATTTTTTTTGCCTTTTGTAAGGGTCATGTGTTGCAAGGGTCTTAAGGGTGTCAGGCTGCTGAGACGATATACGAGTGGTTGCAAGGATGTCAATAAGTGTGAGGGCTGCTGAGACGATATTGCGTTTGCAAGGGTCTCAACAAGGGTGTCAGGCTGCTGAGACGATTTTGCGTGGTTGCAAATGGTCTCAACAGGTGTCAGGTTGCCGAGGGGCTGAGATTGCGGGGTGGCAAAGGTTTTTTTTTTTATTATTTATTTTGCGTTTTTTTATTTTTGCATTTTTTTTTGCGTTTTTTATATTTATTTTTTATTTTATTTTGCGTCTTGTAAAGGTCATGTGTTGCAAGGGTCTAAAAAGGGTGTCAGGCTGCTGATTTTGCGTGGTTGCAAGGATGTCAATGAGTGTGAGGGCTGCTGAGACGATATTGCGTTTGCAAGGGTCTCAACAAGGGTTTCAGGCTGCTGAGACGATTTTGCGTGATTGCAAATGGTCTCAACAGGTGTCAGGTTGCCGAGGGGCAGAGATTGCGAGGTGGCAAAGGTTTTTTTTTTTTTTTTGCGTTTTTATATATTTTTTTTTTTTTATTTTGCGTTTTGTAAAAGGTCATGTGTTGCAAGGGTCTTAACAAGGGTGTCAGGCTGCTGAGATGATTTGCATGGTTGCAAGGTCTCAATCAATAAGAATTGGGTTACTGAGAAAGGATAGAAACACCTGGTTTGTTTGTACCTTAAGCAAGCCGTATAAGGTAGAAGGACAACGCCTGTTTGAATCGTGGTTCCGTAGGGGCCACTAATGAACGATATGGGAGACAACAAATGGTAGCAAATTGATAGGACATAAAGAATGTAATAACAAATCTTACTTGCGACAGTGGGCCATGCAAGTGAGTTTGCGGCGGACTGTGGCTGGAGTGAAACATGTCGGGAAGGTGTATCGTGATGCCGTGCATGGGGCAAAACAATGAGGTTTGGTGTAGAAAATAGAACACGAGAAGTGCGTATCAATGCTTTGTAAGCTCCACTGCGGGAACCAAACATATGGTACGGGTGACACCATGAGTGGCCACAAATTTGACGTGACAAACATGCTAACGAATCCTACCTGGGACAGTGAACGTGGGACTGGGTTTGCTTTGGACTGGAGTGGATGTGCAACACATCCGAAGAGTGTGGTGTGGCGCCATGCATGACGCACAGGCAATAACTTTGGTAAATAAATGAGAGAGAAGAATCGTGTACAAACAATTCGTAAGTTCCGATGCGGGAACTAAAAACACACGGCATGGGGAACAATGAATGACAACGGTAGAAAGCATGCAATGTATCTGATACAAAACGGTTGTTAAAATGCATGAAACAAATTCGATACGAATCGGTAGTAAGGAGTATTGAACGAATCTGATACGATTTGGTTGTAGAGTGTATGCTACCCCTTGCTTTGAAACCGAACACCTACCAACCACCCATCCCCCCAGGCTAATCAAGTGCAGACAAGGCACCATGTGAGTCCAATTACCACCTCAATCTGCCAAAGAACCCATACAAAACACATGCTAATCTCCAAATGGATTTACAAATGAATCGTATGTTTGGCAGAAGGAAGTTACAAATGTACTACGCCTGAGCCGAATGATGTTGGAACATGAGCAACAATAACTCAGGCAGATTTTTTCCAAAAAGAAATGCAGGATAGGAAGCATAACGAATTGCAAGATTGCACAAGATACAAAAAGGTTTGAATCCTACCTGCGACAGTAAGTGGGAACCGCCGGCGAAGACCATGAAGGGAGAAGCCACAAAGCGATTGCGATGTCGAATGCGATTGAATGCGCAGACTCACGGACATGAGGTGAGCTGGGAAGAGTCGGCCCAGTGACGTGTAGTACTGCACACTGAACCGACAAAGAGCATGTGTGAGTGGGCTGCTTAAATACCCTCCAGGCTCCTCCCATAAACTCAGGCCACCATACTGGCCTTCTTATATATATATATGTATATATTCTTCTTACTATAGCATAGTTAACAAAATTCTCAAAAAATGTATAGGGACACCTTTGTTTGTAGGTGAAGGTGGAATGCTTGGCATTTATTTGTAGGTGCGGTGTAGCGGGGGGGGTGTGAAAGAAGGAGTGAAATAAAGAAAGAGAGAGCCCAGATCCTACACTATAATAGCAATATGTGTTTTCCAGAAAGTTTAACAATCAGCAGACAGATAAAGATACTCCAAACACCTGGTGTTATCGCTTCAATCATTATGGCACCATGGTTGATATGGCATCAGGATGATTGAAGTGCATTATTGCTATTACTACATTGTAATATAAATTGAAATAGTTCAACACTCGCCATAATGCAGAATCAGTGAGAGCCCTAAGCGTGTCACCTCAAATGCAGCGCTCACTTGTCACCAGATGCAGCTTGTCACCATATTAATTTTTAAGATGTCACCTCCATGCTACTGTAACTGCGATTTGGTCTCTGTGCCATTTAGAGAAGACCAGCTCTCGTGGAGGTCAAAGGGAAGAAACAATGGCAGGGCCCGGGTGGCAATGAAAGTGGCTGCCAATAAAAATGGAGCTGCCTCCAGCCCCCCGCCCTGCCCAACGGCCTGGCCTACAACAGGTCACGGACCGACAGCAGGCCGCTGAGCGGGGTTGGCAGCAGCTCCATTTCTATTGGCAGTCTCTTTCATTGCCCCCCGACTCCTCCTCTTGTTTCTTCTCCACGAGAGCTGGTCTTCTGTAAAATGACGGTGGAGATAAATTCGCAGTGCTGGCCCAGGACCTCTAGCATCGGTTCTGGCTATATTTAATGGGACAAAGACAATTTACTGGAAAAATCTGGACAGTTGGAAGCCATGATATAATGGCTCAAACAAAGCACTTGCACCCCACTGAAGTCTATAGGAGCCAAATCATTTTTTCTGGTTCCTTTTAAGGCCAATTTGTAATATGTTGGAAACAAGCTTCAATGTTTTCCTGTCTTGCTTGTTAATACATGTGTTCAATGAAGTTTGTGATTATCATGCATCAGTTGCACTGACAGATTGATTAATATTTACAATACATGCTGTCTTGAGTAAGATATGGCTACTTCCATTGGAATGGTTCAGGATACACTAATGCCCTGTACACACGATTGGTTCATCCGATGAAAATGGTCTGATGGATTTTTTCATCAGATATCCGATGAAGCTGACTTTCATCAGTCTTGCCTACACACCATCTGTTAAAAAATTGATTGTGTCAAAACGCGGTGAAGTAAAAACACGACGACGTGCTGAGAAAAATTAAGTTCAATGCTTCCGAGCATGCATCGACTTGATTCTGAGCATGTGTTGATTTTTAACCGATTTTAACCGATTTCTTTTTTCTGCCTCTGAACATTGATCTCAAAATATGCCTGTAAACGTCCTAATGTGCATGGACAAATAGGATAACATTGAGTTGCTTCTACAGGCAGAACACAAAACTCCTGTAGAAGCAACGTTTTTTATGCCAGTGTCATGGAGCCTTAGCAAGGACAATGTGCTGGCAGGAATTATATGTGTGTGTGAGGGGGGCTGTTTTTATTTTGTTGTTGTTATGCATGGGATCCTTCATGAAATCCATACCAGACCCTTATCCAGGTATTTTTATGGTTTTGGTTCTTTTAATTTAGGGCATATGGCCTGGTATGGTTCAAGAATGGGGCTGGGAGGACACATGCTCACTCTCCCTCCCCTGAATGCCTAGATAAGGGTCTGGTATGGATTTCGAGAAGACTCCATGCAAAAAAAAGAAAAAAAAAAGAAAAATCCACCAGAATCCAAATCGGACCTTATCCTTGATTAGAGCCTGGTATAAATTTTAGGGAGTGGGGGGGAGGGGGGCGACCACACACAAAAAAACCCTGAAAAAATAGCATGGGATCACCTATAATTTTATATCAGACCCTTCTGGTCTCCTCAACCATGAAAGTCCCCATGCCCTCAGTATGGAAATGGTAGCTTGTCAAAGGGGGCCCCCTATGAAGAATGAACGTACCTGTTCCCAACAGATACAATAATCTGTCTCAAGCCCCAACATTTGTGATGTAGAGGTGCAATGGTATTCTAAATGGGACCTATGACACTGTTTATGAATTCCAATAGAAATTTATGTTAAAACATTCAATTTATATTTGAGAATTCTCTGTTTGTTGCAGACCTTGTGCATACACGGCTTGCCTAAAAAATAATAATAAAAAGAACATAGCTGTACTTTGTTCCATCCATACTGCAGCCACCATGCCCAATAAAATCATATGGCTGGTTGCCAATTTAACAAAGGTGCCTGTACTTTGTATATGTAATGTTTTCAGTTCAAGTAAGTGTCAAGAACATAACTCAGAATTTATATTCACAGAGTAATTTAGTCATCCTTATCCAATCATCATGGAATGTGTCAAGGTAGATACTGGTTGTCCAAAACCATAAAAAAAAAAACATTACAGTATAAGTCCAGTTTAGTGTGACTAACCACTACCAGCTATACCAAGACCTTGGTAAATGAGGATGTTTATAGTTGTCATTCTTTTGTAGTATTATGTTAAAAAATGGACCAAGAGTTTTTAAAAAGCCTTTAATTCAATTGTAAATTAAATCATCATGCTTTGTTGTAGAAACGTAATATATTTTTTTATTATATATCACAAATAAGAGTGTGTCCATGCTAGGGGGCAGACTGGCTAATTAGGATTTGGTTATAGCAGCTTGGGCAGGTACTGGAATAAACCTCAGAGACAACACAGAGAGCTTTGAGGAATCTTGATGAGGCAGTAGAAGTGGACAGGCAGGATACCTTCTGGCACCAGTGGGGGAGAGCTCAGCATGCCCACTCATTCAGCAAAGGTGAGAGAGTGTTCTAAAGGACAGAGGCAAGAAACTGCCTCATCCTCTCAAGTGCACCCTGCAAGCTCCTGAGTTGTGGCCCTCTGACTCACCTAAGCATTAGTAAGTCTTATGTCGCGTACACACGATCATTTTTTGCGATGAAAAAAAATGACGTTTCAAGTGATGAAACAAAACGACGTTTTTCAAACTTCATTTTCCAAAACGACGTTGCATACACACCATCGTTTTTCCAAAATGCTCTAGCAAAGCGTGGTGACGTACACCACGTTCGACGGCACTCTGTTCTATTGAAGCTCCGTCTCATAACTTGCCTCTGAGCATGCGCGGCTTTAATAACGTTGTTTTCAACATCGTTTTGCCCACACACCATCACTTTTTATGACACAAAAAATGACGTTTTGAAAAACGACACAAAAAATTCAAGCATGTTCGAATTTTTTTTTGGTCGTTTTTTTTAAGACATAAAACAACGTTTTTCCCACACACTGTGATTTTAAATGAAGTTTTTGAAAACGTCGTTTTTTTTCATCACAAAAAATGATCGTGTGCATTATGCCGCGTACACACCATCACTTTATGTGATGAAAAAAAACGTCATTTTTTGTGAAGTAAAAAACGACGTTTTTGAAACTTCAATTTTCAAAAACGACGTTGCCTACACACGATCGTTTTTTCAAAATGCTATAGCAAAGCAAGGTTACGCTCACCACTCTTTTCCATTGAAGCTCGCTTCATAACTAGCTTCTGGGCATGCGCGGCTTGAAAAACGTAGTTTTTTGCTACACGTGATTTTTTGTGAAAACGACGTTTTGAAAAACGATACAAAAAATTGAAGCATGCTTCAATTTTTTTTGATGTTTTTCACAAGACATAAAACAACGTTTTCCCCCACACACGGTCATTTGAATTGACGTTTTTAAAAATATTGTTTTTTTCCATCACATAAAGTGATGGTGTGTACGCGGCATTAGATGAAGAGGTATTGGAAGCTTGACCTGAGTAGAAATATTTAACAATCGGCAAGCAAGAGCAATGTCATCGGTACAACTGTTTTGGCCATCCCGAAACAAGGGTATACTATTATCACTGTTCATGGCTAGTGAAGAATAAGGCCAAGACAAAGACAAAAACATGCCAGCATATGACAGGTGAGTCTAGATGTCATCAGCCCACCACCTCTGGGGGGCTTGTTAAGGCGATTATGAAAATAGTGTAATCTTCAATAGGTAGAGAACCAGTATATATACCAAATACTAGCAAAAACTATTTTGATAAACCTGACCTGAAAAAAAAAGAAGAAAAAAAGAAGAGAGAGGGGCTGCATAAAAATAGAATGGTAGAAGAGGGAGAGGGGTAGAAGAGGAGATAAGGAGAGGGAAGGGTAGGGTATTCAGGAAATGCTAGGTAAAAAAGAGAGGAAAAAGATGCTCAAGCCCCCCCACAGACTCGGTGTTGCCTCATTTAGATAGCTGACTGGTGCATTTAACCTGTGGGTCCCATTGTTTGTCAAATCCAGCCTGTTTGTTCCTTAAAAGGCTAGCCAGTTTTTTTTTGTTTTTTTATTGGAGCATGATCCAAGATATTGAATTTTTTGGTGGTAGCATAATTTTTCACGCTTGCGATAGTTATCGTGTCAGGTAGGAGAATAAAGAAAATTTGAGTTTGTGAATGTCTGAAAGGTCACTGAAAAGCATTTAGAATGTCTTAGAATTTTTGGCTATATTGACATGTTGAGTTTGTTGGTCACTGATTAAATAAGGGTAAATATTCTGATCCAGAATCACTGGAACTTTGGACAGGACCACCAAACATCATGACCTTCTCAAGTCTGCCAACATGCATAGGTACTGTCAAGGGTTGCTTTGAAGATATCCCCCCCCCAATCCACGCTCATTTGCCTCTCACCCTGTATCACCAGCTGCAGGCGTCCACCCTGTTAAGTCCTGGTTTTGAAAAGTGTTAAAGCCTTTTAGGGTGGATGACTTTACAGCCTATCCTGTACCCTGTACCCAAGTGCTCCCACATGGGGTAGGTTATATGCTGCCTCTCATTACCAGAAAGCCTTGATCCTTAGCAGCAAATGGCTCTTTCCTAACAGGGTGGCAGTAGGGAAGAACTGACTGAGAAATATTCCTTACTGAGGGTGTGAGGTCAGGGGTAGGCTTTCAGAAGGCACTATCACTTTATCCTGAATGTGGAATATTTGTTTGAAACCAAGGAGAGTAGTTCTTTTAACATTGCCAAAGGCCAAACATTTTTTTTTTACATACATATCCCATTTATTTAGAAGTGTTCTGTTTTCGCATATGTAATCTTATATGTTTTTTGATTTTTCACAGACATCCAAAATAAATCATTATTGCACCCTGCAGAGTAACTATATAACAGCCTTTTCAGCAGTATCCATGCTCACATGGAGTGCTTTGATGGCATCATGTTTATAGAG